>JANVCC010000261.1:10192958-10437376 GCA_025345505.1 Todiramphus chloris collaris | reverse complement strand
CCCCCCCGCTCCCCTGCTCCGCCCCGTCTGCCGGTGACCGGGGCGGGGAGGAGGAGGAGGAGGAGGAGGAGAGTGGGGAGGGCAGCCCCGCACCGCGGGGTCAGAGCCGGGCCCGGCGCATCCCGTCCCGGGAAACTCCCGGTGAATCCCGGGAGGAGGAGGAGGAGGAGGGAGGGAGGAAGGGAGGGCGGTGTCACTGTGTCACCGTGTCACCGCCGCGCTTCGAACTTCCCAAACGCGGCGGCGAAGCGAAACCGAGAGGAGCCCGGGGAGGCTGCCCCGCTGCTCCCCGGCCTGCCCCGGGCGCGGCCCCTGCTCCCCGGCCGGGAAGCGGCACCGCGTCCCCAGCCGCCGCCGCTCTCCCCGCTGCCGCCGGGGTTAGGACCGCTCGAGTCCGCGATTTCGGGTGGACTTTGTCCCGAGCCGGTCGGGTTTTCAAAGGGAAGCGGCCATTAAGCTCTGGCCGCCCGCGGCAGCGGCCCCGTCCCGGCTCTGCCCCCGCCTCGCCGGGACCGGGACAGGGACCGGGACCGGGAGGGCTGCCGAGTCCTGCTGCTGTCCTGTTCGTAAGCTATACATTCAAATTCGTGAGACAAACCGAAACAAACTCATTCCGTAAGTAAATTAGACAAATCCCACCAAAAAGTGATTACCAGTAGCACGCTTAACGGTCTTCCCTGCATCGCTCTGGAAACTAAATAAGCGTCTTAGAAGTATAAAGAGATTAAAATGTAAACCCAGTGTAAAGACACTCTGCATTACAGGAATTTTCAGCGAGTCATTTGACGAGATAACTTTTTACTATCGTTGTTTTGTAGCATGTGGGAGAAGGAAAAACAAAGTCATGTGCTTCTGAGCTGGGGCACCCTCCCCCTCCTGCTCCTGCCGCTCCTGCTGGCTGCACCCACCCTCCCTGTCCCTGGGGAAGACAGAAGGTGTCTTCATGGGATCTCGCACAGCTTTTCCTCTACACTCTCTTAACACACAGCCAGTGAGGTGGAGCTGGACCTGGACAACGCGGATGTCAAAAGCTCCTCTCGCTTCTTGGGTCGTTGGCTCCTTCCATCCTGGAGTCCGCGTTGGTGCTCGTGGCTGCGAGGGCTGCTACAGCCACAGAAATATTTCAGTCTTCTCCAGAGGGTGTCTGAAACCCTTCCCCATTGTACCGTTCTCATCTGGCCTACTCGATCTATCTTGGGTCTGGGGGGAAAGCACCTTTTCGGGAGAAGGGCCGGGTTAGGGATGGAGAGGAGCCACCGGCCTCCCGCACCGTCCAGCAGCGCGGGGCCAGCCGCTGGGGAGGTGATGCTGTCCTGTGCTTTCGACTGAAAAACCTGTTGAAAAGCTAATGGCATGTGACTGGGAGGTAGAATACGCTCCCTGTTCTTCACCGCGGTCTTCCATAAAGTTAAAAATAGCAAGTGGAAATAGTGTTTAGAAAAAAAAACCCAACAGCGTTGAAGCAGCACGTGCCCCGAGTATACCTTCACCAAATTTGGTCCGTTTGCAATCATTCTATTTTTGATGTGCCTATTTCTCTACTTTGTGAGGGAAAAAAACAAAAAAGCACCACCCAACCTACACAGAGGTATCCTCCCAAGTTACTAAATGTAACCAGTTTCAGTTTTCTCTTGCAATATGCTGACAGACCAGAGAGTAAACAGAAGAGAGACACTGGCAAGTCTGTTTTCCTGTGTGCATCATTTAACTGTGCCCCTAGCCGGGCAGCCGGGCACCCTGGCGTAGCATAAACTCACCTGGAACTCCCCTCGCTTTCAAAGATTTAAGTTCTCCAAGATTTAGGGGCAGGAGAAACTCATTCCGAGACCAACCGCCAGCAGCCTCACTGCTCCCCCTAGAACTTGTTTCAGTTTCTCCTTGAGCAGAAATCAGATTGTGACGCTTCCGAGCATGAGAAGTGGTTAAAGAATATCGTGGTGGCAGGGTAAGGCAATCACAGGAATGCAGCATTTCTTTAAAAAAAGAAGTATGTTGGTGTGGCACCAGCAACAAGGAGGGGACAAGCGTAGGTCCTTAGTTAAATGTTTGTTCCGAGTTAAAAAAATCACTCTGGTCTCCAGCGTGTGCCTCGTGCTGAAGGCACAGAAGCAGCTCCTTGCATCCCATAAATCCTCCCTGGGCCACGGCCTATGAAATCAGCTGGCTTACTGCTGGGGTAATAAAAATGTGGAGGGAGGGATTCTCCTGAAGTTCTCCTGACGTTTTCCAACAGCAGAAGAATCAGAATCTGCAAACGGCACTTTTGGAGAGGGGAGGATCAGGTCCGCTCTCCAGCGACTCGGCAGCAATGGGCACTGGAGAAGGAGGAAAAGTGCTGCAGGTGGGACAGGGGCCGCGTGTTCACACACGGCAGTACCAGACACGGGCAGTACCAGACACGGGTGAAAGCCATCATTGCGTAGCTGCTGCAGAGGAAACCATTCCCAAGCTTTTAACTTGTGCTTCAGCTCGGGGAGAGAAAAGCCCTAACTCCCCCCAAGTTACCAACGAGCATTTTGCAGCTCCTTTGGGAGAGCGAGGCAACAGCAACGCGTTGTTCTTGGTGATCTACCTTATTGGTATCAGCTTATTAAAGCAGCCAGGAGATGACAGGGAGGAAAATTCCCTGGTAGCCACCCAGCCCTTTGGACACAGCAACCCACCCGATGCAGGCAGCCATTTGGCTCGCAGATTAGGGAGAATTTGCATGAACGGCTGAGAATTTCAACAGCAGTTGCGGAGCAAGGGTACGTGCACCAACACAACCCCGGGGAATTGCTCCACTTCACCTAACCAGGTAAACCGTCACCCTGGGGATGGTTGGCACAAAGCTGAGCGAGTCACCGTGTGGGGCAGGGATAGTTGTGCTGGGATGAGTTAGGGTGCCCCGTAAGAAGTACAGCGCGGAGGTTGCCGGGCAGCGTCTACATCTGGTCTAAACCATCAGTATTCCAAAATGCAAATGATTTAGCATCACATGCAAATGCGAAGGAAGGTTATTTATTCAGGAGGCTTGGAAGAACCAGCATCTGTTTCAACAGGCGGCGAAATGTGATCTTAAGGTCTAGATGTTGTCATTTCTGAAGGCGGCGGGTGACACCTCAGGGTGCTGAGTCCCCGCAGATGCCGCGCGCAGGAAGATCCCGGCGGCCTGCGCCTCACTTCTGACAACCCAGGCCTGCTCTCTGGCTCCTTGTGATCACTTTGGGCTCGCTACTCGGGGTGCCATTTTGCAGCCCCAGAGGAGCTGAGGCATCACGTTTTGTCCCACCATTGGCGGGAAGTGGCTCCGAAATCGCACAGCCCTGACACACACTCCCATTTTATTCATCTCTGAACATTGTTTCAGCCGAATGAAGCGAGAAAGACAAACGGCTTCTTTTTCTTTCACAAGTGAAAGTTTTACTCAGAAGTTTCTCAGCAATTAGGCAGCCGTGGAAGCACGCGAGACCGAGAGGGGGACGCGGCCAAAGGGGCCCGCACCGTAACGCCGTGCCCCGCGCTGAAAGAAAAGAATATTCCTATTTCAGAAGAAACTGATTGCTGCTGTACAGCACGCTGAAACACTGGAGGCACGTGGATTTGGGGCAGCACCGGGAAGCAGAAAGACCAAGCTTGAGGATTTCAGCTGAGAAGTGTCAGAAACCCCAGTGCTACAAGGAGTGGCACCAGCCAGCTAAGGGGGCAGAGGGCAGGCCGGGGTAGACACTTGTGTGGGTTGGTTGGCTTTGTTTGCTTTGGGTTTTGGTTGGTTTTTTTTTTTTTTCTTTTTAAATTCAAGCCAGCTGGAGTGACAAAAGCTGGAACCGGCCCAAACAACCGCTTCTGTGGCAGGGAACTCCTTAACTGAGGAACTGAACCAGAAAAGCAGAGAGGGGCAGCAGCTCCAGCAGCTCGTGTCCACATGCCACTCACCTGCCAGGCCTTGGAGGGGCAACGCTCTCCGAGGGATGTCAGCGTTCCCCGCTGCCTCGCCCTCGGGCATCCCACAAGAAGAAGAAGAAGAATTAATGCCCATCTTAAAATTCATTCTTCCCCATGGAAGTTTATCCAGCAGTACCTCTCAGAACAAGGCTAACAACAACAATAGCTCTCCCAGTGTGAACGTAAGGATGCAACCAAAGATTTAAAGGGGGGAATAGGTGGAAATGCCACCGGAGACAGCACACCCTGACTTGTGGCTTGGGTCCACCCACAGAGCTGTGGGCAGCTGCCAGGAACCCGCCTGCGCTCTGCCCCTCGAGCCTCCCAGACACACTGCCCGGGGCGAGTGCCCGCGGCACGGAGCTGGTAACCAACCCGCGCTCCTTCCCAAACACACTCACTGCTCGGTTCAGCCAGGTAAGCCGCAGGCTCCCTTAGCTTGCCACCCGGCTTCTGAGTGAAGAGGCCAGTGCCCGACTGCTCACCTCAGCCCCCCCGTTCCCATTCCCGCTGGAGACAAGGCAGCCTCTTTAATGGGGAACAGCAGCGAGCTCCTGGGAAAACAGAGCAGCACCGGGGAACCGACCTGCTCCACACATCCCTGCTCGTGAGGACGTCTGTCCTCGGACCACGACACAAACTGACAGTTTCAGGGTGGGTTTTGCTGTCCCCGGGCAGAAGCAGCGCTAAGGGCTCCCCTGGCCGCCCTGATGGCTCAGCAGAACATGCCTCTTCTTATATGGAGAGGCGCAGCTATCAGGGCGCTGACGGCTTCTGACCTTTGCCCTTAATAAAATGGAAGGCATCGTATCTAAGAATGAAGTCACACACCCAACAAAACTATCAGCTGACATAAAAAATACGGCAGCTCATCTGCTTAGCAACACAAGCTGCCACCACCATCACTTCCTTCTTCAACACAAAGTTCAGCTCGCGGGCTCCACCCTGACTCAGAGCCGCCCGTAAAATTGGATCTGACTCGCCGAGAGGTCACGTCTCCTCCTCGCTGTGAGCAGGACTTTCCACAGCAGCCACATTTCGCTGGAACTTCCCAACGCACAGCCCGGGGGAGGGAGGGAAGCGCTGCCGCGGTCGCCGAGTTCACCTGCCGAAGCAGCGAGGTGCTGGCTTTTCACGTCTTCATTCCCTTTTCCTTCAAGATGGGGTTTTTTTTTCAGAGCAGCTACTGAATAACTTGTTCATCGCGGGAGCGATGCGTCACGATGGTTTCCTGGGCTTGCACACACACGGAGCACCCAGGTGTGACGTCCTCGGACGTGGCCAGAAACACTGACGCGTGTTGTTGTTCCTGGGTTTAAAAGGAGAGGCAATTAAAAACCCAAGGCCTAACACACATTTATAATACCCTTGAAAAAATAATCCCAAACTTGCTATTTTTGCTGCTTACGTTCATCGAGGAAAAAGATGCTTGTTTCTTGAAACTGTCACACTACAAATGCAGCTGAGGAACACCTTAAATGTGTCAAGTGTTACGACTTTTCCGTGTATTTTTTGGCGAGTGCTTCATGAAATTGCAAGCCAGCAACAATTAACATCCCCCACACAACCATTTACTTATATAATTTAGATGTGGTTTCTCTCTGATTCTATTCCAAAAGAGGATCAACTAATAGGATGACACTGTGCTCTCATTAAACTCAGGTCCACTCCCTTCCCTGCTTGGTAAACTTCTAGGAAGAGGACTGAGAGGGATCTGAAGAGGCCATCTGGTCCCCCCCAGCCACACAAAGACAGGATAAAGAAGGCCAGACAATCCCCAGCAGATGTTTGTCTAACCTGTTCTTAGAAAACCCTCCACGAAGCAGATACCCGAACTTCCTAAGTAGCTTCTTCTGGTATTTCACTGTAACGACGATGTGGAAGTTGTTGTTGTTGCATCTCCCCCCACTCTCCCAATAGCCCGTTTAACTCACCCTCCTGACACCCAGCCTGAGACATTTCCCTCAGTACAGATCTGGTTTGTCTCATCTTTCCCCCAGCATTCAAAAACAGTCGAGCAAACCTCTTCTAACCTTTTACACATTGGAAAATTTATCCAATTCCCTCTAAAAGTTATTTTTCAGGCTCAGCATCCTCCCTTCCTTCACCATTTCCTACATCTCTTATTTCTTCTCACCCTGTCCTGTACTTTATTTCTCAGTGCAGAGCAGGCAACCGAAGGCAGCACTGCAGCTGGGGCCTTGCCAGCGCTCACTGGAGTCATCTTTACATCTTTCTTTATGACTTACATATGCCACCTATTGATAAATCCTAAGAGAGCATGGCAGCGTGCAGCAGCCTTGCATCGGCCGGTGCCGCTTCGTTCGTGGTTCCCTACAGCCTCCTACCTTGATTGCTGAGGTTTGCTTTCCCTTTTTACCTTTATTAGGTTCGTTTTGATTTCTGAACGGATCATCCGCCGTGGTCACCCTCCTCCCAGCCTGGTGAAATCAAGATGTTTCACACACATGCTCTGCGTTACAGCAACCCATAGGATCCTTGGTGTTTTCTCACACCACATTTATCACAGTAGTATCTTGGTGCCTCACAGCAGAGTAATTGGCGACATCTCTTCTCATTCCCTCTCTCTCTTGTCCTTTCCCCCTCCGGAAGGGCACGCATGGAAGATAGAGGCACATACATAAAATCACTGTACATTTCTATAGAGAGAAAGTAAAATATATTGTTCCTTCCTCTGTTTCAGAGCAGCCTCTGAGGCAGTGGTCTCACCCGTACGCTCAGAGCCCATGGAAGAGTTCTGCTGGGACAGAGCAGCACCCTCGCCAGCTGTGGCTTTCATTTCGCTGGCACGGGAGACACTTCAAGGTCCAAAACTCCAAACAGGAATCAATACTCCAGAGAAACAGCATGATCTGGAGGAAAAGGCACTCACACTGTACCGGGATGTTCAAAAAGCATGAGATACATTCAAAGCAAAGGACTTAGGTGTGCCATCGTCAGAGCGTTCACAGCCCAGCCCCACGCGCAGCACCGCTTTGATCAGCGAAGCGTTTCAACCAGGGCGCCGTTGGTTGAACCTCGCAAATATTGCATTTAAAGGGAAGTTAGCAAAGCGTGCGCTGCTAACGCCAGCCGACGGGCAAAGGGGCACCTCGCTTCACGCAAAGACACGCGGGAGACGCGTTCGGCCCGGCCCCACGCGACGCTGCGCGATGGGGAAGCGAGAGGCGGTCCAGAGCGCCGAGTGGAGATCGTGACGCGATAGATCTGGAGCCACACATCAGTGTTCAGAGCACCATAAGGAGACACCTCGCCTGGTATCCTCCATCCTGCACCTTCTCTACCCTGTGTAAATACCTCAAACCCGCGTTACCTTACAGAGGATCTCAGCTCTGCCGCTGAGATTTCCCTCTTTTCCCCTGGAAAGCCACCAGAAGCTCACCTTCCCCGGGGAACAAGTTTGTTTACACTTTGGGCATTACAAGCGACTTACACAATCCTTGTATTTACTTGTAGGTTCTTGGCAGGTGAACAGAACTTGCTTATTTCGGTGGAGGCAGAAGGACCTCACGTCTTCCCGCGGCGGCTGCGGAGGAGGGAGGGGATGGGATGGGATGGGATGGGACGTGCGCTGCGTCCCCGAGGTGACCGCTCACGCTCCGCTGGCTGTGCCGGGCGGCACGGTGTCTGAGCGAGGGACCGGTCCTTTCCTCCCTTCAAAAATAAAATGCAAGCCAGAACGCGGAGTTTTCGCACGGAGAGCGCGGTTTGCATCACGGCTTCCAAGGTGGTGGGCTTTTACCTGAAGCTTCTCCACAGCTGAACAGGGAGGGCTGTAGAACAGTTGCTAGAAGGTAAAGATGACAGGTACAGAGTTAGCACTAACATTCACCATTCAATCTTCGGTTACTGCTGGGATTTCCGAGTCAGAACGCTGCACACGCTGTCGGTTCTTTAATAAATAATATACCACACACCTCGTGTTCTGTAGGGACATCAGAAATGCTGACAAAGGAGCTAAAAAGCCCAAACACGACGGCAGCCGTGTTGGTATCGATGCCAACTTCCTAGAAACCAAGTTCAATGACGCAGGGGGGGTTCAGCCTGGAGAAGGCTTTTCTTTAGAGATAGGCTTAATTTTTTAAGTTCCATTTGCTGTTCTATGACCACTGTAAGCTGTTGTGCTATGTTACATACAAGGAAACTCCTCAGAACATCAATGAACCAACATAAGGCAGGTATTCCCATATCCTGCCCACGTGACCACAGCTCTCTTACATTTGTAGCTTAGTCTGAAAGGCGGGCAGTTCTCAGGGCCTGGCTGAGAGGGAATTGCAGCAGGATGGAGGGAGGTGCAGGAAAAGGCCCAGTTCCACCTGGAGCTGCTTTTCATAAGCCTCCTTGCTACCAAACCTTGCTACCAAACAAGCCATCCCAGTGCTGACAAGGACTGCCCCGTGGGAGCCTCTCTGACAGAGGCACAAACACAGTTTCTCCTTGATCCTGAGAAAGACAAAAGGAGAGCCTTCCGAGAAACAGAGAGGGATCATCTCTCCAGTTCACCACGTTGGAAAGAGGATTTTTTGTGACCCGAGTCTCGACAGAGATTTGAGGCTAGCAAGCTGCAGCTTCCCAAAGAGCAGGAGCAGCAGCAGTGACTGCAATGAAAGGATCACTGTACCTGGCCCTTGGATTTTTGTCAAGCAAAAAACATAATTACCCTTGGAAGCTCCCCAGTGCCAAAGACAGCAGCACATCGGGCATTTTACACCCTCCTGGGTCTTTTTCACATGTTTCTCCAAAGGCACAATGGTATCGTTAGGGGCTATCATCAAAGCCAGAAAGTCCTTAAACTTCCCTACCAATCCCTAGAAACAACCTTCTGGAAAACAAAGACACCACTAAACACAAAAACACTGAAACAAGGACAGGCGACACAGAGTTTTAAACCCTGTTCTTTCCCCCAGCCCAAGTCCTTAAAATCCTGCAGCTTAAACTGCTGCAAGAATTGAAAACCTATCACTCACCATAAAGCTTAAGTTTTACAACACGTTTTTCACCTCCTTTAAAAACAACCCCCCAGATTCAGCTCTGAGCAGAAAGACTGTTGCTACACCGTGGTTATAAAGCAAAGTCAAGCACCCAAGCCAACCCCGGGCCCGACGTCGTCGAGGTTTGTTCCGTACGCAGCGCTTCGCCCGGCGCTGCCGAGCACGAGCACGCGTGGAGGCTTGGGCAAGATCCCGGCCTTGTTTTACTCTAACACAATCAAGATAATTTTTACAAGGTCAGAAAGTCGGAATAAGAGGAAACAAAATCCAGGCTGGTTGTGCCTGGAATCAATTAGGCTTATGTGCTTTTCAGATGCTGTTTCTCTTGCCGTTAAATAGCGCTGTGCCACATACACCCCGCCGGCGTGTTCCTAAAAGCATGCACTGCACGCAGGAGCTTCCTCCACTTACTGAAGCCCACCTAAACCAGGGATGTGAGGAGGTCAGAAAATCATGGAATTGCCAGGGTTGGAAGGGACCTTAAAGATCACCCAGTTCCAACCCAGGGACCCCTCCCACTAGAGCAGGTTGCTCACAGCCCCAGCCAGCCTGGGCTTAAACATTTCCAAGGATGGAGCTTCCACCAGCTCTCTGGGCAGCCCCTTCCAGTGTCTCACCACCCTCATGGGGAAGAAATTCTTCCTAATGTCCAACCTGAATCGACCTATCTCTATTTTTGATCCAAACGCAGAAGAGGTGTTCACCTGGGAGTGCTGAAAAGGTTTCCCTTTTTGTTGCCCATTCTTTTCCTGCCTCCACCGTGGCAAACTGCTCAGAAGGGCTGAGCGTCCCAACGCCTGGGGTGTGCTCAACCTGTCCTGAGAACAAGTGAAAACCAAGGGAGCTCTCCAACTTGTAAGCACTTCTTTCAGTTTTAAGACTTAGAGAAAAAAAGAAAACGTTGTTTTATCTTTGTAAGATGAAACTTCACCGTCTGGGCATCACATTCGGTACGGAATCATCCACAGAAGACTTCAATTAACGGAAAGTTGACTTTATGGGGAATTTCCATTTCCTTTACATTGGTTTCTTTTTTCCCCTGGATGAGGCCAGTCTGGGTTGTACTAAAACTAAAGCATCAGTCAGGAGGCATGGGCAGGGCTCTACAACCCAGGGAGATTCTTGCTGCTTTCAGAGTAAAACAGGTGAAAGCAAAAATGTTTATTTGTTGCTACTTTTGTGAAAATATTTACAGACATAAATTCAGCTCAGCTGTCTAACCACTTAAAGATCAAAATATTTACCTTCACTGCTTCTTTCTTCACCTTCACTTGCCCAAGTACAAAAATAAAGTGAAAGTGGCTTTTCTACCGCTGCACTAACATTTTGATGTAAGAAGTTGCAATTATTTTAGAGATAGTGTTATAAATAATGAAATGTCACAAAAGAAGTTAAAAATCTCATGTTTCCAACTCTTTTTTTATTTTAATAGAGTAGAACTGTAAACAGCCAGTGCCAGAGCTGGTTCGTACCACAACACAGAGGTCAGCAAGGCCAGATGGTCTGGCTTAAATGTGCCAACGGCTGCCACAGTTACTGCCACACCAAGGAATAGGATCCCCTTTGCAAGGGGGTGACCTGGCTTTGTGCTCCTTCCTCTCAATGTGGGGAGGGCTTCTCGTGCTTTAGGAGGAAATCTCAACTTTTCATATTTGGCCTTCTAGGCTGGACTGGGCTCTGGGGCTTCGCAGTGCCCAGCCACAGCAGCGTACAAAGCCTGAAACGTGGCACCTGTTTCCTCAAGTTACTGCGGTATGTCACAGAATCACGGACCGGTTTGGGTGGGAAGGGACCTTTCAAGGTCATCCAGTCCAACCCCCCTGCAGGGAGCAGGGCCATCTGCAGCCAGAGCAGGTTGCTCAGAGCCCCGGGCAACCTCCCCTGCAATGGTGCCAGGGATGGGGCAGCCACCACCTCTCTGGGCATCCTGGGACAGACAGGCTCTCACCACCCTCAGCATCAGAAATGTCTGCCTTCTTTCCAGTCTAAATCTCCCTCTTTCAGTTTAAACCGTCACCCCTTGTCCTGTCCTGACAGGCCCTGCTCAAAGGTCTGTTCCCATCTTTTTATAAGTCACTTTAAGAGCTGAAAGGCCCCCAGAAGGTCTCCCTGGAGCCTTCTCCTCTGCAGGCTGCACCCCCCCAGCTCTCCCAGCCTGGCTCCCAGCAGAGGGGTTCCAGTTCCAGCCCTCCCAGCATCGCTGGGGCTCCTCTGGCCCCACTCCAGCAGCTCCGTGTCCTGCTGCCGAGGACTCCAGAGCCGGACACCTCCACCGGCAGCTCCCCCGGGACCCGCAGCCGGGTCTGTGCGGTCCCTGCGCGCACTCGCCGGGAGAGCGGCTCCCGAGGACTCTGCCCGGGCCGGGGCCGGGGCCGGGGGAGGGTCCCCAAGGCGCTGGGCTCCCCGCGGGCCCGGCCCAGACCCCAGGGGAAGCCCCGGCCCGGCCCGCGTGACGTCACCCCCGCCGGGCTCGCCTGCCCCTAACGGCACCCGCTCTGATTGGGTGCGACCGCCGGCCAATGGGGAGCGCCGGCCAATGAGGAGCGGCGGCCCCGCCCCTCCCTCCCAGCGCCGCCGCGGAGCCGAGCGGGGCTCACCCGGTCCCGGTGCGGCCCCTGCGGTCCGGGCGGGAACAGCGGCCCGGCCTCACCCGGCCCGGCCCGGCCTCACCTGGCCTGCCCTGGCGGCCGGGACGAGGCGTGTCCCCGGGCTCCGCACCGCGCTGGCGGCAGGGGCGGCCCTGCCCGGCCGGCCGCGGGTGGAGGGGGGCCTGGTGCGGGACCCACCGCCGCCTCCCGCTCCGGCCAAGCTGCACCCGGTTAACCCGAGCCCCTCTGGCCGTGTTCACCTGGGTTGGTAGGTGCTCAGGGGACATTAGTGCGGAGCGGTTACTCATTAATCCAAGTACCGCGGACTGATGTCAGCCCCGGAGATCTCGGTGCCAGCCGAGCAGGTTTTGCTTCCCCACCTGCGGAAGAAGCAGCGGGGGCTCGGAAGGGGCCAGGGCCTGGTCCCGTAGCCAAGCCCCGAAGCCCTGGCCCAGCGGGGAAGCTGCTCGGGGCAGGCAGGACAAGGGCGCTGCTCGGGCTGTGCCCTTTGGCCTTCCCGCCTCCATGGCAAGAGGGAAAGCGTGCGAAGCACGAGGGAGGAGAAGGAAGTTGGGACCCGCGGGTATCGGGGTTGGCTGCTCTCGGACTCGGCTGCTCTCGGACTCGGTCCTGGCCAGGGCAGGAGCACGGGGCCGTTGTCAGAAGCCGCAGCGTGGGGAGGAAGAATTACCTCATGGAATTGCAAGCAAAGGCGGAGTCTGGAGCAAACAGCAGATCCAGCTGATAGCGGCTGATAAGCGCGGGGAGTATCGCATGGCTGCTCCTCGTACCTCAGAGAGACGCCTCAGTCCTGGTGGAGCAGGAAGAGGAGACGACTCTAACAGCCTGGCTCCCAGCACTCAGATAAGGGGAGACGTCTCCTCCTCCCTGCAGCAGGCAAGATTACTCCTCGGCTCATGAAGCAATAGTTTCAGCAGCAGCTTTTCCTCTCCTGCAGCCCTGAGTGGATCCTCTTTGCTGAGCATCAACACAACAGCTTCAGAATTCGTCTGACGTGGAAGGAAAGCTGCTTTTCACTTTGCACACCACTTGAATTAAACTGGAAAGCCAGTAGGATAGAATTACGTACACCTTCAAAATAAAGCCCAAACTACACAAAAACCCCACCCCTTCAGATGGTGCTTTGCCAGAAACACTGTGAAGAGGCGACTGCATTTTCATTGCAGGATTGTACCGTAGAGTCCTGTGCTCCTCCAAGGTCCTCAGTTGAACAGGTACGTCTAGGACCAACTATGTTTTTATTGAGTGGCACTGTGATAAGGAAACATCACCCCAGCAAAAGTAGACAAGCTGAAGTTATTTTTTATCAGTGATAGTTCCAGATCTTCCAGAAGAACAGGGCAATATAAATACGCTGCTGCTTTTATTTAAATTGCACTCCCTAAACAGACCCCCACCCCCAGACTCCCCAGGGGGGAGAAATAACAAAAAGGAAGAGAAGCAAGGAAGAGAAGCAAGGTACAGAAGCTGTGAAGAAACACTCAAGAAAGAAGACACGTAACTGAAAACCAGAAAGAAAAATTGCCTGGGTTTTGGGGAAAGCACCCATCTGCGAGGCACAGCGGTCAGTCCTGCAGGCCCGAGCTGGGGCCTAAGGGCAACCCTCCCGGGGCAAGGGTGCCCCTTTTGTCTGAAGGTACCTGGCTTCACAGACATACATCCCAGCCGGGATGCTGACACCACACGTGCTGCACTTCACAAGCTTCCTTTCTGTCTGCGGGAGGCACTGCCAGCGTTTCCCTTTCTGCCCAGGAATGTTTCACTCTGGAGATGAGGGTTGAACCAGGGGCAAGGAGAAGCAGCACAGCCCCTCTGGGCTTCTGTACATCACTGATGGCTAGCAGACCTTCCTCGGTGGCCAGCTGAGGTCAGTCATGCTTCACCTAGGAGGGGCTGGACTGGCTCTCAAGGACACTAGGAACACAGGGGGTTTTTTGTTCTGATACTCTCCCTGTCAAGTAGTTTTAACACGAACCTAACCAGCAACCCCTAAGTAATGTCTGGGCATCCTCACCGATTAAAATGTGACAAAAATAAATATATAATATAAAAAATAAATAAAAAAGGAGAAATCTGCTTCCACGAGCTTTCAAGACAAAGCTTTGCTGTATTTGAATCCCAGACAGGTGATGTATGCAGATTCAGGTACTTTTTTAAGCCAACATTTGCCAATTTGCCCCATGCCCTCTCCTGCTGTTTGTGTTCCCATCTCTCAGACAACAATCAGACCAGATACTGACTGTTTTAACTCGGACAGTGTTAACCTGACAATTGTTAGGACTGTACCTTCATTTCTTTTGAGCCGTCCTCTCACTCCAGGATTTTCCTGCCTCCCAGAATTTTATTTCTAAGTCTATGAAAAGTAAACAATCAGTTTCCAGTTAGTATGGAAAGTCTCTGCTTAAGTAAGAAAAGACTAATTAGATCCCGCTGTAATTTACACCAAATGTACCCTAGTCCCCATCATCATCAGGATTCTGCCCAATATAAACATTTATCTCTGACTCCTTAAAGAAGGAATTTTAAACACCATAACTGTGCTGGGGGGGATGGAGGGACAGACCCCCACAGCACACACTGATGGGCTGGTTCATCTCCACACTGCCACAAAGAGTGTTAAAAGAGCTGTCATTTGGGAGAGGAACTCCAATGGACACACAGATGTGGAACAGGCTGGATTCTATATAAACTTTCCAGATTCTCCCTCCCCTTATTTCACCTCCATGTCCCAGAGAGGCAGGGGATGGAGCAGTTAAATCCCCTGAGTATCAGATTGGTTCCACTTGGTCAGAATAGGTTTTTGGCAATACCCATCCCCACGACAAGAGGACTTGCAGCCTTGGAGGTCACAACCAAACACTGTGAGCAGTTCATGTGATAGCACAGAACACCAATTTCTTTAAGCACCGCTCCTGTGACCACACTGTGCTTGAACTGGAAAAGTAAACCTGCCTGGGGGGCGCACTGGTTTTGCCTTCTCCACCTCAGACTGCCCACGGTTACATCAGTACAGCAACAATCTCTTTGCTCAAGCCAATGCTAACACAGGAACGCTTTTTCTTCAACCCCCTCTCCCCCTCCTCCTCCAGCTGCTAAGCAAAGAATAAACTTTTAGCTTTGCCCCTCCTTTATTGGAAGGGGAATAGGGTAATGTGCCGTAATTGGTTTTCCATGTTTGCCAAGAGTCTGTTTCCTCTTATCATCCACAATATTTAACATAAGTCTTGTAATAGTTCCAAAAATAATAAAATCTGCCCCAAGAATAAAAATGATAGATCTGCAACATGCTGCTTTTTTGGTCATGGTCTCGGTTTCGCAACATTCTGCCAGTAGTTTTTATTGCCTAATGTTGTGGTTTCTTTCATAGGCAGCAGACCCAGTAAAGACATTTCATCAGCTACTTACACAGCAGCAGCCTGGATTATTTACAAATGGAGATTTCAGTACCCTATTAAAATAAATCACCGCTGCACACTGAGACTCACACGGCAGTACCAGGGTAGGAGAAACCCCAGAGGTTCGAGGGGGAGGACCATTAGGTATATACAAATCTAAGGATGACATCAGCAAACAAATTTATTAAGATATCCAAATAAAACCTGTTCGTCGCCTTCCTCCTCCCCTATCTCCTCCCGTGCATTAGTGAAAGAGGAGTAGGCAAATTCTGTCCCCCCACACATGCAAAACTGTACACGTGACAAGTAACAGAACCCGTGCCATGGTTCCCTCATGATTTTATAGTTATCTCTCTCTCCTCCACCCTTCCACTCCCAAAGCAAAAGGCCCACACTGGGCAAATCCCCTTAAGTGTAGGTGAAGTGGTAACAGACGCAGAGCAGTGAAGATGGAGAGCAGAGCAGCATTTCACTCCCTGGACTCGGTGTGAATGCCAGAACAGACAAGATGAAAAGGAGAGAACACAGATTAGAAACTTGATTTCAGAGGGGAGAAAAAGAAAACCCAAACAAAACAAAGATGAAAGCTGTAAGACACTCGGTAGTGTCAAAAGAAGAGTGCAGCAAGAGGAGTGGCTCTCTCGGGCACTGGCGGTTACAAAAGCAATATCCTACTGGTAATAACGTTGAGAAGCATGCAGGCACATCGGGGTGCCCCTGGTTAGAATGACTGCTTTAAAAATACCCCAAAATAATAATCCCTTATTGCTCCAAATTCTCTTCTGGTATTTCCAAGTTGATTTAATATTCTCCCCCCCCCCCCGAGTCAGTTTAAGTATAACTTAGAGCCTGAGACGAGGTTTTCCTTTCTTCCCAAGAACAGATTTACAAAATCACAGAATCATTTAGGTTGGAAAAGCCCCTCGGGATCACCGTGTCCAACCATTAACTCTACAAGTTCACCCCCAGACCATGTTCCCCAACACCACATCCAAGCGATGTTTAAACGCACCCAGGGATGGAGACTCACCCCCTCCCTGGGCAGCCCATTCCAATCTCTCACCCCTCTTCCCATGAAGATTTTTTCCCTAGTGTCCAGTCTAAACCTCCCTTGTTTCAGCTTGAGGCCGTTCCCTCTGGTTCTGTCCCTAATGACCTGAGAGAAGAGCCCAGCACCAGCCTCTCTACACTGTCCTTTCAGGGAGCTGTAGAGAGTGATGAGGTCTCCCCTCAGCCTCCTCTTCCTCAAACTAAACAGGCCCAGCTCCTTCAAACGCTCCTCCTATGATCTATTCTCCAGTCCCTTGACTGATTTAGTGCTTGAATAGTAAATTCTTAAAGCAGAAATAACTTTCCCAACTTCAGTCTACACCATCTGGCCTAAAACTCATCCCAATATATAAATATTACAGGTTGAAGGCTCTTCAACCAGTCAACACCACCATAAACTGTGTCCCAAAAAAGAGCTTCCTGGAGCTTCTAATTTTAATAAGAGACAAACCTTAAGTCACCCTTAGAAGATTTGTCACTAAATCGTTTTGTACATTAACTATGGTTTAGAGCATATGCAGTTCTGAGAGCACAGGGAAACTGCACCTTGGTATTGCTTTTTTGCAGTACCAACAGTTTTACTTCACATGTAAGAGCTGTACAAGTTGCTGGGAAAACAATGAAATGTTTTAATTCTTTGCTTATGAACACGCAACCAATAAAAGCAACTGGAATTCAACAGGAAAGCTCATCTAGTTATTGATTGTGTACAAGGAAAACTGTGAAAGAATAACCTTGGAAAGCACGTGCTCTAGAAGCAAACCCTCCTGCTAGGCTCTGTGAGATACAATTTGAAAATTCTAATAGGATTAAATAGCACCAGAAGCTTCGGGGGGGGGAAAACCCAACAACCCAGCACCAAACAATCCCCAGAAACAGACAGCTTTCTGACTGTGGATGTCATATGCACAAAGCTTCTGACAAAAAGCAGCCAGAACGCAAAGAACATTTGGTTTCATTCCAGCTCCTGTTCCAAAGTACCAGATGAAGGCAGTGTACAGTACAGGGCCAACTAAGACCCACAGGCACATGCTAAGATAGGGACATCACATTCCCCCTGCCCCACACACTTCGAGCAGCCTGTATTCTTGTTCTGCTCAGGAAAGGGTACAAATTCCCCCCTCTGCTCCCTCAATGGGGGCAATTTTAACAGCTAAAGGAAGTTTACTCCCGTTTGTAACATAGCCAAGGCTGCTGCAGAAGAACAAGCTCTTCTCCCACCTCAAGCAATTGAGTTCTGCAGTTGTGTCTACCTGCAAAGTATCTTCAAGCAGTTAATTCAAACAAGTGCTCTGGTTTGTTCATACCTCCCTGTGAGCACCTAGCTCCTACCAGCCCCTTTTCCCCCCCAGCATCAGTGCTCCTCAGCCCCACAGCCTTCCTGTCACCAACTCCAACCAAAACAGTGTTTCACAAACGCAAACTTCATGCAATGAGCTGTCAACAGTCGGAAGTGAACAGAATAATCTCTTAAGTATTCACACAGTTGAAAACAATGTTGCATTGCTCATAATGCTCCCAAGTGCCTAGGAAGAGTTGAAGGTCAGCAACTTCACAGAAACTCTCCCCGAGATACACACAACAGGTTCCAAACGTGTTTTAAGCTTTATTAAATCCCCCAACCACCGCTGTGTTACACACTCAGGCTGGAGTTTATTCACTGGGGATGTTCAGGTTCTGACGAGAAGGGCTACACGAGGACCCGTGTCCCCCAGTGCTGTGCTGCAGTTAGTGTGGGTCCAGATAGAGTTTTCCAATCATTTCCTGCCCTCCCCTTTTTTCTCCAAAACCTGATGCGTGGCCTAGCATTCCTGTCACCCTCTTCTCTGCAATTTATTTAAACAAGATGAGATGGAAACTCAGTTATTTTCTCATTTGGAGGAAAAAGGACATGAATATGCTGTACTTTAACACTTCAACACAGGATTGGTTTTGCATTGTTGCAACCTTTTCAATTTGAGGGAAAACAGCCACCCCCCACCCCAGACCACCACCATAATAAGTACCAAAACATTTCTAGTTTTGATTTTCATCAAGATTTCCAAACTGGCAGATTTTATTTTCACACCCTCTTCACAATAGACAAGATGCTTACCATATATTTAGGATTACAAGTTGTCACTAAAAGAAAACTTTACACAACCACTGTACATTTAGGTTGAAAAAACTGTCCTTGCATGAAAAATATACCTAGAAATCAAGTGGTAAACAAGAGAAAAAACCCATTAAGAAAAGATTAATGTTTTTATAATGTGCCATTTTAAATTTATCAACTCCTCCTCCACTTTTCATTCATACTCTGTTTTCACCTATAGTATTCGTTAAGGCAAACAGCTAATCCATTTCTGAAGAGGTGCTGTGGAAATTGTGGACAAACAGCAAACATTTGGCATTAAAATAGATAGCACGTATGTAGCCTCTAGTAATATACATTAAGCATTTCTCTTGGACTTCAGGATAATGACAGGGGAGGATGAACATGCTAACAATGTCAAAAAGGCTTAAAATTTAGCGTCCAAGCAATTTCTATTAATGCTTCTGTAGTTTTCAAGCTCTAAGTAGTATAGAATTTATGCAAATGCATTAAAGAATTCTAGCTTGGCAAGTACACCCAAGCAGGTTATTAAACTATATATACAGAAAGTGATAAATACAGAATTAAAAGAGTCCTTCCGCTGCTCTTTATAGCCTTGAAAATTGACAAAAAACTTGAGGACAGCTCTACAATATTAAACATTAGGTATCCACAGGAGCTGGGAAACCTAACTACACAAACTGATTAAAATACTCAGATGACTTTGTAGTGTTTAATACAATTCAGTTCGTAGTCAAGGGCACAAGACAACATTTAACAAAAATAATCACATCAATTGACCTAGAAATCAAATGTAAATAGATATGAATACAATCTCCAAAATCTGGTTTTTAAGTGAACATTAACCATTTATTCAAAGTTATACAAGAATTTGAAGGATAAAGTCTTCTGCAACAGGAAACCAACTTACAAGTTTCATGTCTGGGTTGAATTGAAGTGGAGGCGAGCGGGGCGGTGGGGGAGGGAAGGGTGAACAAACGAGTTAGTAGGCCCCATCCAGGCAGCTAGAAAGTAAAAAGGGGCTCAACAGCAGCCTCCTCCAGCTTGTTGTCCTCCCTGATTGCCTGCGAGCGTTGCGTTAGTAGCAGCATGTTGAGGGCCAATTTTGATGCCGTTTGCCTGAAACGGAGTTCAACACCCAGTGTTATTATCGTGGAACACTAATACACTTGAAAAGTTGTTGGGTTTTTTTTTTATATATAGGAGGTCATAACAAGCCCTCCTGATGCATGCAGCCAACAGCAAAATTTAAATATCCATCATTTTGCAGTAATACGTCCCTGGCGATTAAACGTCATTTAAAGAAAGGTGCTTTCCTTCTCATTTCAGTTTTATCTCGACGTTAAACGCCGTTACCTTCCACTCCTCCGACATGAACACACAGAGCAGAAATTGGAATGCTACTTGGCACGAGGCTTTAAAAAATCCATTGCATTTGTTAGGAACATCTAACCTCTCCCCTCTCCCCAAAACCCCCATTACTTTTAATAGTTTAATATAAAACTTCTCGTCTCCAGCCAGCATTTCTTTCTGTGTTGAATCAGCTGCAGAGGCTAAGGGCACATGAGTGTTCCGTGTCATCAATAATTTCTATGATCCCGAAAGACGTGGCTACTTGCCAAGAACCCACACACAGCGTAGCTCTTTCATTCATCAAAATCACACTTCTATCTTAACCCTCACTCCCTCAAGTGGATTTTACCTAAAAATACAGCACTTTGAGCAAAGTAGTACAGTAGCTTCAGAAATTAAGCTCTTAAGGAAACTTTGCGTCACAGTAAATCTCAGATTTATAGTGCTTGGCAGTTGTTCTGCAACAGTGGTAGCCTTGGGGTTTCTGGCACTAGCTCAGTATTGACAGCAGCTGATGTGGTTTCTTTTCGCTCTTTGACTCCTCTTTAATAAAAAGCATGCCCTATGGCTCATTGGTTTTGCCCCCTCTGGGCTGATAGCAACTTCTTGAGGAATCAAGGAGCCAGACTTGGCATAAAGCCAAATAAATAGCACGGGCTGTTGGCTCTTGACAGCATATTGCAATCAAAGCTCCATAAGGCACAGAAAAGCAGGCAGCTACTATATGAAACTCGACAGATACAATGAACGTGGTTTTTCAGGCACTCTGATTACTGTCCAATTTATACCGCGCTACTGAGCGCGTTTTCTTTAGGAAAAAGGTTTAAGGCTTTAAAATTTTCCTCGCTGAACCGAATTTAAAAGGTGTTTCACCAAAGCACCCTACACACATGCATTTTTCCAGTCAGAATTACTCTCTTCGAAGGATTACTACTCAAGTCTCATTTAGCTACGGGTTTCCTAATGCAAATACTTTGCATCCTCCTCAAGTTTCTCATTTCCTCTCTAAAGAGCGGTATTTTTAACGGTCTAAACATTCTCACATCCAAGTGTATTCAGCAGGAAGAGGCGAAGCTGTCGAATCGAGTCCTGCCAATTCCCTCCCTACTCTCAGTAGTACTCTTAGCACTCCACAAGGACCACCACGCTGAAGAGAAGCTGACAGTGCCCGGGAGAGGATGCACCTCTACATGGGACAGGCACGGAAGAGCGGCCGTGCAGACTGTCGCATCTGGTTTCACTGAAGCACCTCAGCAATGATATTTAGGGACATGCAGGATAAAAACTAAACTTGGGCATCAGAACAGACAGCCCACTTCATGTGGTCACACAGAAATTTTATGAGGTGTGACTTCGTGAACTTTAACACGAGAGCTTGTATGATCCTGTTTCTATATGATCCTAATGTTTCTCTTTACTGACAGTGAATTTGCATCTGCCTTTTCAACGGCCACCAACCTCTCTAACTGCTCAAGATTTTCAACAGCACAATCGTTTCAGAATTCAAGGAGACATTATAGCTCTTTCTAGGCTCTTGTATTACAAAAGTACTCCCTGCTCTACCTCCCCACCCCCTCCCCCCAAACAAGCAAAGAGACAGGCCCTGATAATCTGTAATTTTAGTAATGTGCGTGGGCAAAATGGCTAATCTTTTATTCCCCACAGAATCCAGCCACCTAAACCAGGAACATTTCAAAAGTCTTTTATGTAACTCTCAAAGCAATCCCTCCCCTACACTGGACAGCTCATGGAGTGCATCTGGCATATCAACATGGTCCCCCATTTACATAGTGGAAAATTATCTTTGAAAACAGATGACACCATATGGAGAAGTGGATGAAAGTGGATTTTCTTCTCTTTTGGGGATTTATATTATTTTGTGATGCTTCATGGATGGATAGGGTCACTTATTTTAATCCATTTTTATCACAATGGCAGACAATTCTATATCCAAAAGGAACAAACAGTTTACCATCCAGCCTTTGAGGGAAGGTGAATTTTGTACATTTAAAAACCCCACACCAACAAGCAGCGTTCAGAGTACTGACAGTTACCTCGTTATTAATGTCAAAAACTCCTTCCTGGATTTTCTCGTAGATCTCCTTTGCGGTGTTAATAAATGCCTAAAACAGAGGGGAAATAGAAAAAACACACACACGTTGAATGCAGCATCCTTTGGTGCACGATGCACTAAACTGAATCCCATCCAACCTCACGAGCAGTTGTTTCAGGGACGCTTTTCTTGCTGACCTCAGCAGAACAGGTATGCCACCAGCACCCTGCAACCCATCCCCAAGCAGCAACGGATCACCCGCTGTTTACACAAACACAGTGGCATTTTCACAGCATCTGTATTCTCCAATCTGTTGTCCAGTAATTACAGGGGGAAAAAAGTGGGTTTTAAGATATATAAATTACTTTTAAATTATTTATTTCTGACCCTTATGGATAGATTGCGTGGCAGATGGTTTCCCCTACCCTTAATATCTTTGTAATAGGCCACTCTAGATTAGAGTGCTTAGCAACATAAAACCACAGGGTACTTACAATGATGATGTAAGGATGCTGTCTGCTGGATGAAACCTTATACTATCATTTAATATTCACCTAATTTTCAGAAGGCATTCTCTTTAATTAATCTTGCACACGCTAGGCAGTACTCAGCAGCAGAAAGGAGAGGCCCCAGGTTTTATGGTCATTTCTGAAAAATCTATTGTTTTGATTCAGAGAAAAGACTTTGACATTTGGGTCTGAAGAAGTGAATGCTAGAAATGTTTTTGGTTGAAGCTTACAATCGACGATTCCCTTCATCTCTCATTTATAGGTCAAGTACCGTCTAAAATAACATATAATTTAAGAGGTGATTAACAGCAGCTTATAATTACAAACGATATCGAGCATACACAAGTTTTTTGCTTCACAATACCAACGCCGTGCCACCGTGCAAGGCACACCATCTTCTGCACCAGCCCATTACAGCAAATACAGATCTAATTCAAATATAAAAGAGTAAACAGGGTTCACGGAGAGGAACAAATCATACCTTTCCTCATTTCTACACTGGAAGCATTTGACTGCTGAACTTGCCACCAGAGCTTTGTTTCCTAATTAACAGGACTGATATGTTTTCACCTTTAAAGGCCTTACAGCTCCCCAGAGTAATCAATCTACTGCAGCTCAATTACTGCACCAAGCGCACACCGCAGCTAGTGAAGGAGACTCGAACGACTGCAGCAGGAGCCGAAAGATATGAATATGCATAAAGTCTAAGTGGGTGATCGAATCATCACAGAGGGTCATGAGAATTTGCAGCAAAATAATGAGAAGAATTAATCATTGCAGATTCACAAGGCACTTAGGAAGCGAGTCCGTTTTTCAAACGCGCGTTAAGAGTTGAGGAGGAAATTTGGCTTTCGGCCAACTATGAATTGACTCCAATTCCTCAGAAATTGAAGTTTTTGCTGTAAGAAGGGAGAAACCCTCAAACTTCTCGTGGTTTCTGATAACACCCTAATTATTGTAATGGCCTCATACACTGGCCTACTGAAAGGTAGGAGTCAAAAAGTTTGGAAATCCACCCAGCTGGAGCCTGTGGGATACGTGCTGGCTTCTAGTTCAGCAGGACATTAAACAGAACTTCAAGTCTTAAAACCCTGTTATGATAGCTTCATATAAACAAGCACTTAACAACTGGCACTTCTAACAATTCTAGAAGACGTTGGCCAAGTACTCCTCATAGAATTAATTGAGACTTACATTAGATCTATTAAAAAGTACTTCAGACCAACCAAACTAGAATTTTTAACAAACTTCAAACTAACATCACTGAGTAGAAAATCTCATCTGGATGCTACACTCAAGGACAGACACTGCAGAAATGTGTCCATCCTCACAAAAATCAGTACAACACGGTGAAAAAGTGGGAATTAACAACACTCCATCCTCCCTCCCTTACCTTCAACATAATTATTACACCTGTACTGTACAAAGGAAAGAGGGTACTGAGTTCAGTACAGTCTATTTCAATAGATCACCTACGAAACCCCTGATCTGCAAAACCCACATATTCCATTTGTCTCAGTTCTATCACTTTGGTTGTCTTGAAAAGAAATAATCTGACTACCATCGATGACTCCAGTGTTAGAGCAGCACGGAGGGTTATTCTGCATGGCAAAAAGCCAGGCTGCGCTGGGTCACGTATAAATAATTCCTATTTGAAAAACAAAGGTTTGACAAGAATATAGCACATAATAAATCTACCGTATGTTTTCCTCAGTTGGTATGGATTCTGAGAAATTACTACTAATCAGCCGTGAAAAAAGACTTGCATCCCTTGAGACTTCCCATTTGTTTCTTGTATCCACGTATTTTAAGTTTGCCTATGCTTCAAAGTGTGTGCTGACTCGAAACATCCACCTGAGAACCGCACAGAAAGCAGCGGTCTGCTCGCTTGAAGAATATCCTAGCAGATTTTGGCACCACATGCTAGTGCCCCCATTAGCAAGGACGAGAAGGTGAACTCGGTATAATTGACTTCTGAGAGATCTCTTTGAATGCTTCACATTCTAACTCTTATCTGGAACCTGCAGTGCACTAGAAACTCTCCGTTATTTCTGGGCAGTTTATCCTGTTTGCAGATTAACCGAGCCCACGGATGGAGAGAGACGGAGCGGTTTCCCCCCAGATGCAGGCTGTGTTGGTTACCCACGTGCAGGGGGCTGCAGGGACACAGCCACAGCACTCCCCACGCCACCTCGGGTCCGGGTGCTGCTCAGCCCCTGCCACACAACACGAGACCTCCACCAGCACAGCCCACGAGGACTCAGCTGGCTGCCGAGCCAGCCTGCACGGTGCTGCGATGCTGCTGTTACTACAGCACTATACAAAGATACTCCAGTGCCTCCACCTCGGACCAGCTTGGGGCCAGGTTTATTTTCAGCACGTCAGGTTCCATCTGCATTTATCTTCAGGCACCTGAAAGCTGGCAAGGCTCTAGTACCTCCCGTGCTCCTAAAAAGGAGAGACTTCTGCAAAACCAGTTTCAGACTGCCAAATATAAAAATTCTAAACTACATTTCAGGAGAATTAGAAAAAATAAGGCAACTTCAGGAAAATGTCTACTTCTGATGTTTAACTCTTGGTTTTCATCTTCTAAATCACAAATTACTGATGCTTTTATACATGAGACTACCAAATGTATCTGTTACAAGTTGTTCAGCCATTTGCTTTAATGCAATGGCGTTCACATTGTATCTGGGTTCTCAACAGAGGAAAACTATTACTGCACAAGTGGGAAAGGGAGTCTTGCAAGGTGTGACCTGCCTGTCTTGTCACACCTGCACCTACTGCAAAGCTATCAGAGGAGGGCTACGAGTCACACTACACCACTACAATATCACTTTAGATGCCTTTGTGTAAGGAGTTGCCGGGATCATATTGCTACAAGGGAAACAAGAGGTCAAGTCTCTCAATGCTCACCTGAAAAAAAAAATAAATCTCCAAACAATACAAAACACAAACCCCCAACTACCAAATGGTACAGATGCTGCATATAAAATAATCCTAAAAAACACTGAACATAGAATTGTATCATCTTCAGCACCCATTTTATTACACAAAATAATGTAGGTTTGCTACCCTTGAGACACAAACAGGAAGAATGAATTCTTTAAGTGGTGAAAAGAAGTCAAGAAGTAAGTTCCTGATGCCTCTGTCTTACAGGGGTTCTATGCAGGAGTAATAAGCTAAAGGCACCAGAACGCAAGTTACAGAACAGCTACATTTAGTTTTCACTTGGAAGGTGTCAGGAACATCACTCCTCTCTCAGAAAGCTAATGCCACGACAACTACTTGAGGACTCAGTTACAAACAGGAAAAACCTGTAAATGAATCAGTGATACTTCACAAAACTCAGATTTTACAAGTTCATCTTTGCTTAAAGGCAGATGGGCTGCGGTTCCGCGCTGCCAGCCCGTGGAACTTGCTGCCCTCTCCTGGCAATACCCGAGTTAAATTTAGGGCTTTGAAATACAAACTGGGAGTCATTATTTCTAGATGCTTTCTTACAATTAAATGAGGAATGCTTAAAGGTTAAATATCTCACAAACTCTAAACCATGATGCTCGCTTCTGTGGTCAGCCAACACCAAGAACTTTCTCCTCCTTCCCAATTTCCTACCTTTTAGCAGCAAGCTGCAATCCAGTTGGATTACTCCAGTATTAAACAATGCATCTGGAAACACTAACACAGACCACAAATGGATTTGCCCCAAGAGCACTCACCACCCCAGTGTGGAAGTGGGGCTGGAAGACCACTTTAAATAGAGTGAATCACAAAGCTCTGAGCAGCTGCTTTATGTACAGCAAGACAATACTTTTTACAACTCAATGACCCTTCAGGAAAAAGCACAGGACACTAAAGGGGCTACAGAGGGGTTAATTATCTTATAATTATTATTAAGGTGCTATATAATGAACCTGCACCCCAACACACATGCAGCCTTACTTACGAAATACAGGTACAGAGGCACAAACCAGAACTTGACAGCAACTTGTTTATAGGTACCCACAGAAGTGCAACCTTTCTGACAAATTATTGGGAAGATGAGCAGGAATAGAGCTCAAACTGCCTCGAAAAGTCCTGCTGCTGCCTTTCAACAGTTAAAAAGGACACAGCACCCCAGGAAAAAGAGTTTACAAACCCCACAAAACAAAGAATCCATCTCTCCAGCAGAACCCGCAGCTCAGCTACATCAAACTTTTATCCATGCTTTTCTATAAAGCCTGAAACTCTTGATGAACTGAGAGTTTTTACTGATGATACCCCGAGATGCCCAGAAGCATGTTCCTTACTGCAGAGCTGGGGCACAATCCAAGGGTCTGACACAGGAGGTGAAGGCTGCCCCTCTTCACTGGAGCCAGGTGTCCTGCACCTTCTCCTTCCCACAGCTGAAACAACAGGAGCTTCACCTCTATTTTATCATGGGAGAAACTGGCTAAAGTGTCAGCTTTGTACAGCTGAAAGGTCACAGGAACCTTTGGTTAAGGAATTTGAAGGAATACTGGTTTTGATACAAGTTAAGATTTAAAAAAAGTTAGTTTTAAGACTCATGATCTACAAATCCTGCTCTGTTACAACTTCTTATCAGATCACGTCTTGTGTGTCTCTACCTTACTATGAAAACTATTAGCATCCTAGGATTTTCAAGTTTTATTAACTAAATCTCTGCAATCTATATTACCAGGGCAAACAACTGTTCACCAGAAATTAGTTGTGCTTAAGGAGGGTATGGAGGGGAAATAAAACTTCTACAAATCAGCGCAAATTTAGAAGCTGCTAAGCAGCTCATCTTTCCATGAGGTTATAATTTTTAGCCTTCAGAATATTACAAAAGCCATGTTCCTTCCCTTAGCTGTGACCAAGTAGTAGCACTGTTGAAGCTACAAGGCTTTTGAATATTCATTATCCATTTAAGCAAAAGTATGAAAGAAGCTGCCTGAAGAGAAAATTAAGTTACAGCTGAAACCAAACTATTGAAACCATCCAGTTACATGTAGCAGAACTACTTCAGTGCTCAGTCAAAACCGTTCATCTATTCAAATTTAATCCTAAATAATGAATCCATTCTTGCATTCTATTTATGTGCAGACAACATAGAGTAACACAGACAATACTCTCAAGCTGAAAGCTTGGCATAGGGCTACATAATCCCCTCCATATGGGAAACAACTTACTAAAACCAACTCCCACACCAGGAGCCAGGGATACACGAGTGAACTCCAGTGGATCTGAGAAGCTGGACACTGTAAGTCTTTGAATTTACATCTGGATTATTACATCAGATGTTTTTAAATGCATGTGTGTTGAAAGTGTTGAAGCAGACACTTTCTTCTACCTGACATTTCAGATAAATTGTCAAAGCACTTTTAAAGCATTTGAGATTTGCAATGCTCACTTTTTCCAACAGTAATTGATAGGAAACTATTGGTGTCAAAGGGTCTCTAATTGTTTAGAGGTTACTGGAAGCTGAGGTAAAAAACAAGCTACAGGATTTGGGGAGAAAGGAACATTTTGTGCATGAATTGAAGCAAAGAAGATATCTTCTGGGTAGCAGAGGGGAAGATGACAATACAAATACCAAAGCACTGCAACAAGAGTTTGTGAAAGTATTAGAGGTCTTTAGAACAGGTTAGATTGGCATCTGCCAAGGATACCAACAGCTTGGCTTGCTTTGCATTAGCAAATCTACTTGAGTCTTACTTTTTAGGTTTCAGGGCAGACAGAAGTAACCATTTCTTTGATCAGTTATGAAAAAACCCCAAACAACAGGAGTATTATTTACCAGAGTCCCCACAATATAACCAGTGCTACGCAATCAGAGACAGTGTCTATGTTGTATTTCTCATACTGTAACTTAAAGAGTAGTTAATTGAAACCAAGCAATACAAAACCTAGAGCAATAGTATCCGCAGAAATAACAAAGTGCAACCCAACTGTTTCACTACAATACCAGTGTTCAAAGTTACCTCCTCTACGTTGGAAGCGGTTTTGGCAGATGTCTCCATAAAGATAAGTCCGTGCTCTCGTGCAAATGCTTCACCCTCCTCTTTCTTGACTTCTCGTCTAGATTCTAAATCACTAAGATAGGGGGGAGAAAAAAAAAAGTTACTTGTGTGGTTTAACCTGTCCACATAAATACTCTCCAGAGACATAAGCCAAGAGCCCCCATTAGAACTCGTGAACGTACGAGTCTCTATCCAAGCTCTTAGAGAAAGTAGAATTATCCTAAGTCTTGCACTCAGAGTAGAGGGAATAGCCACAGACATCACACTTGCCTGAGCTATCAATCCTAGCTGGCAGAGATCTTATCAAAGACTTCATGCAATGGAGTTCAGCAGGATGTGTGTGTATTTATCCAGCTATTCCCCAAATGCCAACTCTAGACGTTGTCATTCCAGGTAAATATCACTCTTTTCTAGCAGAGTATTATCTACCAATCCACACTGTAAAGCTGAACTGATAAGGGGGTTTTCTATGCAATTTCTCAATGATATTAAACATTATTCTAAAACTAAATTCCAATTTTTCTATTTAGTAACAAGACTTTCTACAGTCAATTTCTGTTCTGATAAAAAGACTTAAAAGCAAAAATAAGTTATTTTGTTCTACATTAGCTGTTCTCTCCCAATAAGCTAGCATTTAGGCTTTGAAGCTCCAGGCCTGGCCCTCTAACAGCAGAAGAATTTGAAGTGACTGTTGCACCATTTCTTGTTTCCTATTTCTCAAGCAGTTTAGATTAAAGTTAAATATTACATGAAATAACAGAAGAAAAAATTTCCTCTTGTACTGGAGAACTGAAGACAAATCTGCTTCTGTAAGTTCTGTAGACACAAGCCTTACACTCTTAGTTTTTAAAGCTTCTTTAGGAACAAGGAGTACACAGTTCATCCTTCTAAGTGTATTACATATTGAGCAAGAACAATGCTACATTATACATAACAATAAAGTCTCACTTAAGTTGTGCCTGTAAAAATATCTTCTCAGATACAGTTTTAAGGTAACGAGCACCCAAGTACAGAGGTCCAATTTGCAGCCAGTAAAAAGTATCATACTGAGCTTCAGTGCTGCCATCCTTGTTATGATTTGTATATAAAAAATAAACAATACAGCAGCACCTATTTTGCAGCAGTTTTGCTATTTTTACAACTACATGCTAGCTCAGATGAGTTAGTCAAGACAATGCAGCACATCATTTAAATATGAAGCATCTGAAGATAAGGATACAAGAAATGTCTTCTCAAAACCCTTTTAAAGTTGACGTTCATTGTATGCAAGCGTCCTCAGTATCTCAGGCTTAAGGTCTCTTAACAAGGAGCTCATTCTCACGTCCCTGAGGCAGCTTATCTGAGATTGTATTTCTGAACTTGAGCACTGTCTTTATTTGCTGCTACCACACTACCCTCAAAAATATCTTATTTAAAACCTTGATTCACTAGGGTGTTATCTCCGTGATAGAAGAGAAATAAACAACTCTTTCGACTTGAAACAGAGCAGCTGCATCCAAAGCTGCAGTGATAGCCCAGTCAAAACTCACTACTGATATCTAAACATATTCTTAAAGAGCTTTAGCTGCTTCTACTAACCACAGTTGTCTTCCTCTCTCCATTCCAATAATTCGAAGCATTTGGTCTTACTAGATCAATATAGCTATGTTTGTTCTGGAAAGAAGATTAAGTACAGTATGTGTCACGTTTCAACACTAGTATTTGTAATGCTTTTAAAAACACAACTATTATATTTCAGATGAAATTCTCAACACTCTTCAAATCCAGCAATAAATCAGTACTACAAACGGGTATCAAGTGCACTTTTGGGACTCATAAGAACAAAATTTATTCCTTCAAAAATATTATGCTAGTATGCACGTTCTTCCTGCCCTCTCATAGTTTGCCCTACCATAAGAATTCCTCTAACACACCCTCAGGACAACGCAACATAATTGAAAGACTTTTCTTCCCATCCTCCTCTTCGAGGCTTTCAAGTGTTTTGAAGAACTTTTACTTCATGTTACACCTTAAATAATGTATTTAAAGTTGCAGATTAAGTATATTTATTGAGTAAAACCTATTTGTAACTGGGAATTACTGAGCTAGCTGAAAGTAGCCTAGTATAACATATGATCACGTGGTGTAGTCTGCAGCAGAATGCAAGACAAAAATTCAGTTGAACAGGTAAATATAATCACAGCTAGTTACAGAACAGGTAAACAGGTAAATATAATCACAGTTACAGACCTTAGCTGTGTCTGCAAACTTCTGTAATACTTACCTCAAGTAAACACTACACTGTTTCTCTCAGTGTCATATTTTTACTCAAGCTTAAAAACAGTTGGACAGGGACATCACGGGCTTCCCAAAGCTTCATTTAATAGAAAAATGTCATCTCTTTTATTAATTTGCAGAGATCATGCTTATCACACTCCTCAATTACAAAGAACGTTGCCAGTTGTTCTCCAGATTATGTATGAGAATGTAGACAAAGCTTACAATTAGCTAACTCATTTTTCAGGGGGAGGCAGAAGGAGGAAATATTTTCCTCCTTCTCCCTTCTAAGAGATGAGCAGGCCAGAGCAGCAAAAGCAGACTCTCTTTACCACAAGGCTGTTTCTCAGGAGTATCTAAGGAATGATATGGATGTTCATTAAGTTTTAAGGGACAAGCAAGCCCACTGTTATTTCAACTGCCATCTTTAGCTTCAAGAATTGCGAAGGCATGGAGACAAATTAAGGCCAATCAGGTACAGGTCCCTAATCTATACGTTACTAAATTGTGGGGATACTTTTGATATTTGAAAAAACTCTATATCCAGAAAAAAAAATAATCCAGACATGATGCTACATGTTCACTGGATTGGGAACTAGAAAAGTTACAGATAATGTATTCACTGATGATGTTTTTATAAAGACTTTCAATACAGATTGAGCTCTCAGCATCCACAGGGAAGCAATTTGGAACTTTGGACGGTCTAGCTGATGAGGAGACCAAGGAAATAAACATTTACAAGTTGGGTAACACACTTCCAAAACTTTAAAACTAAACACTAAGCCTAAGAGCAGCCTGGAATCACTAGGAAATAGTGAAAAGGCATTTTCTCTGCCCCCAACTCCAACTGAACATACAGAATACCGAACAGGCTTAGGATTCAGAAACATATAATCATTGATGTGTGCACTATTCACATTTGAGAAAAGTATTTGAAATAAATCCTGTAGCATGCACTTCATTTTTTCCATGACATTTTCTCTGCTCTGATTCTTGATCAAAAACTAAAGCACTTAAGAAGACCTAAAATGAGGAGCCATTCTCATCACAAGGGAGAGACCTAGGTGCTTCTAAATGGTAATTCCAGATGTGAGAACAGCGTAACGTGAAAAATAATTCCTGTAATTCATGACCATGCATTCAGAATCCTTTTAAAATAGAATCATTTCTAAAACAGGTACTCAGAACATAAGGCAGTTGATCCACATGTGCTGCACATTGTATTAGCCTCATTCAAAAAAGGTTCAGACTCACCACAGAACTATGTCCACCAACTGAACATGATTTAAAGTTCACATACTGACTACAAACAAGAAAATACAAAGCTGAAAGACAGAAATCACATCTTTACCATTTACAAAATTCATAACTGGTTAATCTTTACCTTTTATTCCCAATAAGCATTATAACCATGTTGGAATTGGAATGCTGACGAGCATCTTCTAACCAAGTTGTCAAGTGGTTGAAAGTGTCCCTCCTAAGCATGGAAGAGAATGAAAATCAGAAGTGGTATCACAAGACATTTCTCTCCCTTCTGTTAGTCAGCTTGTCTACTTGAGTAACCAACTCATTTATCAGCATCTATGTTCCAGAGATGAAAGCTAGTAATCCCTTAGTGAGGGAAGAGAGGTGAACAAAAACTTAGTAAACAAGGAGCATAAATGAACTCTGCCTAAAAAGTAATTGAAAACATGTTTGCTACAAAGAGCAAAGAGGATTCTTATAGCTGTAAGAATCTGTAATTTTATATACATATAAAATCTGCTAAAGGGAATTTTACAAGTCCCTAATGGCTTCAACCCATTCAACAGCAGAAATAGCCACACACTTTTAATAATACCTGTTCTACTGAAGGCAGAAAATGGTTGACAGTTTTCTGTGAGTTTATAAACTGAATCAGGAGTTTAGCAGTGAAGTCTTTTAAAGGAAGGCACACAAATATGCCACGCTACAGGTCTGACAGAAGGTGCACACTATTAAATCACATGCTTGTAAAGTGTGTTTAAGATTTCACAAGACCATCAAATGAATCTTTGAGATTCATAAATAGCTGGAAATTCAACGGGAAAAATCTGTTGCTTCCTGATATTTAAAAATAAATGGGAGACAAAAGGAAAAACGTCCAGGAAATCTCTAGTAAAACTTGTTGCTCAGTTCAGCAACGAGACCCAAGATCCACAAAGGGAGCCACACACCCCTATAGGATTTTTGGAGCCTGAACATTTTCATAGCAACAGTTTTGCAGAGAAATTGTACAGAGACTTTATTCAATACAACAGGAAAACCTTAGTCATTCCTGAACAGCTGCTACAAAAAAACCCCAAAAACAACCAAAAGAAAAAACCAATCCAACAAACAAAAATAAAACTCACAAAACCAAACAAACGATCATGCTAAGACCTGCATTTCCCCAACCTCATCAACACAATGGTAGGAGTTTCCTGGAGTTTATTTAACCAAAGTTTGATATTTTACTATTTCACTCCTTTGAAGAATGACACTTCAGTAAAAAAAATGCTCTGCAATTACAGAAAGAATACACTTCATGGTAATAACGACAACTACAAAGGAATTAAATATTTTAAGGTCTCTCTCCATAAAGGTAATCCAGAGGTTCATGGTCAAATAGTGTATGAAAATTGGAAGTACACAGATTACAAACTGTATCTTGAAGTTAAACACTTAAGGAAAGTCAGCAGAGCAATAGATTACAAATATCCACTCAGAAAGCCAAACTGAGACATTTTCACACTGCTATATAGCATAGCACAATAATTTTAATCCAGTTACACCCCTCAGTATTCTCACCTTGTAATGTCATACACTAGCAAAGCCCCTGCTGCCCCTCTGTAGTATGACCTTGTAATGGAACGGAAGGACTCCTGCCCTGCCTGGAGAAGACAAAAGTTTCATTATTTCAGATCTCACATTTATTTTTTTTGGCGCAGAAAAAAAAAAAAAAATCACAGACTTTGACTCACAGAACTCTGCTTTTGAGAGGATGGGAACTGGAAGGAATATGGAGGGGAAATGAGAGCGGGGACAATTGGGGGACAAAGTCTCTCCCACTAGAAGAGAAGGGATGTAAGGAGAAGACACCAACTACACCACAACGCTGTTGAGAAAAATTAAAAAAATAAAAAAGTCCGAACAAGACCTCTAAACCTTTTTTGGCAATCCCTGACAACCCAATTTACTGAATGGCTTCACAATACATGAATCATTATTAGAGCACAGAATGGACTCCTAGCAACTAAGCTCTGAAGACAAATTTGAAAGGAAGCAAATAACCCAGAGCTTCACATTTGAATTCAATAACCCGCTCCCCGGGGCAGCTGTTGACACTAGAATAAATAAAGCCCATTGTAAATAAATGATGAATGACATCTTTACGCCCACCATCTGCTGGTGTAAAGGTTGTTGGAAGGCCAAGGATGCAGATTTTATCCGTTATATCATAAACTGCAGCCAGCTTTCAACAGTCTTCAGATGGAATTCTTTCAGTAATCATTTTATTATGAAAAAGCAGAAAATGGTTCTGAATTCAATTTTACACAATTCCGCTCCACAGTTAATCAATTTCCTCTGTACTTGATAAATAACACTTGTCAAACAGCAACAGGATGCAGGAGTCATCTACATATGCACTGGTGAGAAACTTTGAAGATCCTACACAAATTAGACTGTTATCACAGAAAAGTGTGCTGGAAAAAATCTCAGCGCTCAAAAGAATGTGCTCAAAATAAACCAGCTCTGAAAAATGAATATTTACTGTTGCAGTCCTTGAGCTCCCATGCTCATGTTTTTCCCTAGTGCTATCTAGCACCTGACAGTTTTAACAAGAAATATTTACTTCTAATATTTAGAAATGAGAGAAGCTTTAGTGCCATTCAAAGATAGCACAGAACTTGATTAAGAAATACCAATATAAATGGTGAAAAACCCCTATAAACTATCTTACTGCACATCTGGAGAACTATAGGAAATTACCCTGCTTTAAATCATTAAAAGCAAGAATAAAATGTCTATTCAATGAAAGCTACCCTTCTGCCCTGTCTACAAAATCAGTGTACAGAGAACTTTCTCTTCCCACAGTTATTATATTTTTCTTAATATAAGGTTTCGAATTCAAGCACCTGATCCAGATTCTGTCATTAAACAAGAACAGCAGCACAAGAGGTTTTGACGTGTTCACACTTCAGAAAGCATCTGTATCTTCCAGAATAATCAGTTATTTCAGCTTAAAAAAGAAAACCCACCACTATCTTAACCATTCCCATGGAGAAAGTTAGGTAAGACAGAATATTTCAGAGTTTCAACATGATTAGAATACACCAGTATATGCACTTGGCTCAGAGTCCAAGTACATCCTTATATTAAGGTAACAGACCACAGATCACCTGCTAGAATGCAACAAGGAACAATTAAAAACAGAAAAGCAGCAAATTTTCAGTGCCATATTAGTTCCCCACCAAGCATTACAGCTTCTGGATGTGGTAGCTCGCTCAAGTGCATGGCAGATGCATACAACAGCTTCTTCCTAGCTAGACAAAGCTGTTGCCAGTGTAGTCCACGTTCTGCCTAAAATCATACGTGGACAGACTACCACGTTGAGACTGCCTGTTTCACCCTTACACATGGAATTGTTCATCTCCCTGAGTAAATAATTCTTAGAAGATTGTAAGAACTGGGAGTTCTTACAACAATCACTCACTCACAAAGTTTGGTATATTAATCCTGAAAACACAGAAACATTTTTATTTGTGCCCCACTTGCTCACGATGAAGTTTCAACATCATTGCTTCCTGAAGGAAAGCCTGGAAAATGTTACCCCTTCTGCACCACAGAAGATCCAATCTTCCATACAGCAACACAATTTGTGCTTACACGTACCAACAGACAACGCTAACTGAATTCTCTGAACAGAAGAAAATAGAGTCTCTGTAAAGGAACCCCACAATATTTGTATTATATGTATTTATATTGCACATAAAATAATAAGTAGCCCCATACATAGCATTTACTATTTTAACAGTATCATTTGGCATGAGGGATCTAGAAAGTCACTGTAGGACACTCCACAGCTTTTTCTTAATATCATTATTACTTGAAGCATTTTTATCTGACAATTTGCTCTGTCCCCCCTCCTCTTTTCCCCCAAGCTATTTCAAAGAAGACCAAACCAGAACGCGTTGGCTATTGGCCAAAACTGACTCTTTTAAAAGATACAAGTGTGTTACAATTGTATTTGATCAGTTTTGCAGAGTAGGACCAACCCAAGCTGAGCTACTTGCTGCAAGGAGCAACAGATAGAAGCAGCAGTATGGAAGCGTAGTAGAAACTAAAGCGAGCTTTAATACCAGAGAAAAGCCCTTTCTTTGTCTTAAGTGGTATTAAGATTGTTCTTACCATCCCTTCTATATTCCCTCAAATCCAGCACTTGCTTTTTATTATGGAACAGGTTAAAAAAAAAAGGGTTTTGGATAGAACTGCTGAATGGTTGAGGTGGGAAGGGACCTCTGGAGTTCACTTCTTCCAAGCACCCTGGGTCAAGTTGGGCCACTCAGAGCAGGTTCCCCAGGTCCATGTCCAGATGGCTTTTGAAGATCATAAAGGATGGAGACTCCACAGCCTCCCTGGATAACCAGGGTGTGGGAAGAGCAGCGGCAGCAGCCAGGAAATGCCTATTAAAGAGAGTATTTCCCAAGGCCATACTAATCTAGCAGAGGCAACATGAGCCTTCGCTCCAGAGGCAGCCCCTGGCTTGAGCCGCTTTCAGAGTTATGCTGCAGTGGAAGTGGGAGGATGGAAGAACTTTTTGGTAACAGACAGATCATGACAACTGTTTCATGTGTGGAAACCCTAGCTCAGACAAGGTTGCCTACAGGAACAAGCCTGAACATGCATCCTCCAGAGAACAAGGTGCTACCTCTGACGTGAGCAGTCCACTAATCATGAAAGAATGCGGGCCTCTGATAAACAAGTGATGTTTTACATGCTAAGTAACATTCTTTTGGGCTGTTTTCTGGACTGGGGTTTCTACAACTCATATCGGCTAACAAAAGCTTTCTGATAGGAGAGAGTTCTACAATCATAGTTCTAGGAGATACAAGTCTTCTAAGTACTACAAAGCTCTCCATCCTTTCTTGAACTGCATAGACAGACATCCCATGGGCCTCTCTAGATACATCTCAGGATATTGGCCACAACTCATTTTCAAAGTAACAATTGGAAGCAGAACACGAAGCACTATCAACCACAGAGAGATTTGGGGCCTGCACTCAAGTTCCCAGGAACATAACTGTGTCACCACTGCCACAGGATCTGTAGCACATTTGAGAAAAGCCTCCAAGTGTTACTATTTCTATAAGAAATCTGTGTCACTTCCAAGCGTGTGGTGTAGTCATGTAGGCGGCAGTTACAGAATGTGCAGGCAAGTCTTTGCTATCAAAAAGGGTTCCTTGAGAGTTCCTCGACTGGATTATTTTGGAATTTATAAACTAAGGGGGGGATAAATAAATAAAAAGAGCCATGATGCAGTACCAGAAAGCAGTCAGATACTGAAATAGGATCCACAACAGCACATCTCCCTAGAAAACAGTCCATTCGTTTCACTGAATTCTCTATTCTCAGTGCTGAAGAATTTGGAAAGTTTACTCAAGGATAAATTATCCAAGTACACACCAGCAGGCCTCCAACACCCAAGCTAACCAACACTTTTTCTTTGTTGCATACGTTTACATGAAAAACTAGACACTACAGTGCACTGCAGCTAAGAGCTCCAGACTCTCTCAGTCTTCCAAAGGGGGTACATGTGTGGTGTGTTCAAACTCAGTGAAAGAACTGGGAATTACTACTCATTTAAACTTGTTTACACTTTACTAAGCTGCATGGAAAACTAAAAAGCCATCTAAGAAACAACCAACTCGCACAAGTGTCACACTACATATGACAACTGCCAGTTGGGAACTACTCCACAAAGCTGATCCCTGGAACAAAACGTTCCAGAAGGAGAGAGGAGCAATACATACACACTTCTGAATATAGCTTTGGAAGTTATAAATAAATTAACAACCTTTCAGTCACATGGCAACTTGTTTATACAAATACATTACTGCAATCATCTCTCTACTCCGAGAGCAAAGCTAAAGATGCTTGTGGAGAGGAATCCACAAATTCTGACACTTTCTGAAATAATTCTGTAGAGGATTCAGCCAAGTTACACAGAACCCAGAATAACCCTGTCACAATCCTAGTAAGTAGTGAAATTTCAAGAGGACTAAAGACCCCCACAGGTGAAACTGTACATATGTCTGAATACAGATCATTTGTACAGATGCTTTTTTTTCCTGGGGCTGTTGAATGCAGGCCACTTAGGCATCCAAAGCAATTCCCAACACACCATGGAAACAGAAAGCTTTAGCCCTCCACTATCACAAATACCTTTATGATTTCACAGAATCATTCAGGTTGGAAAAGCCCCTTGGGATCATCGTGTCCAACCATTAGCCCTGCTCTACAAGTTCACCCCTAGACCATGTCCCCCAACACCACACCCAAGCGATGTTTAAACGCACCCAGGGATGGGGACTCAACCCCCTCCCTGGGCAGCCCATTCCAATCTCTCACTACCCTTTCCGTGAAGAAGTTTTTCCTAGTGTCCAGTCTAAAACTACCTTGTTTCAGCTTGAGGCCTTTCCCTCTAGTTCTTTATTTCAGGTTATAAATACATGTGAAACCTCTAGGTTTTAAGTAGTACCATCACTACAATGGAAGTTCCACAATAGACAAGGGGAAGTGCTTCACCTTCCTTCCACCTACGGCCTTACCCTACCTAAGAGTTTGTTCTATTATAGCAGAAAGCCACAGAAACTGTCACAAATCTAGAACTGGTCAGAAAATACAATATCAATAACACAGCATGTCAATAAGCAAATACATTTAAGCCCATGACAGACAAAGGTCTGTGAACACTCAGCTAGAAGGTCTACCAAGTTACCTTAGCTTCCTGCAGCACCACCATGGATGTGATCAGTAACTTGGCTACTGACACTGACATTCAAGCCATGGTCTTACTGCACAAACTACAACAGAACTAACTATTAAATGGACAAATTCCCCTCTCCCAATCCACCAATCCAAAAATAAATTAATGCTCCCACCTAGCAGCAAAACCAGTCTGTGAACTCATTTCAGGAACCAAACCAGATCCTCTGAAAGTTCTTGATGTCACTTCACATCAGTACGAGAGGGCCATAAGCACTGACTCATCATAACCTGAGCTATAAGATGTAGCCACTTTCTTGCAGGTACAGTGGTTAGAGAGTCAAATTTATAAAAATACAGTAGAAGAATTCACCATCTGCCCACGAACATAAAAATATGCTTTGACTATCAAAGCAAGTGGAAAATATCAGGCAGCAGACAATTAACGAAGAGCTCTCAAGAGGGAGCACTACATTCAGTTAATGAATTAAGGGAACTTTATTTGGTTCTACTAGAGCCAAAGCATTTGTGAAGACATGAAAAAACAACTGAATTTACTAGAAGGATTAGTATATTCAGAGTATCTGAAAGTGGATGGGCAAGTCACATGGAAACCAAGAAACTACTTGAAATTAGCCTATAAAAAAGGAAGTATTATTTCAGCTATTTAGTCTTAGTCTAAGCAAGACTAAGGTGCTATAGAAACATAATTAAAAATGTATCACAGATTAGAAGCAGAAATATATATTAACAGTTACTGTATTTAAATATACAGAAAAAACCTCTCACAGATCAATTTAATTTAGAGAACACCAGTAGTATTACTTAGCATCATCACCAATCTCTCCCCTGCAGTGTCTGAGAGAACTTTAAATTCCCTCTTTCAACTGCTGCTTATTTTTGCTCATCAACAAATGTTGTTTTGCTCATCAATTGTTTGTTAGTAACTGTCAATACATTACAGAACATCCTCCTCCAGAACAAAGTGAAGGCTACTGACTCAGCCTAGTTAACAAGCCCAGTTTCTCTCTACAACAATGAAGTTTTTCTAAGGAGGAGCAATTTTAACAATTCTCAGTGTTATGCTGCCACAAGACAAACAATCTCATCTACAGAGCTTGTTTAAACTCACAAGGCTTGAGAGCTCCCAGGACAGTCATTTCGATCCTTAGCAGCTTCTGTAGCCCACTTCTAGTTCCACAGAAGTTATTTTTGCAACTGACATGAGCCCAAATACCAAACTTCCACAAAAGAATAGCTTTACTTCCCACAGGAGGCAATTAGCAACTAAACAGTTTGGACAAAAATACTTCTCAGTCCATTCAGCTACTGAAAGCCATTATTAAGATTAAAGACACCACAGAGACTAAAGACAAACAAACAATTTGGTCCAATACCTGTACTCTCCTTGACTGACCTAAACACAACAGAAAGAAAAGAGGGGGGAAGAACACCACCACACACTGGTTTTGCATCAGACTATTTTTACTAGACTACAAGTTCACAGGACCTAATAGTGGGCTACAGTTTTGAATGCATTCCTTGAGCATTATCTTCCAGTTTAGCCTCATCCAAAAGGAATCTGGTTTGTGTACTCGTACATCAAAACCAGCCTGCAGCAAGCAGAGATTAATTCTGTAACACCCTCCTGATCCAAACTAAGATGCTGACTAAGAAGTGATGATACAAGTTATCATACAAGAAGAGCACACATATGGAACCTTCAGCTGCCCCTGTAAGTGATGACACTCCTGCTGTGAAGTGTGCTGGGGGTTCCATGTATTCCCACTAGCAGGACAGACCCTTCCCTGGAGCTGCAGTGATCTGCTGAAGACAATGGAAACTGAGCACAGAAATATCTGACCAGAAAACACTGAATCAAAGTGTTTGGTTCTCTTAGGAAAGCAAGTTCTTATTCATTGTTAAGCAGTCAAAATAAATTTTATCCAGTTTTCCACTTCTTATGTCTTTGCTCAAGATGCTTCCTGTCCAGTGATGGATCAAAAGCAGGTCTGTAAGGCTAGCAGTGCATTAGGTAAGTGCTGGGACTTCGTGAACACCGCATGAAAACATCATTACTTCATGTGTTTCCTCAGCCATAGGTGTAAAACAAACTTTCTCTTATCAAATGGAAATTGTTACAGCTTAATAAATATGGAGACAGCAGCAGAAACAGCCAGCAGGTCTGGCTAACAGAAAGAAATTCAGAAAACACTCCATGCAGATACACACCACAGACGTGGTAACCTTGGTCATTAGAGACATCTCTGTGTACCTTTAACACTTATAAATAACTAAAATATCTCTTGAGAATTACCTCATCATATTTCTTAGTTTGCTATTCCTTCACACCTTTGCACTCAAGGCCAGAATTGAGACAGTGGAATTTAGATATGCTTACAAGAGTAGAAATACCCTGTGTTTTAAAAATCAGACTGTACATGGTTAAAATTTGAACTATGGGCAACGCATATGTAGGCAAGGAATGCCTACAACTCATAAATTATTAGCTATGATCTACTCAGTGCATGAAAGCTTTCAATTAGTATTTTTAATTTATATATGATACACATAAGAAGACAGACAGATAAAAATCCCTGCTTCGAAAGAGTTTAGAAGTTATAATCAAAAGGGATTCCGTTGAAATTTCAGCTATCGGACACCCTGCCTGCATTCAGGAAGCCAAGCAGACTGCGAAGAGCTGCTGAGTCAGTGGCACCAAGGAAACACAATTTTCTCAAAAACCAGTTCAGCTCACTTGTACTGAAGGAGCAGGTAACAGCACATTAACAAAATCAGTCTGAAAGCCAATGAAAGACAGTGGCTGCACTGGTAGTAGAAGTAGTTAATGTTGTCTACAGACAATCTGTCCCAGCTGTAGGAAACAAGGACCACCATGCAGTCACACAACATACTTCTGCCACTACTGTTTATGCCAAGATTTGCTTCTCTGTTGAACTTAAAAATGATCTGCCACCTTGGTGGTCAGCAACCCAGTTAGAATAATAAAAATGCCCAGGGCAAAAAAAGCCTGAAGTAAGCACAATCTGACCATATTCCTCTACTCCTTTTCATGGAGAACTTCCAAGAAGGAGTAGGTGTTAGATGCCATTTCAAGCGAAGAACTTGTAAAATAAGTAAAGTACCTCATGTAACCTAGGAAGTTAGCTCAAATATTGCCTTTCTTTGCATTTTCATATAGATCCATGAGGCTGTGGCTCAAGTATCCATCAGTTTCTAAAGGTATCCTAAAATGCATTTGGGAAAAGACAAGACAGACCTGCCTAGGGAACAGGTAAGCACATCTGAAAGACACAGCTATCCGGAGGAGCATCTTAAAGCCACCAAATCACAGGAGTAGACACCGAGGCTGACAGCTCTATGGTAAAGTGACTGCAAAGAACAGTTGACATTGCTCGTGGATGTTCTTAAGCCTTCTCAAAAGTCAAAGTCTGTTTTTTTGATAGGCTTTTTGAAACTTTAAGCTTTGACCAGTGCCTTCTTGATTGCCTGAAGTATTTACTATCCTCATGATAATGCTGAACTTGAGTTCTTAAGTCATCTTATATGAAAACAGCGAGTGTATCTTTTTTTTCCTCCTTCACTAGAAATGCAAACATTTCCTCTAGAGAATTCTTGATGAAAGCTAGTAGACACATCACAATTTTCCAACAGGCTGTTATATTGACCAGACTTTCCATGAATGTCTCAGTGTTACTTGAGGAAGTAAAGGCAGCACAAACAGCAGAAACATGCACTGTTTTAAGAATACATCACACCAAGAAAGGAAATTTTACTAAGTTTTTAAACTTCACATAAACCAAAGAAAGCTTCAAGACAAAGCACATAGTCTCGCGTGGGTGCTGACGATAGAGAGCTTAAGCAGAACAAAAAGAAAAGCCAGAGGAGCCATATGTTTAAATAATTCCTATGATTTATTACTTACCGTATCCCATATCTGAAGCTTTATCTGTTTTCCATCAATCGTTATCATTCGAGCCCCAAATTCTACACCTGAATAGATTTGACAAAAGGATTACATTATCAACATGTATCAGAAAGAATGTCATCTGCTTTGAAAGAACCCAAGTTTAACTCAACATCGTATTTGGAGGAAATAGTCTCTCACAATCTTTTAGTTAATTTTCCAGCTCCTTGAAAAAGGTGCAAATTTTTCCAGAAGAAAGCAAAGTGTTACTTTCCAAGAGCTTTAAAGATGCTGTAATTACAGCAAGTGTCAAGGAGCTATTTCCTACAAAGTTTTTCAAATCATGTAGGAGCTGCATATCAGAGGGAGAAAAACTTGTTCATTTGAATGCAAACAGGAACCTGAAGACTCAGTTATTTTAACACTCTACCGATGATAAATCGCTGAATCCAGTTTAGAAGAAATTCAACCTGCAATTCTTTATCAATAAAATATTCTATTAAGTGAGCATACAAATGTCACCTTCAACAAGACAGATGTTATTACTGTATTAAGGCTCATCTGCCTTTATGGAAAAAAATGCTTTCAAAATTCTAGCTAAAGATCATATTTAATAACCAAGGAAAAGAATAAAAAAAAATCATGTTTCTAATAAAATAAATTTCTGTGGAAAAATTCAGCCTTTTGTATCATCTTTTAAAGCAATTTTAAGATCATTAACAGTAAATTAAGCATGAATTGAGACTATTACTACAGTAGTTAAAATCTGACAAATGCCTGGAGAGAGTGGACACATATAAAGTCTATCAAGTTGCCATTAATCTATGCTTCATGCATCCATTATTGAAACACACGATATGGTAGCTTAAGTTTTGTCTAAAACTGGTCACTGCCTAGATTTGGACTGAAGTCTTCCAATTAAGCAGCTCTGATTTGAAGCATTCCAAGCCTCTCTTCAAAAGCTTGTTTTGAGTATCTGGGGCAGCAGCATTCCCTTCTGCAGAGACTTTTGGGGAAGGGGGCAGGGAGGAAGTACTCTTCCCCACCCAAATAAAAGCCATGGGTAATTTCAGTTGCCCTTCTCCCGAGTTGCTCACAGCAGGAACAGAATCTGCACTCCCATGGGCTAAAATCATTGCATTATATTGGAAAAAAAAGTTAGGCTACGTAACACAAGCCTTTTTATTCCATCTACAGGTTCTCAGGAGTTTTAACATCATTTGGAAGTGCATCATGTAGTACCAAACTCATCCCAACTCACCCTGCACAGGTGTCCATATGACTTGGAAGCCGTGTTCTTTATTTATCCCTGTCTTTGCAAATCTGTCTGGGCAGTCGGGAGAGAACCCTTCTCCTGGCCCAAACACACACACATGCCCGATCACTCAAGTGAAAGGAGCCTTCTTCCAGCCTAAGCTCCTTCTTCCCCTTTCCAAGCAGCCTCCCATGCTCCATTCCTACATCCCTCATGATGTGACTATCCAGGTTTGCCTCCTCATCCCTCTAGCTTCAATTTCTGCTCCCAGATTCCAGCTAGCTATTCTGCCAGGCAGAGAACTGGCACTACAGCCATGCTGCTGAGGTAAAGCTGTTTCCCACAGCCTATCAGTTTGCTGATATGACAGGGCTGCCAAAGCCGTAAGTGATATATAAGGTGTCATATTTAGCAAGCCTAAAGAAAAGATGACCATAACTCACCCTCCCTAAAGAACTCAGGCTCTTTATTCAGCCAGACTGCCAAGACCTCAGAAATATTTGAAAACTGATGTTAGCCTAAGAATTCAAATTATCTTAAGACAGCCCCACACAAGGTGTGTGAGGACTGTGAAGAATGAAGGGAAGCCATAACCAAAAGACCTGATAGATTCTGTATCACCAAGACTCTTTGTTTATATTTCAAGCACCTATTTCAGTACTCCCAAACACAGGAAGCTTACCTAATTCCAGGGCACAAACTAAAAATATAGTCTAGGGCTACGTTCTGTGCAAGGCTGCTTATGATTAGAGCTGATAGGTTCCTTGAAATAACATCTAGAAGTTCAAAGGTTCTGGAACCTTATCAGAGACTAACATCTGTTATGTTTAACAGTGAAACTGATCTGAGGCCTAAGCTTGCCCACAGAAGAATTTATTCCCACACTATTCCTCATACTTTGTGTGGAAAGGTGAATACAAGTTTGTATCATTTACTGGAGTTAGATCAGAAGCAACACATTCTGTCAACATATGAATTTTCCTGGTATCAGTATCAAATCACACCTAACACAAATGGTCCACATCCAATTGAAGAATGAGGAAGAAAAACCCCTGTCTCTTCCAAATAGGAAATCCTTCAAACTTCAATCCTTCTCTAAGCAGATGTACTATTTGGGAAGACATTTGTTTATTTGCCTTCAAGGTTAACTTTGCTTTAGTTTATCTCTAACTAGTCTTCAAGGTTCTGTGGCTAGGCTAATATTCTGTTCCCTAGGGAAAAATCTGCATTTGTGTCACCACAGATGCATTTCAAACTTGGCCAACTCTGCTTCCATGTGTTTAGCTTTTCTGAAGGCAGTTGAGACACTACAGCTGTGATTTATTTTGTTTCAGATTGTACCTTCCCAATAAAAAAAAAAAAGAGACCTTCACTTGGCTTTATTAGCTAACAAATACTCATCAGCTCAAGAGTCACCACTACCTTAATACAGCACAAATCCTCCATGACTGCAGCACAACAAACTCCTCAGTGCATGCTGAGGTACCCCAGCATTGTGGGGGACAAAAGGGACCTACCAATAGTGAGGTCGTGGACTGGTTGAAACCGCTTGTCTGTAAACTGTAACAATAAACATGATTTCCCAACACCTGGAAAAAAAAAAAGGGAAGAAGTTTTTAGCATTTTTTTTTAAACCTGTGAAGAACCAATAGAAATTAAAGTGAATTTTTTTTAATTCATTACTAGAACTTGAGATACTTAAGATGGGAAGATTTCACCTGTTTAGAAGCATATACAACTTTTGCAGAAAACAAGTTTTTAAAGTTCTAGAAACACTGAAGAAAAAGCAGTTATTTTCAAAATTTGAACAAAAATTAATTCTTTCAAAAGTAGCTCTGCCTTTAAAATTAAGCAGAAAAAACATGTTTCCTAACAAAGCTCTAAAGCATCATTCCACATCCTCTCTCCACAGTAATTACAGCTCTTGCTGCTCCTCACCACCCTACATCTGCTTCCCCTTCAGTACCGTCAGCTTTCTTTCAAGCTAACTAGATCCTCCGGAGCACCTCCCTCCCACCCATCTCCCAGCTTATCAGCTCTCAGGTAACCAGGACATACATGGCTCCTTGCAACTACTGTGTGTTACTGCCCACTGGTTCCCAAGAGCCAAAAAAAAATAATAATAAAAAGAAGTCCAAGCAGGAGCTCAGTTCATAATACAGACAGACAATGCTAACATTTTCCCTCTCAGGGGTTGTTCTTTCTGTTCTGCTCAGGCAAAATTCCTATTTTCCGCCTTTTAAACCTTGTCAGTCATACATTTGGTTTCTGCACATTTAAACTCTGAACTGTTATCACATAACATGCAATACTGTAGCATCCAAGTTCCTGCTATACTCTGCTTTATCTGTCCAGCAAGATAAGGCTATTTTAGCCACATGCTAGAGGTCAGCAACAGCTGAAGAGAAGTGACATATCTGGTAAGGAAGACAGCAAACAAAGGGGTAAGGTGAGCAACAACACTGCAAGACACCAGATATGCATACAAGAGTTTTACATACAATGACATTGATCTAAATTCAGCAAAGTTTCTTAGTATGGTTTCAGGAGGAAACAAAGCCAACAATTGTAATCACTGCCTACCTGTCATTTCAGTCAGAAAAAGTTAAGACCAGGGGCCAGTTTCAATCAAATCTAACAGAAACAGGAAGCTCACGTTTAGTTCTGTCACAAAATGAACTGTGACAAATTGATGACACCGAGATTAATATCCCAAGGGATGCAGCAATTCCAGCAGCCTAAGCCCATTGCTGGTGCTGCTACCCCTCCTCTCTCCCTACAGCATCTCCGTGCCTATTTCTCCATATGGCTTCCATGAGTCCTGAAGTCATTTCAGTTGTCTGCTGGGTTAGCAGCTAATCTGACATGAAGAGTGACAACGCAAACAGAAACGGCTTAATGCAGGGTCAGGCGAGCAGGAGAGTTAGTTCAAATGAGGGAAGGTAAATGCAGCAGATCAACAGCTTAGAGAGGCAGGGAACTGCAGCCCAAGGCAAAGTTTCCAGCATTGGCCTCAGCACATCTCTTTCCTGTTATTTCTCTTTTCTTCTCTGGCTTATGATACAGCAAGCTGTCAGAATACAAGCAGATTGGAAGCGGGTATAGACAACAACAACAAAATTAGTGGACGCAAGAGGATGAGGAAGGGGGAAGAACACTGGAGGTAAGAAGGAAACGGGAAGGAGGACAGGGGGAATACTGAAGCGTAAAGATAGAGAACATAATGCTCTAAGGAATCTGAAAACACCAGTAATTCTCCTACTCCCAGAACACTGTTTATATACACAGATAACTATACTGCCAGCAAAATACGTCTGCCCCACCACAGAACATAACCACTACCCCCCTTACACAGAACCACCTACAAACCACACCAGAAATAGGACAGCTTCTGCCATTAACCTTAGAAAGTGATTTCAGTATCACTGCATAAACCAGAACCTCAAAACTATCCAAGATTCCTGCACAAATCTTACAAACGTTAGAAAACTATTTCAAAACCCAATCAAAATGACATTTGCCAAGGCGGCCCCGCACTAGCTCTCCAGGGGCAATCTGCTATCTCTCCTCCTTGTAAGGCTGGTGACCAGCCTGTCGGTTCAGCAGGACGTACACACACACCCACACGCTGCCAGCGCAGTGCAGATGATGGGCAAGCATAGCTCCTTCGGCCCAAGCCCTGTCTCAACTGGCACAAGATGACTGCACCTCTAGCTGCTTCTAGTAGCAGGTCTCACGGGAGCTGACCTGATGGGCTGACACAGAACCACAAGCAATAACTACTTTGTGTAATGCCAGTCCTGCTACTTCAGAACCTTCCAGTAAAAAAAGAGCTTGGAAGACCCTAAGTTTTGTACTGTTGCTGACTGAAAAGGAGGATCAAAAACTTGCAAATGAAGCCATAGCACCTGTTAAGTTCAGGCTATAAGTATTTTATGGTTTTAAGACATTACAGGCTTGTAACAGGGAAGTTCTGGTGAGAGGAGCTTGTGGCCAATTCAGCCCCAGAGCCAGAGCAGACTGTGCTACCAGACACAGCCAGGAAACCATTATTGGGTACTGGAGCTGCATATGAACTCCTGAGCAGTTTACCACCTTGTGACACAAACAGACACTGCAAAGATCAATTAACAGTTGCATGGCTGCTAATTGTGGCATACAGATGGTTTAAAGTAATTACAATGGTTAACTAAGAGCAGAGTGGTGTTTACCAGATCTCATTCACTTAGCACTGTAAATCTTATACCTGAAATGAGGCAGAGACTCTAGGAAAAGTAGTTGAGCACATCTCATGATTGTCAATTGTAAAACACAGAAGGGATGGATTCAGTTATTTATTAACTCATTCTCCATTTCACTGCCACAATTAGTTTAATATAGCTTCAGATAAATTACCTCCCAGAGTGAAAAAACAAACCAAAATTCTTAGTATCTTGAAACCAGAAATCAGCTGAGCTTGGATACACTTCACCAACAACCACAGTAAACAAAAGCTCTTGCTTCGGAACACAAGCAAACCCTGGGTGATGTGCTTGGAGGGGAGCAGCGTGCTTCTCTGCCAGTCCCTGTTCTAGGATCTCTTCATCCATTCTTGGTACCAAACAGCGATGGGAAGTAGAACTTGTGCTTCAAAAGTTCTACGCTCTGGCTTCAAACTCCAAACCAACAGCCTGAGCTGATTCTCCAACTTCCTCTGCTTCCCCCAGCAGCTTCCTCTTTATCTGGCTCCCACTCTGCAGTCCATTTCCCCACACTAGTGTTGCCAGAGCTTTGCTATTGTCCACCTTGGCCCAGCCATGCTTGAACACCTCCCCTTCCTTATCTCAACTCACGTCATGCTCAGGAAGCCAGAACAGCCCAGCAGGGCAGCAAACCTCGCCCTTGGCACTCCTCAGCTACGCAGCGAGATAAACCAAGAAACGCATCCAGAAAAAGCTACAGTCACCCGAAGCACTAGGAAGTGCACAAGACCCGGGCTACAAAACCCACAGCAAAGGGAAGGGTTGCTCTTTTCAGTAGCAGGCTGCACTCATGGCAATTAAAACAGCAGCTCTGGTAACAGAGCAGTTAAATGGCTTTTGTGAAGAGATGACTTCCTTCCTTCTCCCCTTCCAGCTGGTGTGACTCCCTGTGAACAGAACAAGGCAAGTTCAGCACTCAGCTGCTAACTCAGGGGTGAACTACTGTCAACATGAGGAAAACTTCCAGGCTTTTTTCACCACTAGACAAAACCCCTCAGTGCTCCTGCCACTAATGCTTGTCTTACAAAGCCTATCTGGCTCAAAACTAAAAAGGCCTCAAAAAAAGGGGGGGAGAGGGTACTGAAATGATTTCCTTCACTGTTCACATAAGCAGAACTGCAGCCCAAGAAAGGTGACAGAGGGAAAGAACTGCACTAGTAGTCATCCCAACCTGGGCATTAAAGCTGAATCCTGAAGACAAATCCCTTTAGGTGATCTGCAAGCTGCCTCTGATGGGCAGACTCACTCCTTCCCACACAGTTCCATCTCCTTACTCAAAATGGCTCTTAGCTTTCCTGACCATACCTACAGTTTGTTAGGTGTTGTTTATTAAATCTCCTTCATGAGCTGACCTGGCTTTCTGAAGGATCAGCCAAGCACTGATGCTGAGAGCGAAGCCACAGAGGCTCACAGCTGAGACAAGGAATGGTGACTAGGTCCACCCACTTTGGCAGCAGATAAACACTGGACTAACTCAGCCAGCTCACAGAACTGTATGTTTCACAAGACAGGCTGATCATCACCCCCAGAGATGAAGACCTACTCCCCTTTTATATCTCGCTCTCACCAATCCTCCTAGGTCTGCTTTCCTACCTTTGAAAGTGCTCCAGACCTGGAAAAAGCACTTGCCTGGGCCAATTCAGTTGATCCAGACATCAAGTAAAAAGTTAACCAAAAAAGTAGGTGGTTTTCTACTATGTTAGAAATTTTTCAACAAGCAAAGGACAAGTCTCAAGTAGTACAGATTTTAAAACCAACTCAGATTTAAAGCAGGTAATTAACTAGTACAAAGGTCTACCTATGTCTAACCTGGCCTATGAGGGACTTTTAGTTCTTTCTAGTAGCCTGCACAGCTTCCAGATGTTTCATAAGCCCCTCTCTCTCCGCAGGCCGCAGCTCATTGCCTCTCTCCTTCCTTTCCAACTACGGCATCTTCATGCAGCTCAGCAAAGTGCAGCATTACCTTTCACAGACCTAAGCACAACAAGACATTAACCTAAACAAAGATTTTTCTTAACCTCTTTTCAGCCAGTTAACTGCTAGGCAAAACTCTGTCACCAAATGGGAAAATTTTAACTTAACAGGAAGGACAAACTACAAAATCCTAAACTGTCAGCTGAGTAAAGTACCACTGTTGGCATTGACAAGAAAAGGGGAAAAATAACCTCCAGAATCTTTCATGACAGCTAGAGAAAGTTGGGGAATGTAATAAAAATGGCTTTTTAACTCTTTTAAAAAGATGATTCAGCTTCAATACTTAAATAAACATTGCTGTAAATTATTTACAACAGCGTATCTGAAGCCAATGATGCAAGTTCTCCTTTCTACATAAAAACTGGTGCAGACCTACGAACTGAAAGGAGCTGTTCAGCTTTATTCCATCTCATTTAGTGTAGCACTACCCAACTGCTAGCGGAATGTTTGAAAAATAAAAGACATAATTCTTTCCAAACAAAATGAAACTACATGAGCCTTTAGAAAACCTCTTTGTATCCTGAATGATTACATGAGACTTGGAAAACTGCCAGACACTCAAAATGGTTTTAGTCAAAGTTGGGAGGTAGAGTAGGGTTGGGTTTTTTGTTTTGTTGGGGTTCTGTTTGTTGTTTCTTCTTGTTTGCTTGGTTAAATTTGGGGGGGTGGGGGCTGTTTGGTGTATGTGTGTTTGGTTTTTAGTTAGAATTAGTACAAGGGCACACAGTAGCAGCCTCAAGAAACCATTTGTACGGGCATCTACTTCTAGCTAACTTCCGAGAGGCTACCAATATCTACTTCCACAACACCAAGTAACTGCTCTTTTCAGCATGGAAGCATCATCAAAAGGGTCTCAAAGCATGGTATAAGTAGTACAGAACAGTACTCTGCTCTTCAGTATGAACAAGTTCAAGCTCTCACGGGGTGCTCACACCAGCTTCAGGTAGATAAAGACCTGTTTAGCTAAGTGTTATGTACTCATAGAAAATAAAGGCAAGAGGCTCTTGGTCATGCCCATTGCTAGCCAGTAACAGCTGCTGGCCCAGAAAAAAGTGCAGTCACACTAGAAACATTGAACAAAGAGGACAGAAAAATAAAGCCAGTTGTTTAGTTTCACTATTTGAGGATCTCCTAGACAAGTGAAATGGTCAGCCAGACATCTAAACTATTATAGTTTATTCTAGAGGACAATGATGAAAGAACTTTGAGATCTTGTTGGTTTATAACCAGCAACTATCTGCTGAAATTGAAGGGCAAGTGAAAGTTCATGATGCAAGAAGCTCTGAGCGTTGCTAGACCAATATATTCAAGAAAATGGAAGACAGACCTGCTGAAGGAAGATGCAGCAACACTGAGACACTTCAATGGGATAACTGTCAAGTTATACTGTTGGCAAGAAATATGAACGTTCCAAAACTGGTATTTCAGGTATACTAAGGCTCAGTGGCATTCTCTGGTGGAATCTAGCAAACATACTCTAACATAAGAAAATCCTGTTTAATGCATATTAAATACTCCGAAAAAAATAATTCCAGCTCTAGTCTTCACAGAAAGCTCAGGTATCATTCCCAATTTACTCCCACATGGTACAGTGCTGGTAATGACAACATTTAAGCAGAACAGTTTGACTGCATACAGAAAAACTTTAAAAAAATAATAAAAAATTACAGACTTTCAGTCACCAACTGCAAAAGAGGCAGTATTTGTGTGCTAAGAGTGCTCACCCTAATGCTGCCCAAAGGCCATCCCAGCTCCAACTGGTAGCCAAAAGCAGATGCACAGAGAAGAGTGGATGAATACACCAACTCCTACCAGCAACCAAAATGAAACAGATGCTACTGACCACCAAAGCAAAGGTCTCAGAGGCACAGCCCTAAGCAGAACTCACCACATATGCTTCTACAGGCATCTGTAAACTCCTGTAACATCCTGGAAATATCCAGATTTTTCCTGGTTAATTCTCACAGCAGTCAGTATTCCATAATATTTGTATTTTTCTCCTATAGACACCAACTCTATGAAATTCCACAGCTACTGTCCCAGTGATACAGTGTGAAAACCATGCAGCCTTAGCCAGTGTTGTTCATCTGAAAGGCAGCCAGCCATGACATTTCAGGTCTCCCCTTCAACAGAAAACTAACTAGATCTTAAAACCAGCTCCAACCACATAGAAACTTCTTTTTTAAATATATAAAGCCTAACGACCAGAGGAGAATCAATCCTATGTTCATAAAACTACCATGACTGAAGTACCAGCCAAAGGAAAAGGCACTGCATGCCAATGACCAGCGAAGCAAGGGGACAAGAGCTGTGGAGCAAAAAGCATTCTCGCAGAGTCAGCTTCTGCAGCTGGGATTTTCAGAGACTGAGATCACACTGAATTCCTGTGTTTAAATAAATGAAAGCATGTGGAATCACAATTCAGAGCAGACACATGCAGGTGTCTTGTATAACTGCAGGGGTTTTTTGTTAGTTCATGGTTGGCTAACCCACCTTGGTTTGCAGTGCTGAAAAGGAAGATGAGCTAAACGTTAACATCTGTCCTCAGCTGATGCCGTCTTACTTTTCTCCTGCAGTTTGTTTACAACTAATTGCTGAGTCACCAGGCAGCTGATCCATTTCCAAAGCCTCTAAATCAAGTCCCAGAGACACACTGCTTGATCACTATGAGAATTACACAACCTGCAAGGCCACTGGCATATCTTCACTGGCTGGAATGCTGTGGCAGACCACCAGCAGAACTGGACAGTCCCAACCCACTCTTCATTTCCATCAGCAGAGCTGGGGGTTCAACTGCCTTTGTCTGAGGAACAGTAGTAACATCTCAGCCACCAGAGTCATTTTGGCAACAAGCAACTGCACACCCAACAGCAGCTGGCTGTTCAGAACTAGCTATGCTAGAATACTTTAAAGGCTTATAGAAGAGATAAATAAAAGCAAAACCAACTTATTACTATTGACATATTTAATTCACTTCAAGAATGATGGTTGCACTAGTTTTCATTAGCTTCCTGTAGCAACTCTGAATAAAAGCCACAGCAATAAAGCAAACAAACACACCAACAAACTTGTGAGCTGTTTTCCTCTCCGTGTTTCCTTTATCTCCCTCTTCCCCTGTTTGGCTCTTGAGCAGATGAAACAACTTCAGAAGTGACAAACATCCATACTGTACATCACATTTCAAGAAACCAAAACACAAAAGCACAGCACAGATCATTACGCTGAGGATATTTCACTGGAAAAATTTAATCAGTAAGCAATCAATGTACCAAAGCAACTGTTTGTTGCAGTCTTGGCCACTGTAATGATTACAGGCTTTAGAGGTGCACTGGAATTGCCCACCTGTTCTGAAGCACTATCATTCTGAATTCTGCACTACCATTTTGCATCACCCTGAGCAGACAAACCTCTTCTTCCTTCCTCTCAATCTGCTCAGGTAATCTCCTGGCCTCTGGCTTAATGAGCTATTGCTCATTAATACCTAAATACTCAAGAAAAATCAGATTTTTTTCACTTGTCTACAGCCTAATCTTTCCAACATGGTCATTACAGCTATGACATATTTCTTAAGATTCAGTTGTACTACAGATGCTACTGCAGTAGTCTAAAAAAAGCTTCCAGAGTTTAAATGTAGGTTTTATAATAAAAAGATAAAATCACACATTAGTTGCATCCAGTGTATTTAGCAACCTCATGCATAATGCAGCTGTAATGTATAATTATACCCTAGCAACAGATTATTTGGTTCATAGGTATGAAGCACAATTATGTGGGTATCCTTGGAATAAAAAATGACAGCTGTGTCACTCAATTAAAGAAGGAGTTTATTCAGGTATGAGGAAAACAACAAGCTGCCCCATACACAGGTGCAATAGTTAACTATGTTAGTTACCTTCTCTCGACAACAGTTTGACTAAAGCATATCCACACTCTGCTGAAGAGGTATAGAATATACTGGCAAAGGGCGTTCGAACAGCAATTCCTACCTATGGTCACGCCTGCAACATCTGTAAGCATTATTATTTGTTACACAGCAGCCAGTGGCAAATAGAATGTAGCAAGTTTTTAATAAGTGGCAAGCAAAGGGGTGAGGAAAGGAAGACACCGCAGAAGCAAAGTGAAGCACCTGGGAAAGCAGCAGTCACAAAAAAAAAAAAAAAATCCCAGTAAATGAGAAGGAAAGAGCCAGGGCTTGCAATTTTCCTTTGACAGCCTGCCTTGACACAGCTTGGTACAGCATCTCCAGGCCAGGGCTAGAAAGGGCATCTCCGTGACCCGAGCCGAAGGCACCTCACAGCAAGGAGTCTGGGCTTCACCGCGACACTGCGGGGTGGCAGGTGGCACCTCTGAGGCCTCCCTGCTGTGGGGACGCAAATAAGGGGCGCTACCCAGGTACAAGTTTCGCAGTGACAGCACCTTCTTCCCCTCCTCCTCCCCCACTCCGATGCCGCAGCCAGGGGCGTGACACAGCCAGACCTGCCCCGCGGCCTGGCAGCCAGGCCCGCAGGCTGCTCTCAGGCTTCCGGGCCTGGTGCTGGGCCCAAGGAGGCCGGGCGTGGAGCTGCCGAGAGGCAGGCCGAGGCCCCGGGCGGGGCCCAGAGCCGAGCAGGGAAGAAGCGGGAGGGGGGATGTGCGGGGGGGGGAGCCGCCTCTTCGCGCAAAGCCACCACGTCGACGACGCCAGCACTGCGGAAATGGGAGCGAGGAGCCGGGCCCTGCTCTCCTCTCCTCTCCGCTCCGCCCGCCCCCGGCTCGGCATCGCCTCCCCGCCCCCGCCCGCTCACCTGTGTCCCCGATGATGATATACTTGAAGAGATACGCGTAGGCCATGGCCGCCCGCTCCCCGGCTCTCCGCTGCTCCCTCGCTCCTTCCTGACGCGCTCTCCCCGCGCCCCCGCTCTCAGGGCTCGCGCTGCGGAGAGGTGCAAACGGTTAACGGCCCCCGGCCCGTCCCCGCCGGGCCCCTCCGCGGGCACCGCTCCCTCCTCCGCCGCCTTCCTACCTCCGGCCCCTGCGCCGGCGGAACTCGCTCGGGTGGCCGCTACCTTCCCGAGGCGCCGGGCGGGGGGAGGAGTGGGGTGGGGTGAGGGGAGGAGAGAAAGGCAAAGGCGGCGGCGGGAAGAGCGGGCGGCGAGAACAATAAACAGGCGCCGAGCGGGCCCGGACCCCTCCGGCAACGTCACGCACCCACCTCCCGGCTCCGCCCCGCTCGCCGACCCGGAAGTGCTGAGGGAGCTGCCGGCCGGGCACGGGCGCGCGCACGCACACGCGCGCGCGGCCTGGAGCCGGGGCTACGGCGGCGGCCCCGCCCCGGGAGGGCTCGGGGGCGGGGGGGGGGGGGGGGGGGGGCGCGGCCTCGTCCCTCCCCTCGCCACCCGCCCATTTCTCCGCTTCTCTGCCGGCTGGGGCCGGGGGTTGTCCCTGCGCTCCGGCCCAGCGCTGCGGTGCCGGGGTCCCGTCAGAGGGGGAGTGGCGGCGGCGGGTCCCGGCCCCCCTCCCACAGCGGTGGCCCCCTTGCCGGGTGTTTCGGCGGGAGTATGTCGGTGTCCTCCGCCTTACCCCTGCTTCTCTCCTAACGGCCTTGGTCGCTGCTGCCGTTGGACCCTGTTTTTCCTCGCCAATAACCTTGGGTTTTCGCCGCCCCGGCGCAAAAGCGACCGCCTGGGTCCAGCGGGACGTGGCGCACCTCGCCGCGCTCCTCCCGCTGACACTGAGAAGGGTCCCCGAGATAACCTCCAAACGGCTGGCCAACCGCCTGAGAAGCTGTTTTGGCGTGTTGGTTGGTGTTTGGGTTTTTATTATTATTATTCTTCCCAGGAGCGTTAGAAAATGTGTACCCAAACCCAACAAACACGCCGAGTGTTAACGCGCCCCAGTGCCAGAGATCCCTCCAGCAGGCTGCTTAAACGGGCACCAGGGCAAACTTGCAAGGTTTTTTTATTGCTTTAGTGGCAGAGTTTTCCTGAATTTGCTTTAGGTCTCATTTTAAAATTGTTTTGGCAGCGGTTTGGTGAAGTGGACGGTTAAAAAAACACAATAAAGTTACTGCACAGACTCATGGCAAGTGAAAAGTGTGAAAACTTCCCGTGTGCTCTTAGCAAGAAATGAGAGAACTTTAAGGAAACTGGTTTGCTTGAAAAGGAATAGGGGTAGATGAGCCTGGTCATAGTTTTGTTTTTCAAACAAAGTATTTGGGGCTGAAAGGGTTAAAAAGAAGCTTAAAAAAAAACCCCAACACTTTCTTTTTCTCTCCTTTTTTCTTCTTCTTTTTCTTCCAATAGTAATTATTTTTATTCTTTTTCAGACAATTTCATTGATGCCTTTTGGTGGCTGTAGAAAGCTGGGAACTGTCTGAGACTCTGGAAGTCAGCAGAGTTGCTCAAGGATTTGAGTTGAGGAAATCTGAGGGCCAGCATCACAGAAATGATCTTTTCCTGCTGAGACATTAGCAGATAACCTTCCCTACGTTTTAAGGTATAATAACAATGTCTCCTAACTAAAACAAAGATGCTTGTAGCTAAACCATGGCTAAAATGATGCTTGAAGGCCTTAAGTTTCTATTGAAATGATTTAAAATTTAGCAAACCAAAATAGCGCAAAACTGGAGGTTTGTTTCTCTCTCAGGCACTTCTTCACTCTGCATCCTGTGGAATAAGCCTCACGTTAACCAGTTTAAATTAGAAGATGTTTTACTGCAACAAAGCCATATGTAGGCTCCTTTCGTACTCAGCCATTGTTGATGTGGAGGGCAGCACATGCTTCTGAAAGTATCTTCCTTCATTTGATTGAGTAATTTTCAGAATGCCAGCCTTTTTAAGGTTATTTCAGTGCAGTTTCCCACACTTATCTTTAGCTTCTGAAGGTTACTGCACACATGAGCTGTGCCATTGTCACCTTACATCATAAGCAAGGGAATGCTTAATTCCACAGATCAGGAGCTGGGCAAGTGTTAATTTTTTCCTCTTTGGGTTCCTATATCCATTCATACACTGGCTGAGAAAGGTGAAAAGTACATCCTGGAAAGGCAAAAAGCCCAAGAGAATGAACTGTAATGCGGCAGCAGCACCCTGCCCTGTCAGCTTGTGTCCATTTCAAGTTGGCAAATTACTAGGTCTTCAAATTCTACACGTTTATTGAGAATACCTTGTTGCTCTGATCATGAGATGTCACTTAGTACAAAATTTTGGATGTCAAGGATTCTGTCTTATGTTTCGTGGCAATAATTGTAGGTGGAAAGTAATTTTCCTGGCTCCAAGGTCCAGTTTATTTTTCATCAGATTTCTCCTTGGTGGAGAGAGTGTCTCCTTTGTGGCTGTAATAGCAACAGGCATATTTATTTTGTTTTCTCTAAGTCAATTTGGAGCATGGAATTGCCCCATGGTTTGGAACGGTTCAGTATTTCAGCTTTACGAGCACCAAGTTTATGAGCATCCCTTAGAAGGTGCGAGTGTTTTATCCTACACCTCAGATAAAGATCAAATAGGTTTAAATACCGTGCTTGTGATAAGCAGATGTTTGACCTCATGTTTTGCAGTGAGTAAATTCCAGGCATTTTTGTATGTAGAAGTTGGGCTCTGCTGTTTGTGCCAGAGAGAATTAAAGAGGTCGAACCAATGCTTAGTAATGCATGTGATCTAGTGGAGTTTTAGAGAAAAGTAGACTTGAACTGACAAACCAGCCAGTAAGAAACAGCCCTTTGCTGAGCCTTACTTTAATTACCTTGATCAGAACTGAAATTGCTGGGAGTTTAAAAAGCTACCATTTCAGTCTTCCTGCAGAAATCTGAGATAACCATTAACAACCTCCACAACACTACCACAGGTAAGTAACTCTGGTGACTTGGTACTTCAGAACTTAAGAGTTTCTTTCCCCAAACCATGATTTATGGATAGCATTGTCAATACCTCAGATACTAAATCTTAAAACCAAAACTGTTGATGTTTCATTTAGCACAATATTGGCTTTTGTTTTTTTCCATGGGCCAACACTCGCTGCCCACCACTGATTTTAAGCAGCCATGTGTTTGTGTCTTCTAAATCCACAGAAAGTTATCAAGGTTATCTTGGTGCCATTCCCTAAATAAATCCAAAGACTGCTACGCATTTCAGAACAATGACATTTCATCTTTGGTTCAGGTTAATTCAATTTATTCATACATGTTGACAGTTATTCTGAAGCACACTGGTTTGACATTGCGTTTCTTCTCAGTATTTGGAGAGCTTGCTTTGACTCATTTGGAAGAAACCTTGAGGGAGGTCAGCAGTCTTTGCTGAAACATCACTTTCTTGAGTGACTGTCAAAATAAACATTTTAGGCTAGCATAGGTTACTGAAGTCAGTGTTTCTTTTGCAATATTCTATGTTATTTGAGAGGGATACATTACAAAATTTACCTTTCTTCTACATGAAGAAGCTTTAGGGTCACTTTTACCAACCCCCCCCCAGTCATATCTTCCTGCTTAAATAATGTAGAAACAACAAAGAAGCTCATTACTGCCAGCTTCTCTCTCTCCAAAACTTCACTTAAAAGTGGAAGTAGGATATTTTTAGGGTGGCAAGTTTAAATTTACTTAGAGTATATCATGGAAAGTTGGCTTGAGAACTGGGACATCAGCTTGCGACTTGAATTTACAGCTCTACCCTGGATTTGCTGTTGCCTTGGTAAATAATATGGTGTTTTCTTATTCAAGTATTATCAAGATCAATAAAGATTGCAGAGCTCAGATCATCACAGTAGGGGGGGCAACGCAAGCATGGTACATGTGCAGTCAACTGAAACTAGCTAACTCAGTAGAAAGCAGGTACTTCCATAACCCAGAAGCCACCATCATCTTCTGTGATTCCCTAGCTGGTCTGTTCATATTTGGGACAGGTTTGCAGTGATGCTTTGACTACGGTCTCGTGACTAAAGATCATTTAGGTCTTCAGTAAGACATCTTGCTGTAGCGTTGTAGAATGTTATCCCTGAGATAGACAGATATTATGTTGCTTGTGTTATTTCTATAAACATTCTCAGAGTTTGGGATTGTCTACATAAATATAAATACTCTTCCTTGAGTATTTTGTAAGCTGTTTTCCTGTGTATCTCCAATAAGCAGCTTACTGCTGGTTCAAAGCAGCTATTCTCTGTTGGCTAATCCAAGACACAAATTCTTTCTTTTTCCAGATCGGTTCCAGTGATACGTGCTAAGTGTCCACTGCAATTTCCTATCTGTAAACTTATCAAGTCTTCTCTTTGTCACAATAGCTTATTTATAAAATGTTACAAAAGTATGTTTTATTTTCTCTTCTTGAGTCACAGAGCAGTAGAATTCCTCCAAAGTTCAATAACCAGATCCATGAGTTAAACCTGCAGCCTTAGGGACTGTCTCTGGAGAGGCAACACTCTTTCCTTTTTAGTCTGCCTAAATCCTAGGAAAGTAATGGTGTCCACAAGTGCCAGGCTGATGAAGGACACATTCCACGCTCTTAGCAAAGTCAATTTTGATACCACACTAGTGAACTGCAGCCGTATTACTTACTGTGCTTTGCCACACTATGTTTCTCATTTCAGGAATATTGTAGCTATTGATCAAGTGCCCGGTCCAGTTGGGGACAATTAATGACTAACTCAGTAGTCTTTGTGCTTAATTAAAATAAGATTTCCCTCTCTGCTTTCTAATATATTTATGTCCACTGACGGTCAGGCACGTTATTTCTTTATCTCCAGCCTTTCTAGGTCATATCCATAGAAAATCATCTGCCTGTGGGCTCCAACATCCCACAGAACCTCATCTTTTACTTGTACCTTCCCAACTAAATTAGTAATTCTAATTTATTCACAGTATTTTAGGTGCCAGTGTTTTCTGCTTTGTGTTTGGTCATTTGCTATTCTTCTGCATGGCATTTTGGGTGATAGTACTCTGTAATCCTGTATCTCAGCCACCGGTCCCAAACACTACCTTTCATAGAATTAACAGTCCCTTTTTCCAGTGATCCAGGATACCCTGGTCAAATCCCACTTTCATTATGATAAACAAAACCAATTAAAGCTGACTTATCTGCCTGTTTACAGGGAGCTGTGATTTTAAACTGGTTTATTGTATTTTTTCTGGATTTGGTTACTGACAGTTAACAGATTTGCTGTTGCCACAGAGTTTCCATTATGCTTTCTTGGAACAGTATGTCAATTTTCATGTTTCATTATACTGTTTCTGAATTCTCCCTTCTCTCTGTTTTGTTTTTCTTTTTTCCTCCTGTTGTAGTTCATTTCCCTTTTATAGCTCTTCTTGAAGTAATTTAATATTTGATTCTGTGAGAATGGATTTTTGCTGTAATTCTCTGCCCTTTCCCCTCAAATAATACTCAAAGACTTCTCTGAAATATTTTTCTTTAGCTGGTGTAAGAGTCCTCCCATCCCAATGCAAAAATCTTTCAACTATTCATTAGATTATACTTTTGAGCAACTAAATCTTCCACAGTAACTTCTCCAAGAGCAATCTACACCAGGTAAATGAAATTCTTCATTCAGCTTCTCCTGCCTCATCTTACAAGAGGTAGCTTTAAAACTAAAGATCTATTAACTTGAGACGTGTAAAACCCCTCATACCAGAGCTTGCACGAGTACCTGTCTTGCCTACCAACTTCTCAAACCTGAATGAAACACAACTGCTACAATTAGTCCCTTTTCTCTCTTTCTTTGAGTTTGCTCATGCCGTGTTTGCTGCACCCCAGGATGGGGTTTGCCCTCTTGGTGCCAGGGCACACTGCTGGCTCATAATGATCTGCTGTTGACCAGCACCCCCAGGTCCCTTTCTGCAGGGCTGCTCTCCAGCCACTGCTCTCACCACTTATACTTGTGCCTAGTGTTACTCCATCCTAGGGGCAGAATCTGGCATTTTGAGTTGTTAAATTTCATCCCATTAATCATTGCCCAGTGCTCTATTCTATCTAGATCCCACTGCAAGGCCTCAGCAGCACTTCCCAGTTTGGTATCATTACCAAACTTGCTAATAGTGCATTCAACTCCTGCATCCAGGCAGTCGACAAATATCCCGACCAGAACTGAGCCCAGAGGAGCTCCACTGTTGACCAGTTGCCAGCCAGCTGCAGTCCCATTCACCACAACTCTTTCAGCTCTGCCTTCCAGCCAGTTCTTCATCCAATGCACTGAGAACCTGCACATCCCACAGCTGGATGACTTGTCCAGAAGGATGCTGCAAGGACCTGTGGCTATCCCACTACCCTCTTACAACATAGAACTTCTATAGTGTAATTGAATATTAACCTTTCAAAAAACCTTGTTGTGCACCAGTCAGCACTTCACACTGGGCCTGCCACCTTAGAAACATGACCCAAGCCAGGGATCTAAAGACACTCAACCCCAAAGGGCCAAAGTAAGGACGAGTATCTTGCTGAAACTCTAGGTCAGACATTGAAAATATAAATTCATTAGAAATCGCTCTCCAAATGGCATCCCCCTTTCCCTGATTGCTGTCATCCCATGTGCTATAAAGGCCACATTTGAAAGGGAAGGATTGAATCAGGCTTTGTGCTCCTTCCTGGAAAGATACCCAAGACTGCCTGAGTTATGTGGAGCAAAGTGACAGCAACAGTGACATCTGCAGAGCTAGCACTGTCACTGTCAGCAGCACAAATGTGTTGCATCTTTTATGAGTTTAATTCAGCAGAGGATAGAATGGACCTTTTGACAAATTCTGTGCTACAATTACAAGTCTGTTGCTCAAATAAAAGACCGTTTCTCAACTGAGAATTCAGAGACTTTGGTCATCTGTAGGCTGAACTGCTGCAGTAATTTAACACAGAAGCAAGGAACATATAATCCAATTATGGGGAGTAGTATCTAAATCACTCCTTTGCCTTTCTTAATGGTTTGGTTTGGAATCCATTAGGACAAAAGGATCTTTATGTATTTAAAATATTAATAAAGTGAAAATCTGGAGTGATCATGCTTAGTTGTAAGTGAACAAAGTGCTTTCATTTACGTTCTTCATAAGTCCTGTCATTCTTGAGTTGTCATGGCATTCAATATGGCTGTGGCAAAAGAGTAGTAATAACAAATTCAGAGTTAGGGATATGTAGCAGATCACTTCCAGTCTGGTACCTAACGGGAGGTTGAATAGACAAAGACAAGGGTCTGTTTCAGTGCAGAGGTAACAGTATTCTGAGGCTGAACTCTGTAACAGTTGGACCTAGCAATGCTGAAAATACATTAAGTAGAAAAAATGTTAGGGGCATTTAGAGTAGTTTTTTGAGAAATGAACAAGCTTGATCTTATTACTAAAAAATTTCTATCTCTCAGCTCCTATAAACCAGGTTATCATCTTTGGATTGATAACAGTTACATAGCCAGATTCTGTAAGTCAAGGTTCTGAGCCCCTCTCAGTTAAGAAGGCCTTCAGATAAGACCTTGGTTGGGTTTGAGGTCAAAAAAACCCTTTGCAGCCTGTGGCCAGAAACAGGCTTCTGTCCCAAGTTTACCAACATGCAAAAGTATACTGATTTCATTTCAAATGTTACATTAAATTGGGTTAGCTAAGACTGTGGTAAAGGAAATGTTTATCCGAGTCGCCCAGTCTTTTTCTGGCCTGAGACTCGAGACCAAATATTCTGGCCAATATTAAGGGTGTAGAATTACTTTCATATGAATGACATGAATGGAGAGATTAGTTGTCTGGAAAGAATTATTTTTCTGTCCCAGACCTTTAGAAATGTTTTCTAGGGTGCTGGGAAATCAGTGGCTTGTCCAAAAGCAGGACAAAGGAACAGTTATAAATATCGCTCTCCTTCCAAATCCTGCAGAAAAGATGGCAAGATTAACATATATGTGGCTGCATAATTTTCTTCTGCTGTCAGTCACCCTTAATCTCTTCCTATCTTAGGGAGGCAGGAAAACACAAGGATTTGAAGGGCCAATTCACAGGGCAGGATGGCAATCCACTTTGCTTAACTGTAAGACTGCAACTGTGAATGGAAAGAGCCTTCACAAAATCTGCATATCGCAATCTTCGTGTCATGGCAATAGCAACCACCCCCGTGCCCAGCTAAGCCTTCCACTGCTGTTTTCATAAGGGAGATGATCTCAGCCTTGCGAATAAAAATGTTTTGCTGTTGTTGCCCCGATAGCAAACTCAGAGTTACCTCCTTGAAGCTATCCTAAATGACATCAAAATCTTCCCTGAAACATCTCACTGTTGTGCTTGTCTAGGTTTAGCCATCAGCCCTTTGAACTTCTCTCTAGTCAATGGAGAAAGACAGACACCTCCAGAAAGCAAATCAGAGAGCTCCTTCAGACAGCAGTTTGACCTGTCTTGCTCCATGGACTACATACAGAATCTTTACTTTGGGCAGTAGGAAATCAACTTCTTTCTGTTCTGGGCTTTATGATAGCAGGCAATGAGCGAGTGATAAATCTGCAGTACTATCCAGCAAAAGCTGAAAGTTTCAATTGTCTAAAACTCGCCTTCAGCTGGGGACCGTGGTACAGAGGAGAGGAAAAGATCAAGTCACACACACATGGATAGACTACATGTCTCTCACGATATCCACAATCATAACTCTGAATATAACCCTTGCCTACAGACAATGCCCGTCTGTGAGAGGCAGTTCAGAATTTCTGAAGCACTCAGTAAATGGTCAATTCATGCAAGAACAATGTGATCGGTTTTGCCCATGTACCCTAGATAAGAAAGGAACAACAGCTACTTCAAATGGTTTGCATTTATCATCTTTGGGGGAAAAAAAAAAAAAAGAGTTTGGATTCACTGTCCAATCCCAAGGGATACTAATTCTCTGTCCAGTATGACCCTAATTATAATGATAATATAATGAAGAAATGTTCCTTCTCTTCCTGTAGCTGCACGGTGGCAAGCTGCAGAAAATTGCCTTCAGCTGTAGATATCTGAATATAAGTTTTCTAACAGGGAGCCGCGTTCTTGTAATAAACCATGGTTTGTTTTTTTTTAAGGGATCCTGTCATGAACTGCAATTAAAAGAGGAGAATTTACCATCCTATTGAGAAAATACCAGGTCGTCCGAAGTCAAAGCCAGGTGCCAGATTAATTTAATATAACTGAGAAAAAAATAAAGCCAAACGTAAAAGGGCACCAGCACTGATAATAGTGTGAATTATAAATAGTTGTGACCTTATTCTAAAGGAAAATACACAGCAAACTTCCACAGTCCAAAGCAGTAGTTGCAAGTCTGGACTAACAATGCTTAAATATTTCCTTTGTTACAAATACTGCGTGTGTCAGTCACTTCTAGAAACTTCCATTTGCCTCAGTTACATTTTCTGATTCATAGAGGGTTTTTTTTTTCCACACAAATTTCACAGAAGAATTTTTTTTTTTTGGCATAACAAGTAAAAAATACCTTTGCTATAATAATTTATTTGAAGATTGGATACAATCCTAGCACCAAAGCAGCAGGTGGTAAGCAAGATGAAATTTGGCAGAGTAGGAGCTCTGAATTGTGCTCCCAAACCTCATTCTGGTTTGCCTTGCTGGCATACAGAAAACATCCCGCAACTCCGCCAGGGAATTGGAGAAAAATCCCCACTCCCCACCCCGAGCCTTACTCTTGATGCTACATCCTTCTAAAAACTGGCTTCTCGCCGTGAGGAGATTTCATAGACTCACAGAATCATTCAGGTTGGAAAAGACTCTTGGGATCATCAAGCCCAACCATGAACCCTACTCTACAAAGTTCACCCCTAAACCATGTCCCTCAACACTGCATCTCAACGAGCCTTAACCACCTCCCGGGCTGGTGACTCAACCCCTCCCTGGGCAGCCTCTTCCAGTCTCTGACTGCTCTTGCTGGGAAAGACTTCCCTCCTGCCCAGTCCAAACCTCCCCTGGTGCAGCTTGACTCCATCCCCTCTCGTTCCATCCCTAATTACCTGTGAGAAGAGCCCAGCACCAGCCTCTCTCCACTGGCCTTTCAGGGAGCTGTAGAGAGTGATGAGCCTCCTCTTCCTCAAACTAAACAGTCCCAGCTCCTTCAATTGCTCTTCAGAAGATTTATTCTCCAGGCCCTATTTCTCAGCAACCCTTGCATGAACAAGTGTAAAAATGAAGGCATACTCCTGGAGTAAGGGCATTTCTGTGAATGCCTGAGGAGATCTTTTTCTCCTTCTGGCTATTCATGTTGTAGCAAGGAACCTAAAGTCAGTTTTCATTCAGATAACAAACTCATTTCAGTCAGACTACAAACATTTAGGACTTAATTGAAGATGTAAGTGTAGCACGTGAACTCCCTCCTTTGTGGGCAGCAGGATGGAAGAATATTGCAGAAATTTTCTAACTTTAAAAAAAAAGGATATAAAAGTCTGCACCACTCCACAAGCTGCACAGCTCCAGATTTTAGTTTTTCTCTAAGAAAGAGGAAACGGAAGAAAATGAATGTGCTAAGGTTTGTGACACAGTTGAAACTCAGGCACTGTAAAAGGCAGCGTTGCATGTGTGTGTCCCAGGATCACGAGGAAACTCTCCTGGCTTTTCATGCCTCCTGTCACACCCTGCAGGACACTGTGTTTATGCTGCCAAACCCAGCCTTAAGAAACCTTTTGTGCTGGATTAAGTACTATCTTCCCTCTTGGAAGGATAACGGAGAGGTTTTGAAGGCTGTGTGTTAGCAGCACACAGGAAAAGACTGCAGTTCGGTCCCTTCCCTCCAGTGCTGCTGGTTTGCTCTCTGTGCAGCTCAGCCTTAGCCTCCTCCTGCCTCAGTTTCCCCCCCTGAGCATCAGGGACCTCTCCAGCTGCTGCAGGGTCTGCCCATGAGATGGGGGGCTGGCTCCGAGCTGGCCAGCCCAAGGAATTCCACCTGCATCTGCAAGACTTGGCACCGTGTCGGAGTCAGCCGGTCCAGTAAGAAAGGTTAAACTGGAACTCAATCAGCTGGAGGGAATGTGATCTCCAGCACTGGCTAATTGAGTTCTGGTAAGTGCACTGAACGAGGCAAGGCACTGCTGTGATGCTCATGTTATACGAGACCAAGTTTATAATGTTGATCTGTATCGAGCCAGGACGCGTGACCTCTGTAGCCTGCTGCTGGCTCTCAGCTATAACCTATCCCTTCATTAGCTCAAGTGCAGGGAAACCGAAACCCGCTCTTGCTGTCAAGTCACAGCTGAAAACTGCTGTGAACTGCAGGTGCCTCGCAGCACAGCCATGCAATTACTCAGTACTGTGTCATGCAAGGAGCACGGTGCATTACTCCAATTGCTGTGGGAGTGCCCTCCTCGCCAGCAAGAACAGGGGTGAAATTCATCTCCTCTGTCTTGACCTTTGTCTCCCAAAGTGGCTCGTGAGCAACGTACCAGAAGGGATGTTTATTTCTCTGTGTTCTGTGCTACAGTTGGGATTACGGGTACCAGAGATGGGGGCCAGCTTCACTTTCAGTAGGTTTGAGATGCCAACTGTGCATTTTGTGTGAGCTCTTCTTACTTTTCTATTTTTTTTTTTCCAAGAGGCTGTTCTTTGTAAGCAGAGGGAGGAGTATTTGCACACTTCATACGCTTAGGCAGGGTGGATGATTACGTTCCTCTGGCTTGACTTTCTGCATGGCAATGCTCCTTCTGCTTTCCCTGGGAATTCCCGTGTGATGTACATCCCTACTCAGAACAGAGTATGCATTTTACAGTCCCACCCAGCCTCGGAGTCAGAATTGCAGGCGATTTGGGATTTGCTGTGTCCCATGATAAGCTGTTCAAACTGCTGCTTTTCCCTCTGGCACCTGGATGGGTTTCTCTGGTCGATGCTTACACGAGCAGGTACGTTGCCCGCTCTAAAATTTTCTTTATGGTATGAATGTTGTAAATATTTGTGAAGTGTCTGGGATTTTCTGAAAACAGAACTCCTCTCCACTACCAAAACCCAGGTGAACAAATTATCCGAGGTCATTTTGCTCGGGTAATTTTGTGGTTGCAGTTTGATTGTTGTGACTGAGTTTTCTTTTCCAGCCCTCCTGGCCTCTATGGTTTTCCTGAAGCTACTATAAATATTTCAGTCACGGTGTGAAACGAACTTTAGTTTTGGAAAAGCTTATTGCAGAGCTTCAATATTTATAAAACATTATGTAAGGAAACTGTTGCTATTGCTCCTTAAAGGAATTAGAAACAAACACGATGACACGCGAGGAATGGTGATCCTTGGAGCAGCAGGAGTGACTCCACTAGGTGGGGAAGTTGCACCAAGTATGCGACTGAAAATGTTGGTGCTGACTGAAATCCTCACACCGCTCCACGAATTCAGCTCCTAAGAGCAGAAGAGTTTTTGTATCTCCCCTTTTATCATTTCTAGCAGGGAGCAATGTTAAATTTGCAGCATCGAAATTCCGTGAGGTTGTAGAACACTGTATTAATCTATGCTTAAAAATTAATAACAGGATTAACATCTATTTCCTGATAGATTAGCTGCAGAAGGTGATTTCAGTAGTTACCAGCTCTTCTCTGAAGTGTACTCATTTCAAATGTTCTTCTTCACCACCCAGCTCATTGTAACGAGGTGCTGACAGTTCAGACTGCCTAGGGGTAAACAGGGAAAGATCTTTGCCAAAAAGAGATCCTTGTTTTTAAAAACTCCTATTCAACTCGATCTCAGTTAATCATAAGCTAAGGAAATGTTCTATTTTATTATTTTCCCTGGTTCTTCCAATGGCAAGTTATCAAGTTCCTCGGAGCCCGGAAGAGGACAAATGCTGACAAAAGGGAATATTTTCCTGTGTCTTTTTGGGTTGGATGTAGGTCCCTACCATCCAGCAGAATTAGGACTGGGGGTAACTTTGGAGTTCCAGCAGATTCAGAATTGTGTGGCATTGCAGTGTTCTGTGGGTCCCATATAGGTGGGAGGAGAATGCAGACTAATGGGGCCAGCTTTTCTTAATCTGCTGGGACTGACCTGGGGAGGGAAAAATCAGGAAGACGGCAGAAAGGGGTATATGCTCTATATTCTTCTTTACTACTTATATATTTTTAATTAATGCAAGTACTTTAGCTGGGGTTTGGGAAGTCAAACCTTCAAGATAATTTGTTCATGTCTTTATTCTGGTGGCCTGGCAGAGGCAGGAAGAGGAAAGGTGATGACAGGGTAGAGGGTTGGATGTACCTTTGATTATGCTCTTAACCCTGTGTATAATTGAAGTCAGCTGTAGGGTTTGGAACTGGATTTTCAAGACTTCAGTTTGTAATATATTCCCTGTGGCTTGCAGAGTTCAGAAGACAAGATAACAGGTGCTGGAAAAGACAAATGCTGTGTGTTTTACTGCTTGGATACCAGGTTATAATGGAGATTAGGGCTAGTGGTGGGCTCTGTAGTAGGTTCAGGCTGCAAATTGCTTCAGATTTCAGACTGAGGTTGGGTTTAAAGTTAAGAGGCATTCTCTCCTGTTGACACATTCCCTCCTAAGACCCCAGGTCTTTACTGCATCCTGTTATTCCGAAAGAGTTGGAAGTGGGCATGTTTTGGAAGGGACCAGTGTTCTGTGTTGTCTTGTAGAGGGTAGATTTGTTAGGAATTGGGAATCTGAAGTTTACTGGTCCCAATTTAAGGGTGCCTTCTCCCAGGACTAGGGAAATACAAAGATGATGTGTGCAGAGATGTATGCTCTTCTTTTTCTTCCATTGCTGTGCCCACTGCTGGGGTTGACATTAATATCAGGATTGAAGGTAGGGTTAAAATTCTGTGTTTAGTGTTGAAAGGAACTTCTTTTTTTTTTTGCATTCTAAGGGGTCTAGATAAATACAAAATAGAGAAAACTGTTGGATGGGCCAATGCTTTATGGTCTCATTTACTTCTGGCCTTCCTTCAATTCACTCATATAATTAAATTTCGCATTAGGAGTTGCACTTTGATTTACAAAGAGAGAAAGAATTAATATTTATTAATATTTATTTATAGTACTGATTATTATGAAATAGTAGCTTTCAAAAATTATTAACTAATATAGGGGAGAACACTAGAAGGCACTCCTGCTAATAATTAAGTTTAGGTTCAGGATTAGAAGTAAATTTAGAGCTTAGAAATCTGAAGCTTCAAAACCACAGTATATTCTCCTCTTGTGGAAGGTCTCCCCATGCTTAGAAAGGGCAATTTCTTAAAGATATTGCTGGAATTACCCCCCAGCTGCTCCTGGCTGGAGTGGGAGGACAGAAAGGGCTGCCAGGCCCTGCCCTGCCACCCTGGGGTTGCCCTGGGATTTTGTTGTCCTGTGTGAGTGGTGCAAGAACTGATGAGAGACGAAGATATCTCGACAGATCAATGGGCTGAGGTCAACAATAGGAGGTTCAACAAGGCCAAGTGTTGTGTCCTGCACTTGGGTCACAACCCCCTCCTGAAATGCTACAGACCTGGGGAAGAATGACTGGAAACTGCCCAGTGGAAAGGGACCTGGGGGTGTTGGTTGACAGCCACCTGAATACACGCCAGAGTTTCCTGGGTAGAAAAACAAAGGATTCTCTTTTTTTTTTAGGAAAACTGACCCATTTGAATTTTAAAGTCTTTTTTTTGGTCTTTTTCTGGGGGGTTTCATCACTACTGGAAAAAGATCCAGTTTAACCCATCCCAAGATCTGGTAAGTGCAGATTTCTTCTCAGAAGCCTAGATCACAGCAACGCTTCCGACTCCCGCGTTGTACCAGTTTTGCACCTTCTGGCTCAGTGATAATGAAATACAGTCTTTCAGCCTCTCCTTTTTTGCTTTCTGGGAAAATATATCCTGTTTGTTTTCCTAAGTGCTTAAAAGAGTTCGGAAGAGTTTAAATGCGGCACACGTCAGTGTACTGAATTAATGCGGTGGGCATAAGGAGGGCTGCTGGATTCCTCTCTTACAGATCACCTCCACCTCCTTATCTGCTTTCCAAAAGAATAGGCTGTCAAGAATTATCCTGTAATGAAACAGTAGCTTTTTGGTTTTTGATGGTACAGCCTAGAAAGGGATTCATTGATCAGGGAAGCAAGAGATCCTCTAATTTCAACACGAGTCGGGAGGGTTTATTAATGTCTTGGCTACGTTGAGAGTTGTTTGGTCCATTTTCTAGCACTCTGTTCCATTTGTAAGAGTGCTCTTGCCTGTTCTTCGCTGTAAGTTTTGCTCTGCCAGCTCTTACAACCATTGTAACAGCCTATGTGTGGTGGTACAAGCAGTGCTACAGGATGCTAACATACCCTCAGATATTATTTGATGGACAGAGAACAGAAAATAATTTCTCTCAGTTGTGCTTCAAAGCAGCAGAAACAAGAGGCAGACTGAGAAAACCCTCCTGGTTTCAGATCTCTCTGTGGAGACATTCCAGATAGCTCCTCGGAGTAATTGTTTTCTGTTTAATTGAGGTAGAAACAAGAGATCAAAAGCCAAGATGTCCACAGTCAGAGATTAAATCGTGGGACGCAAAGTTCAGGTGCAGTGACGGTGATTTTTGTTTTCAAGGGTGGCATCTGGAGAAGCAGCACAGACTCACGAGGAGGAAGGTTGTGAATTCCTTCCTCTGGCCACAAAGCAGCTACGAGTGACCTCAGCAATACCAGTGCACTGCACAGTGAAGTGTGTAAGGAAAATCTCTATCTTCTGCAAAACAAAAGCCTTATTTTGGGTTCAGGAGACAGCAGATGTCAGCATCTTCTACCTTAACCCACCAGTTCAAACATGTTTTCAAGCTGACAGTTTTTGCTCATTTGGCAATTGGTTAAGAGAGCCTGCATGACTTATTCTTTGTAAGGGAAATAGTGATTTTCATTCCAGAAGAGCTTCATCAACTCTATGTTTTCCTGAATGCAAGAACATTTATATGAGCCCCACATAAAGCCCAAATAAAGCCCTTAAAATAAAGGAAAATATTTTAAAAGTCCGGGTCCTCACCGGTGTTTTTGGCTCAGTTAAGATTAGTGATTCCGAGCTAAAGAGAGACAGGAGAAAATCCCATTTTTTCTTATTCTCTGTGCCTGTATCCTCCAGGAGTTAAAGAATTTTCAGGATAATATATTCCCTTTGAAAGCGGGTGACATAGCTCTAGTCATCCCGAGATTTAACCTTGAGTGTCATATATCTTGGATGTGGGATTTAACCTCTAAGTTTTTAATAAGTGATGAGGACATTAAAAGCTAAGGACAAAAGATACAGAACTTTTCTCTTTGCTTTGTAGGAGAATCAGCGTATTTTTAGTCCAAGAACACCAGTCTCTTATGGCCTCACCAGGGAGAAAGGCAACGGGGAATTCCCTTTGAGGACATAAGGAATTCTGGGTGTGCCCCAGACATTTTATTGGCAAAGTTTTGATATCTGGAAACTTGAGGCCTCTCTGGAGCAAGGAGCTGCTGAGTGAAGGTTTTGGGTGGGTGACTTTTAGGTTCAGTGTGCAAAGCCTGGTCCCTAATGTTTTTATGAATCCAGCTTTAGCTTCTCATCCTTGCTCCCTGAATGAGAGAAGCCCTAAGAAGTGAGAACCCCCCCTCGTTGTAATTGCAGAGCGAATCCCAAACAAATGGCAAAGCACCCGGTGACTGCAGTCATGCCAGGAATTCACATGTGGTTAAAAGATAACTGGGTTTGTTTGCATTGTGTGTCTTTCCCCTTTGTTCATAAGCGTTGGCAGAGAACCTAACGTAATGAGACTCACAGAGCTTCCCTGGACAATATTATTAAAAAAAAAAAAAAAGAAAAAAGGAAGCTGTCCAATGTATCTAATAATAACTGAACGACAGCAAACTGTTCACATGGGTGTCTTTGTCAGCAGGGAATCTATTTAGTGACTAATCGGGGGTGGGGGTGGCTTCCAGTCTAACATTCCTATGAAATGTGCACAGCACTGAGCAGCCAAGGATGGCAGAAAATACACACATCCCTATCAAACAATAAAAATCACCTTTCGTTAGAATCATTCTGAAATAATTAAGTACAATTCCGAGTTTCTTGACAACCAGTTGATGAGTTAGCAGCCTCCTTCTCCAGCCATTACCTATCAGTCTGTATTTAAACACAAACACCATTTGATGCCAAAAAATGTAACCCGGTTGTTTCTCTTACCCGGGAATATTGTATTTAACCCAGCTCAGTTTAAACAGTTTCCCAACCTTTTACCTGCAAACAGGTTTGTGTTGCTGGGTCAGAAAAAGAAATGTTTGTGCCAATACTCAGGCTTGTTCTCACTCTTTCAACTATTCCACAAGTGACCACTATGACTTAGACTCTGTGTTTTCTACTTGCTCTTTTCCAAGCTACAGTGCCAGGATTTGTAGCTCTCACTTGCCATTTTGATTTTTACATTGCCTCCTGGTTTTGTTACTAATTAAACATCATTGTTACAACCAAATTGTTCCTGCCAGTTAGAACACAGAGCACACAGCAAAAATTCCAGCACCTCTGCATCTCATGGGATATCTTAAAACTATGGTTTTCCTTCAAATTAACTGATTATAAATGAACTCAATGTAGTTATTAGTTGTGTGAAATTGTTCTACATATGGCCTGCCTGTTTGTTTGGCTACAGGCGCTTCCCTGCTATTAAACCCAAATTGGTTGTTGTTTTGGGCAAACATTTGTGTAATGTCCAAAGTGTTCTTCGCAGCAGCGTTAACAAGTAAGTAATTGATTTACAAATTATCCTAAAATCTGCCTGCTTTGGATAGTTCTCTGAGTTTATATTGCAGAATAGCACAAATGTGGTCCTTCATTAGAGGACGCCTCGGCTGTTGAGTTGGGCTACGTGGTGTTTTCTTTTTCTCCCTCTTCCTTAGTCCCATAGTTATTAATGCACTTTAGAGGAGATGCTCGTGAAGAAGACATTTGAGTCTGTGCTGCCACAACGATCAAGATTTTGATGCTGGATTTGGTTCCATGCACTGGTTTGCTCCAATTCCCATCCTTACGAAAAGCCTATGCTTGCTTAGAAAACGTGTCTGAAAATATTTTTCTTCTCTGTTATTTGTTTTTCATTTGTTTTTTTCAGTGACCGTGCCATCTGCTTACCTACTTAACAACACTAATAAATATCTTTCTGCTTGCATCCCTCTCTAGTTTTGCTGCATAGTATTTTTTTCATCACTGAGTCACACTACTTACATGTGACATTTCTTTTTTCTCTAATTTCATCTGTTCCAGTTAGACATGTTAAAACCCCCATCCATTGCATCCCCTTTTGTCTATGTGCTGGTAATCTCTTGCAGGCACTACTTGGGGGATCCCACGTGGTGTTCCTCCCCAAGGTCATTTCTCTCCCTTCAGGGCTTTCCTGAGGTTGGGAGAGGAAAAGGGTGTGCGTTTCAAGACCCTTTCTGCCTTCCTGCAAAGGTCAGCTCCTGTAAGGTTATAAGAGCTTCTGGCTATTGCTATTGTAGCACAGGATTCTGCTGGGATTTTGAGCAGAAAAGTGTCTAGGGAAGATACAGGGTGCAATGGCCTTTGTGCTGTTTCCCCCTCGCCGAGGCACCGCGTGCCAAAGTCTGTTCTCGGCGCAGGCTGGAACCTTTAGCATGGATCCAATGATATGTAAATGTGTGGGGCTCGGTTTCCTAAATGGGATTCCAAAGTGCTGGTAAACCCTCGCGTGCTGGAATGTTAATATTTCATAATTAGGAATATTACACAGAAATGATGCTGTTGTGTTAGGTGTAATTTCCCCTATTCATCAAATCTGAGAGTGTATTTTGCATTATTGTTTGGATGCGTTTAAGTGCTTTTCATCCAACTTTGTTGAATAATTACTTATCTGTCATCTGTTAACGTCTGCTTGATAGCTAAACAGCCAAGTCCTGGCATCACAGCTAGGGATATTTGCTAGTTTACTGCTGTTGCTTTCATATTCATTGCGTGTTCTGTAATGGCCCTTAAACATTTCCTGTGCATATTTGGGCTGGGATGATTCTTTACATAATGCCTTAGAGGAAAGCAAGTTCTTCTAATAGCAATTAAAATTAGCAATGACATTAGGCTAAGAATTTGAAATCACATCCCACTCCTGTGCAAATTCCCTTTTATAATTTAAGAAAATATAAATCAGTTTTCCACGATGTTGTATACCTCATGCATAATACACAGCTTCAGTGATTTACTTCTTGCTTTGGCACAGGCAGAGTTGAGTGATATAAGAGCTAATTTTGTTTTCCTGCTTTAAAAGCTTGCATTGTCTGCATAATGAACCCTGTCTGCACTTCATCAGGAGAGTTACGCTCTTCATACGCTTCTGGTAGTGAAAAATGTCTTGCTTGTTCTCCAAAAAGTTTATCTTATCTGCAGTCTGAAAGAAGACAGTCATTCACGTGGGGGTCTGGAAGAGACAAACCTAGAGCTGGGTTTTCTTGTTAAGGTGGTTGTTCCCAAGTGGAGCAGGAAACAGAAGCGTGGAGTAAAGCCGTGGGATGCTTAAGGGCATTGAAAGATGTTCCCAGCCCTGCTACACATTTATGAATGACACTGTGACGTTTCTGTTGGATGAGATAAGGAATGATGCCATACTTGGACAGATGCTCTAAGAAGGGGTTTTGTAGCCAGAAGTATAATCATTTATCAAATATATATCTATATATATTTTAGAGAAAAACGGCAAAGAAATAGCAGCGAGGAATACATATCAAGAGTATAAATCAAGAATTTGAGATATCTGGTCTGGGATGTTTGACCATTTGGAAGTATTGCAGAAACAGGCTGCCCAGGGCAGTGGTGGATCCCCATGATCCCTGGAGGGCTTTCAAAGCTGTGGAGATGAGGTGCTGAGGGACATGGGTGAGTGGTGCCCTGGGCAGTCTGGGACAGCCCTTGACTGCCCTTTCAGGGACAAAATTTTTCATCATATCCAACCTAAATCTCCCCTGGTGCAACTTGAGGCTGTTCCCTCTTGTCCTGTCACTTGTTACTGGGATAAGACCCCCCTGGCTCCAGCCTCCTGCCAGGAGCTGTCAGAGCCAGAAGGTCTCCCCAGCCTCCTTTGCTCCAGGCTGAACAAGCCCAGGTCCCTCAGCTGCTCCTCACCACACTTGTGCTTCAGACCCTTCTTCAGTGTCCTTCTCTGGACACACTCCAGCCCCTCAATGCCCTTCTTGAATTGAGTGAAAACAACACTTGATTCTAAACTAACTGAAAGTGAGTTAGTGGCAGAGGAATCACACTGAAATATCACTGAGGCAATCCTCACAGAAAAGAAGTAATAATTAAATGCCCTTCAGACAACACAATCCAAGTCCTGGAGCCACATCATTTAAAAGCTGTGCCTCCTAAAGCCCACTGTGAAGTATTTCTAACACAGAGACTGAATGGCAGTCAGACTAAGCACTGACAGCCTAAAGTAAACAGAAAAACAGAAGGAAGCAGTGTAGTGTCCAGTAGGATTTATAGAAAATGGGTGAGGATTCAGTGTATACACTGAGTTCTATACATCGGCGCCTATTTACCATCTTGTGTCTGTCGTGTGTTTGTTTTATTTACTGTGAAAGCTGGAAAGGAAAACGATCATAAAATACTTAAGAGTCCGGGTAAATGGCAAAACTGTTTTCCCAAGATAATGGACTCCTCCAGCTATTAGGCGATGAAGCAAAGTAGAAACATTTCTTTTCCAGGCAGAACGCATTGCTTCCGAGATAAATTTCTATGATAATGACCATAAAGCAGGTGTAGAATTAATTAATCGAAAGGTAGCGGCTTTTATACCGTTAGCATCGAGTGAGAAGTGATGGCTGCTCCTCCAGGGCTGATTGCCCCGTGTGCAAGGTTGGTTTTCAAACCCCTTCCTCGTGCACCTCTCGGGCTTTGCTCTGGGCACGGTGCACTCGGCTTTCCTGCTGACTTCTCATCATCTCGTGGTCTCTGATTTCCTGCCCGTCCGATGGCGCGGGCCGTTTGAGGGGCTCCCCGACTTCCCCACCTTTCTCAGTTCTTCCTCATTCTTTAGGATTTGTCAACGTTTTTAACGTTCCTCTCAGGAACTCTCATGTGTAAATGTAATCTCTGGAGAGTTGTTGGGTTTTAGTTTGGTTTGGGTTATTCTTAGCCGTCTGAACATGTATTTCTTTATCAACTTCAGCAGTATTTGCTTTTCCCTTGGTAGTGATTCCCTTCCAGTTCTTCCAGGAAAATACTCACTAACCTCAAAACGTACCTTGGGAAATGCAGTTTTCATTACTGTATAAAACACCTCACTGGGATATTATCACTAGAGACTATTCAAAGTCAAACAAATAAGTGCATGCAACCTGGTGATACTTGTAAAAATGTGCAGGATAAACTTCAGGGCCTCAGAATGAATTAAAAGTCTCTGTCACCCCCAGCACCAGCTCCTCTGCTTGGCCAGATCGGGCTCCATTTGTGTCACAACTTCCCCTTATGGCTGCAAGTACTGGTACTTGATTCTTGGATTATTTGATCTTAAAATGTCACCGAGGCCATTTGTCCTGGGTCACAGCACTTCCAACAAAATACTGCAAACTCTTCTGCCTCCTTTCCCCTTATCTGGTAGGTAGATAGCTCTGCTGTTGCCTACTGCAACACCAGCAAACACCAGTTTATCTTCAGTCACTGCTTTCCTAAATCAATACTGTTCCCTGCTTTGAAAAATTGATATTCTGCATATCTTAATAATAATAATAATAATAGTTATAAACACTGGTAGGCTGCCCAAAAGCACCTTTAACACTGAACATTTTCAGTATCGTTGCTCTGTCTTATGGCCACAGATAGTAAATAAATAGCTGCAGACTCTGGCCACCTCTCTGTTCCACCTCCATATTTCATAGCTAACCATCAAATTCTGTTCAAGCATTTCGTGACAATAACAGGACTCTGGCATTAGCTTATGCAACTATTCAGGGGCATAAAAGCAAGACAAAAACATCCCCGTCTAGCAGAAGGCAATGAAAACAGTCTGGGAAGGGGTAGATATCCTGAGAAGCTAACAGAGTCTGACAAAAACCACATGGCAATGGTAAAGTGCACGTTGTGCTCTCCTCCAAAACGCAGGGATTTAGATGTGATTGGCCAATTTGGACTTTTTATTGAAATTTGAACCGATGTTTGGAGTACTTTCTCCTCCCATCATGCAAGACTCATCCCTTTTAAACACAGTAAGGTATCATCACCTCAGCCCTAGGAGAAACAAACTTTTCCACGTATAAATTAGTGACTTGGCTGAAAATCAGAGATGTGAGGGAACAAATATTTGGCTAGATGAGGATTAGTGTCTGGAGAACTAAGAGCTCTGAATTGAAGATTATTATATACATTTCTGGGAAGAAAAGGTTTCTCTATGCATTTTATTTAAGAAAATGAAATCTAAACTACCCTTGAGGCCAGCAGAGGTGAACCTTGGCGATCTGAATTCATTTAAAGAAGCTCAGGAAAACAAATGCAGACAGTTAGATTTGCCTTTGCCTGTTGTTTCAGATTTACCCTTAGATAGAAAAATAGGACAAAAAATCAAATCAAGTCAGCTCTTGAAGACATAATATTTTAACGGTGATCACTGACGGTATTTCCAAGTAGAACAAAAGTTTAAAGCAGTAATTCCAGTGCCAGGCTAGAGCTTCCCTTCCTGAGGGGCTCACCGGGTGGCCAGCAAGGACCCCCCAGATCCCTGAAGAGACGGCTCTGCGGTTCCTCATGACCACGTGTCTCCTGTGTCGCATTGCTGCGACCACGATTAGCAGTTCCGTGGTGCCCAGGAGGCCTAAGCAAGGAGGAAAATGTTATTCTGTACCTCCGAACAGATATTTGGGAAGACAACTCCGGTTCCAGAGAACCTGTTGGAAAGAGACTGTGTTTGAACGCTGAGCAGGGCGGGTTTCGATGCTGGCGGGGCAGGGTACCCAAATAGTCCTCAACATTGCACAATTACTCAACTCTAACAGGTGTTTCCCAGGCAAATGAAGAAACGTGTGTGTTCACATCAATGTAGGGAGCCGTGGTCTACCTCCTGCTTCTGGAAATTTGGCTCTGTGTCCATGGGACTGGAAAACAACAGCTGGGAAGGAGGGAATTTGGAGTACAAATGAGCACCAGACCCAGCTGTAGATTTGCATTCTTTGACATCTGGTGCTGAGTAGACACTGGGGAATTCTGTGACAACACGAGATTTTATGCATCTGTCAGCTAAATCTAGCATTTCTTCTTGGGACATTTGCATGGATGAGGTTGATCTCAGAGCTGCTTTAAGCCATAACAAAATAAGGGAAGGGGATTGTATCCGATTCAGCCTCTCGATTTGTATGCAGAGCTGGCAGGTTGCATGGAGCTTGCCTTGAACTGGGATCTCACATCTGTTCTGCAAAGACCTTGTGAGACAGCTTCCCCAAAACACCAATGTGTTTGATTTCAGAAGAGCCGTGGCTTGGGGCTCTGCTAAAAAAAAGCTGTTTGGTGCATAATGAAAAGGGTGAAGAGTGTGAGTAGGTGTGTGCGTGTGTGTACGTGGGGAACTCAGTTAAAGGAGAGAGACCAGTACAGTTTTAAAAAGGGGATTTTTCAACACTACTCTGAAGATTTTTGGAATATCACAATAAACCCAGATACTCAAGGAAGAGAAGGGTTGTGACCATATGACACAGTTCCTTGAACTGAAGCAAATCTGCCCTTATCTTTGTAATTTTACCTCATTCCAGCACAACTAATTTTTTCTGAGATGAAAAAAAGTCTTATGCTTCTATGCCAGGCCAGTTTGTATCCCCTTGGTTCGCATCCAAACAAAGACACAAGACTTTGAGCACCAGAGACATTACACATCATTATATATTGTTAATCCTCACGGGCTCTCTTTAGGGTTATCACTATATATTTTTGGACACTAGACATTGTAAAACATCATTGCAAACTGAGATCAGATCACTACCTCATGGAATTTTATTTGAAATCTGTCCTGCATGGTAACAATGTCATTCTTAAGGGAGCTATTTGATATGATTTTAACCGGCTTCTTCTTTATAGGCCACCTGGATAAACAGAGACCACGCAAAAGCATTTAACCTCTCTTAATTAGCCCCGGCTAATCAAGGGTGGCTGCAGACTGTGGCTGGATAGAGATGCTGTGAAGTCTGTGGCTGGGATATTTCCACCTCAGACATCCGAGAGCCCACACTGTGCAGCCAGCAGTGCTAATGAAGAGTGCCCTTTCCTGACGAACCCACGCTTCCCAGTCTCTGCTATGGTATTTACATCATTGGGGACAATGTATAAATGGCTGGCAGTGCAGAAGATGAAAAAAGCCTTCCTCCTTCCTTCCTCATCTTCCTCTCAGGCTGCTTGAATTGCTGTTCTTTTGGTATGACCGTTGTTCTGAGTTAAAAGCAACTAAAGCTCTTAAAAATACCCTATTAATAGCAGCTGTACGTGTACTTATTACATTAGCAGTGCTGTAATAGACTCCAATATACTGAATTAAGGTCCACAGTTTTCTAGAAATACACTCCTGTAACTTAGAAAAAGAAATTGGTGGAAGTTTACCAGGAAAAATTAGGCCTGGTTGACAACTTGTGGCTGACAAATGGCAAAACCCACTTTCTGAGAAATGTTCTGTTGCTTTTAAGTCAGGCATGGGAGGAACCTCACTCCCTCGAGATGACTGCCAAGTTTTTGCCCTGGGTGTAGACGCAGCTTCTTAAAGACAGAATGAATTTCAGCCTGTAACATATTGGCTATTTTAACAGTGCCTCTCGACAAGCAAAATATTAGAAATTGTTGGGTTTATTCAAAAATGTTGGTGTGTCTGCGTGTCACGTGTGTGTCCATGCACATGATGTGCTCTTACACGTGATGCACAACCCACGGGTGGCCACGGTAGGTGGCATTCCACTCAAGTAATTAATGAAGTCCAGGCTCACCCTAACACACAAGCCCCAGGGTGTGCACCCATCGACCTTTCTTAAACCAGAGCACTAGATTACAACGCTGGCACGCCTAAGCGAGGGGCTGACATTAACCTCGTGCTAGATTTAAATCATTCCAGGCAGGCTGTTTTGACTTTCCAAACACACGGCGCTGTTCTAATGAGTTGATTCATTTGGTATCCATTTCCTCCTGTCAGCGGCTTCTGGAAAAGAAACCGTGCGTTGTTATCTTGGCCTTGTCCATCCTATTAATGGTTTAGGAAATGCAGCTGAAGATTATCTGGAGTTTTCTATGGCAGAGGTTGACCTGTGGCAATGGGACAATGATCAATCATGTCTTGAAGGAGTCACAGGCTGCAGAACGATGGTTCATTTTATTTTCTGTCTGCAGTGTAGTATTTTAAATCTGTTTTCCACCTTTCCTGCAGAGGGGTAAATCCAAATGTGGAAACTCAAGAATTTTATTAAGAATCTTGAAGCATCTGTATCTTCTAATTCACTCCGGTGAGAGGCACTGCTGGTCCTGCCTATGGCTAGAGAATAAAGCTCCGAGTTCTGCTTAAGGGCTGGAGAAACTCCCCTGAGAGACAGCTCCTGGCTATTAATTTATGAATTGTCAGCAGTTGCCTTCCCTGCTCTTCCCAACCATCCGCCACTTCCAGAAGCTCCTGTTTTCCTTTACACATCTTCCTCCAGTTCACAGGATCGCAACATGGTGGGGGTTGGAGATGCTCTGGTGCCACCCCCTGCTCCATCCAGCAGGGGCACCCAGAGCAGGGGCCCAGCAGCGCAGGGTCCAGCCGGGGTGGGAATCTCTCCAGAGAAGGAGACTCCACAGCCTCTCTGGGCAGCCTGGGACAGCCTCCCACACCCTCACACCAAAGAGGTTTTTCCTCCCGTTCAGATGGAACCTCCTGGGTTCCAGTTTTTGGCTGTTGCCCCTTATCCTGCCACTGGGCACCTCTGAAAAGTTATTGATAAGCATTTATAAGATACCCTCTCAATCTTATCCTCTCCAGGCTAAACAACCCCAGGGCTCTCAGCCTTTCCTCAGCACAGCGATGCCCCGGTCCCCTCAGCATCTTCACAGTCACGCTGGATGCTCTCCAGGAGTTCCCTGTCTCTCTTGACCTGGGGAGCCCTTGCGTTACCTAGCAAGCATTTCAGATCTGGTATCCTAGTCTTATTCCAGCAAATAATTTTCAGAAATGCCTCCACACCTTTGATCCCTGGTGCTCTGGCTGTGTTGCCCACGTCAGCTCTTCACACTGCGCTGTGTGCTCACCCCGCTGCGGCACACACCACAGCGTTTCTCATCCCCGTGCTCTCCCTTCTCTCCAACCACAATTAGATCATCTCAAAATATCTGTACCGTTCAGAGGCTCTAGAACTGATGTGAGGGTTCACAGATTAATTTAGCACGACTAGTTTACCTTGGGATTTAAACAAGCTGCTAATTTAACAGCCCTGAATCTTTCTGCCTGTCCCTGTGCTGAAGTTCTACGTTTCCCATAGGAACCACGGGAATAAAAAGTATATAAAAAGAAAAAGAAGCATGAAATTCTTGGCCTTTCAGCCCTTCATTTCCCTGTGACTTTCAGGCAGTTCTGACTTGCACGCCGGAGAGACTCGGAGGTACATTTTTAAGAGAAAGAGATCGAATGCACAGGATTTCATTGATCTCAGCGCACGGGATGTTCACCTCTCTGGAGAAATCCCCAAGGAGTGTAGGGCACGGTGCCAGGCATAGGCCTTGTGCTCGAGTCTGGTCTCTCCTGCACTTCCTTTCTCCTCAGCAGGTGCTGGACAGGCCTCTTTATTTTTCCCTTATTATGTTTTTAAGGGTTGCAAATGATTTTGACCATTCTAACCTCACGCAGTAGTGGGGAAATCTGTTCTCCGAGAAGGAATTCTCCAGCAACGCACAAATGCCAGCTGGCCCCCACAACCCACCCGAACTTCCAGTTTCCCAGAGTGTTTCACGGGGAGTGTAAAAAAAAACACCTCCCTTGGAGGTGCTGGAGACTCTTGGGTGGCCCCACGTGCCTTGGGTGGGCTGCTTGTGCCTGGCTTTTGGCTGGTGTCCATGGGTAGCTCATCTTTTCCTCGGCGGTGAGGACCAGCAGCTCTGCATCTGCAGGATACTCCAGGGAGAAACGGGACACAGTTTTGGTTTTTGCAAACAGGCTCTCCAAGATTTGTGAAGGAAAATGCTGCCAAGGCTTTTTCTTGAATTCTGTCCTTATTTTTTACAGCTTAGCTCAGTTCTAACACCAAAAAAGAGATGTCCTCTATCCTTTGTAACATAAATCGGTGCAGTCCCGCTGGAGTCTGTGCAACTGCATCAAATTTGCCAACAGAGAGTCCGGCCCATGAAGGGAAAAGAAGCCTTGATAATGCTGTGCTCTCAACATGAACATTTATTTTCCTTATTGCCTGTACCAAGAGATCATTTTCTCCAGTCAAAACTCCCAGCTGCAACTTTTACTATCAAGACCATTGCTTTTAAATAGAAAAATAAAAGGCAAACTATGATAATTTTCCACGACTATACTACTATAGCCTTAATTTTCAAGAAAAAAAACATTACCAAACTCAATTTCAGATAACATTCTATTATGTGCAAACCACTGTTGATATAATAACTTCTATTTTAGGTTGCTAGCAAAGAGGAGAACAATGTGACCCATTTAAAAACTGGCTCACAGAAAAATATTAGCAAGCCATTTATCATTTCTATTTAATTTTGGTGATAAGCACCGTTCAATAGAAACATTTCTTTGTTACAAAACTAGCAGTGGCATAGGACTACACTTTGCAATGCTACCAAGAAATGGACTTTCTGTTTGTTGCCAATTGTTTGGGAAAGAAATGGATGAAAAAAGGAAAATGCTCAACTTGGAAGAATCCTATGAGACACCATGTTGAGAAAGAGAGGAGGAGTCCAGGAGATGGCTGGGGGATCTTATCAATGGGTACAAATACCTGATGGAGAAGATAAAGAGGACTCAGCCAGGCTCTTTTCTGTGGTGCCCAGTGACAGGAAAAGTGGCAATGGGGCAAAGGAAATACAGGGAATTCCACTTAAATATGAGAGAAAAAAAACATGTTTTTTACTCTGGAGATGGTTAAACCCTGGGCACAGGTTGCTCAGAGAAGTGGTTGAGTCTCCATCCTTGGAGATATCCAAAACACAATAGGACATGACCTTGAGCAATCTGTTTTAGCTGGCCCTGCTTTGAGCAGGGGGTTGGACTAGATGATGTCTGGAGGTGTTGTCCAACCTCAGCCATTCTGTAGCATCATTGCTTATGTAACAACACAAAACCCACTGTCTCTGTTGGAAGCCCCATGTTACAGGCATGGATGCAGTCATGCTTTCCTGCTGTAAGTTCTACAGGAAGAATTCACATATGGATCTGTGGGAACAGGCAGGATCCTGACAGCAGAGACCTTTTGGCATCTGATTCTGGGGTAGATGGGGGATGCTTTACCTCTCCTCACCAGCTGCAGTCCCTAGAGGCTGGGTTGTCCCATCCTCAGGTAAGGAGCATAGTGAGCATCTTGCTCTTGGTCCATCCAGTGTGGTGGAGAGGAGTGAGCTGCTGGTGGGGGAGAGCTGGTTGTGCTGGCACTGCGGCAGCTGGGGAGCCCTTCTCTCAAGGAGAGCCCGCAGCTGATTTTTCCAGCCTACTTTCTAGACCTTTTGTGCTGATCCCACAAAGCACAAAGGGAATAGAGAGCAGGGCTGGGAATATGTGTGAAAAAATATCTCCCCTGGCCTTTCTGGTACAGAGCAGAAGGCATATGTAACGGCACAACTTTTGCACCAATTCCACAGAGAGAAAACCACTTTTGGAAGCAGTTTTTGGTTGTTCAGGACAACTCATTTTCTTCCCAGGTTTGAATTAGACAAGGTCATGTTATTTTTTCTTCATCTTCCTATTTTTGTTATGATTATTATCATCAATGAATTATTTTGAACATGAAGCATATGGAGAAAACTATCCTTTCTTTTCTAACATCATCCTTTTAATAGCAACTTTTGTCCTGCTTTTTTAATAAATGGGGAACCACTATTTGCTCCATTTAGGATTAATGCATTCATAATTCTTATTTTCAGTGGCTGTGAGGGAAAGACAACATTTTAAAGCAAATCAAGGTAGTTGATATCTTCCCTAATGCATTTTTAATGTATGAGGCATAGTAAAGGAATGTGCTCTGCAGTACCATTTGACAACAAAAAAAATTAGTAAACAAAGAAAGAGAAAAACAAGTTAACAGAATGTTTGGAAGATGGAAAGATACAGCCATGCTATTAGTCTCTAGTTAAATAATTTTATCATATGATGGATGTGCATGGTAACTGGGGGGGGGGGAGCTGAGGATGTTGTGATATTAATAAGAATGTAATTCCATATGAAACTGTCCTGTGATTCATACCTAATAATATACTGAAATGAGGCTAATGAAGGCAGTCAATTCTATATAATTTTTTTTTAATATAAATTTAATTCTCAAAGCATTTCTGATAGAAAAAGGACAGATTTGTCTTCTCCTCCCAGCAATCCCAGCTGACATGAGAAGTCCCACTGAAATCAATTGTCAAGCGGTCTGGGGAGTCAATAAAACTCTGTGGATGCACTTCTGTTCTGCCTCGCTCCTGCAGCTCCTCTCTCGTGACAATGTCCTTAGAGCCACGTTTCCTTCGAGCAAGAAGAAAAATTGCTCCAGCAATGGTGGATCTCACCGGTGTGCTGAGGAACTCTGGCTGCTGTGAAAGCTACCTCTGGTCTTGCTGGCTTGGCTACCGGTTACGAAGGCTCGTGCTGTGCTGGATCAGCCTCCCAGGACCTTTGGGTATTTAGGAAGTAGCTGGCCTGCAGCGCACCCCACGCTGCTGGGCTTCACCGCTGTCCGTGCTGGAGTGAACACAGCGAGGCGAGCTTCCCTGCGTTTACCCATCCTGTAGGAACACGGCAGGCTGTGCTGTGTCCCCACTGCTGGCTGCCAGCTTTCCCCACTCCAGCCTCCCCTCCTCTGAGGAACCCACATCCAGCTTCAGTGAGAACTGGCAGATCCCTGAAAACCTACAGCCAGGCACTTTTCCCCCTCTTTCCTTTCCCTGCCTCTTTCATTACCCATTTTCCTGGGAAGGGACAATGTGATCCACAGATCTTTATAGCATTTGGAAGAACAGCTCTTTCTTCAGAGAAATACCATGGGATATATTTAAAACCACAGATGTTTAAGAAATACTGGAAGTACTTTTACCTTGCTTTGCTTCAAGTACAGAACTCACAGCTCTCCTTACGAGGGAATGTCTACAATTAAATTACTAACCTTGTGAATAATTTTCTGGACACTAATGTGTGACCACCCTTATTGGTAGACCGTGAAGAGAAGCTCCACCACATATTCATCTCCCCAAGGACAACACCTCCCTCTGTAGGATTCTGGAAATGGGCATTCTAGCAGAGTTTGCCCTCTCTGTCACCATGCTCATTTAATTCAATGGCAATAACCTTTTTGATGTCAGTGAGGCAGGATAAGATCTTGTGTAAACAGCCAACGCTCTCTTTCCTCATGTCAAGAAGCTTGCTGATATCTGATTTAACACCTTATTTGCCCACCTCACCCAAATACCTCAGCAGGCACAGATACGTGACAGCAAGGAGGTAGGATGGTGAAGACAAAGATGTGAATATAAAGTTGGACTAAAGGTATGATGTTATGCAGAAGACCACACCACTCATTTTTCTGTGCAGGGCTTCGTTCTGGATCTCAGTTCCAAGCAGCTGCTGAGTCCAGAGGCGTGAAGTGCAGGAATTTATAGGCAAACAGGTATTTGAGGTATCAGATGCTTGGAATAGCTGAAGTCTTATCCGAGCTTGGTGAGAACAGTCTGAGATATGGCATGGATGGGAGGAACACCAGTGACATGGCAAACAAGGGGATGGCTTTTGGTTTCAAAAGAAGAATAGTGGTTATGTTTTGTCAGAAAACAAAAAGATTTTAGTTAGAGTCCTGACTGGTTATTTGTGTTTGAGGTTACTTATGAAAAGATGAGCAGATGAGATCCTAGCACTGCTCTGCTGCCATCACTGCAAATCCATTCATGTTTCATTGCACTGTCCTAATGCCATTAGACCGGCCCGTGTCACATGTGGTATGGCTATGAATGCTCTCTTTGTCTCCCCGCTTAGCACGGAAGGTGAAAAGCACTGGAATTGAACTGAGTTTTCAAGCCAAGAATCTTTGCAATCATAAATAAAATAAGTCTCTTCAGCTTAACATTCACTGCCTCCTTTCTCCTGCAGAAACAGATGTCAGCACAAGGGGAGAGCAGGTGCAGAGTGCCTCTTTCAGCTGCTTTTGAAGGAAAACAGGAAGCGAGTAAGTCAGAGGGAGCTGTGTTCCATGTATCTTTAGGAGAGCATCTGGAACTTCTAGATAGGTTCTGCTGAGGAGGCTGTGAGGCACCAGCTCTCTGGAGCTACAGCACGCGCTGCTGCACTCTCAGCAGTGCTGATGGATGAGCTTTGTACGGGGGTACCATTTAAACAGGAGGAGATGAGGGATGATTTATTAAATTACCAGAGAATGTACTTAAGAAAAAAGGCCTAATATGAGAAAAAAAATCTGTCTGCCTTAGCTGAAGGCTATTAAACCCACAGAATTTCTTATAAACTGGAAACCCCCAAATGGAAGCTCTCCATACATTGCAGCACTGTCTGAATCTGCTTATAAATACCCTGGAGTAGTATTTATGTATATTGCCATTTATGAAAAGCAGTGTCTTAACTCCTGAGCCTAATGAAAGCCACTATCTTATTGTTGTTAGTCATATTATTGTTGTTAAAGTGAATAGCAAGTTAATCCAAGAGCCTGTGATGTTTGGGTGTGTGGTGAGAGTTTGAATACTGACATTTTCCCCCTAAACCATCCAACTCTCTCACAAAACATTGCCATTATTCAATAAGGGCAAGATTAGACCCAAGAAATTTTTCACGCTGAGGGTGTGAGAGCCTGTCCCAGGTTTCCCAGAGAGGTGGTGGCTGCCCCATCCCTGGCACCATTGCAGGGGAGGTTGCCCGGGGCTCTGAGCAACCTGCTCTGGCTGCAGATGGCCCTGCTCAGTGGAGAGGGGTTGAGGCAGATGAGTTTTAAAGGTCCTTTACCACCCAAACCAGTCTGTGACTCTGTGATAGCCTCTACAAGATGCCAGATCAAGGTTAGTAGAAATGACTAGAGGGTGCCCCAGGCTCTCTTCCCTCTCTTCCCACATCTATCAGCAGAGCTGCTTTGACATGAGTGGAAACACACTATTCTTTGTCAAGAGCTGGCACAATTTGCCCTCATTAGCAAAGCACGGCCACTTTTATTTGCCACTCTTGCAGCACCTCATTTTGAACACCATGACACAGGGGTTTTGTAGAGTCTCTGGGGTTTTAACTGCAAAAGAAGCTTTTCTTGTAAACTCCTGCAGCTTCCTGGGCTGGATGCACTGCATTGCCTGGCACAGACTCCACTTTCCCCGTGACACTGGAAGAGCTCTAGCTCTTCTGTCTCAGAACAACTTGTTTTGGTGCCCTGCTCTAGCAAAGAAGCTCTGTGATAAATGAGCTTTTAATTTTGTATTTCCACACTTTTAGTTTCTAATCTGCAACTTGACAAAGTGTCAATGACCATGCCAAAAACTGGGCCCTGAACAGAGACACTGAGAGAAGGGCGAGGGTGGGGGAGAAAACATTCCCAGGAAGCTCACGGAAGAATCGTACTTTTAGAAGCTTTGTCAATGTTTTGATTTACTGCCATCAGGCTTACTGCTGCAGGCCTTCTGCTTACTGTGAATGTAGAGAGTCTAGGAAAAGTCCCAAGAAGCTATAAATTATGCCTTTCAACCTGAAAAGTAACTTTTGCCTCCCTGAATTCCAAGGAGGGATCTGCCAAAGCCAAAAACGCACAGTGACCGACAAGAGCCTGCCCTTTCGTGTGATAAGGTTTCTCTGGAACGAGCTGTTGTTTAATCACAATATATAGGTAGCCAAATCTCACAGAGTGTCAGATTTTCATCAGAAAGTCCTTCTGGATCCTTTGATATGATGCCAGCCCAAGCGTGTCAGGTAGAACTGCTGGAGATGGGCCATCTTCTGCATGAAGGGAATACCCAACACTCCCATGTCTATTAACATACCCAAGACAGAGCTTTTCAGTGCCAAAATGAGATTTTAAGTGCTAAGCAGGAAGAATAATACTGGAATTTAGGAGAATTTCAGTTTGCTATGAGAAATACCAACCCACAGCTGGGAGCCAAAAATCAGCTATTCCAGCGAAAGCGCTTACACACAGTTGAGCAGTTTGGGAAGCAGCACAGGAACAGAAATAGCAGAGGACCTTTTCTGCTTACCTGACAGTTGTCTTGTCCCCTGAAACCTTCAGAGTAATCCTTCAGTACTGCACTGTCTCCTGGTGCTCCTCTGCCCCTTTTCCAGATGAAGAGAGGCTGAGCTTATCTGCTTTGCTGACACTACAAAGCACACTACTCTCTGAACTAACTCCCTTCCTGTGGAACAAACATTAGGAAGCATCTGAAGAGATATTTAAGACTCCCATGCTTCAGTGTAAACAAACAAACAAAAAAGCCTGTTTTCAGTTTCTTAAACAGGAGGGTGACGTACAAATAGGAATAAATACAAAAGGCTTATATCAAACTCTTTCTAGTGAAGAAGTCTTATCTGATGCCTTCCCCCCCCTCCCCTATTTTTTTATATAAAACTTCTGCATACAGAAGTATTCACTGGTGAATTATTAGAGCCACTGGATAACATTGCCTGGAAATCTGGGGCATTTTGGCCAAAGATTTCATATTCAGTGGGTGTGAAAGGTTGTTTATTTTTAATGGCAGCTGCTTGAAGTTGTTCCGTGGCACGGAAAGTTAGTCCCTTTGCACTGCTGAAGATGAACACTTCTGCATCTGTGTAGGATCTCCGTTTTTTGAGGCTGGGGATACAAAGGTAATTCTCTTTAGTGATTGTTTTTACCACACCTCTAATCTAAGGCAGGTATTGCTACATTATTTTTTGGTGATAGTATCACCCTGGGAGAATACAAATGCACTAAATCAGTTTTCAGGGTTCAAACCGCAAAGGTTTAAATTGGAATGAGACCTGTTGCTTCTTCCTAGTTAACTACATTGAAACGCGATTAACGGATGGTAAAATCTAAGTCTGAATAGAAACATCTCCTGTTCCCAGGTTCCAGTTGAACAGTTTTGAATTGCAAAGCTGAGGAGGTGAGCTAAGAGTCTTTTTAGCAGCATTATAATGTTATCTCACACTGTCCTCTATCATTTACAGCCTGGTCTCCCTTTAAATACTTGCTCCTTCGTAAGTATTATCTGCAGTTGACCATTGGACTTTGAAACTGCAAACCACTCTCCATATCTTTTGCTCCCTGCCAAATCATATGATTTGTTTTCTATCACTGAGATTACGAGTGACACGACTTGAAAGGAAAATGTTAGAAAAAACTGAGTGAAAATCAGGAGGTCTTTAATTGCTATAAAACGTGACTAAATCGCGCAACTGAAAAAATAAAGAGCTGCTGTATTCATAATCTGGTGCTGATTCGGTGGTGAATAGAAAAAACAACCAGAAATACAAACTGTAATAACTGAAAAAAAAAAAAGGAGTAAATACATATTGATGTGAGGTAGAAATTGTACACTACAAAAATATTATGAACATTTCAGGGAAAAATCCATAACTAGGTTTCACACAAATAAGTGACAGTTTTCTAACTGCCTCAGCGAGAAGAGAAACCCAGAGTCAATTACTGGCTGAGAGTGTGTTAATGATGATAAAGAAATAAAATATTCATAAACATTTTGAGGGTTCTGCGTTTGGAGAGAAGGAGCCTGATCTTCTTACATCATGTGTGGGTAAAGAATGTTGCAGTTTATTAACAGCTAAGTGGTATTGTAGAATGTCATAAAACTTAGAATTTTAAAATCTGATCTAAATCTCTGTACTCCCAAAAATTCTACAAGAACTGGCTGAACAGATCTTCAGTCTTTTCTGTGAATTTTTAACAAATCCAGGAAAATGTTACAAGACTTACAGAATTTTAACGTTATGTAAATATGAAAGAAGAAAGAGAGGAATGAGATTATGTAGGTAATTGCTGTCTGGTAGCCTGACAACAGGCCCAGGAAAAATATGAAAAACATTGATCTGGGGTTACAGTCATAAAAGCTTGATGGAGGGGAATATAATTAATGCTAGCGACGATAGTTTTACTGAAAGTATGTCAAACAAACATATATAATGAGATTACAGATTTTAATGAGGGATATGATTTACTAGTGCACAAAATTCTGATTAAAAATGAACACTAGGACTCATTCAAACTAATGGTATTTTAGGTCAGCTAAATGTAAAATGATAATGCAGGCTGTGTCCACATTCTGTAGACTGGCTCCTGGATACCCTGTGTCAGAAAGAGGATTTAATGTTTATACTAAACAGCAGCAGAACAAGAGCTCCAATGTCTGATTCAACAGGAAAAAAAAAAAAAGGAAAAAAAAAAAGAAAGAAAAAGATTTATGTGAATTGGCAATGTGCAGATAAAGAAGAAAGGAGTAAGAACATAGATTAAAACTAGAGCTGTGCAGAAGAATTCTGGTGTCTGTATTTTTAATGTGGAAAAAGGGAAAATGTGCAGGGAAAAGAAAGCTAAAAAGAAGATATCCTGGTCTTAGCCCTCCAGTAAGTGTTAATGAGCTCCTTTTGTCCGAGGTGACCAGACTGAAGTGGGTGAGTACATTAGAGAGAAAACACAAAGCAATAAAGGCTCTTCTGTCATGGCAAACAAGCCTCATGTGAACCAGTGCCTGGAAGTTAAAAGCCAGATAAATTCCAATTAGAATTGGGTACCCATTAGTTAACACTGAAGGGGATTCAACCACTGGAACAAACTGTCAGAGTAATGAATTCTTCATTTCTTGATGTCTTCAGGTCATGCGTTTCTGGAAAATGTGCTGTCGCAAAACACGAGTTATTATTTATTGATAGCCAAAGAATTAACTTAGTATATGAGTAGCTGCACGAAATGTAATGGCTTGTGATACAGGAAGGCAGCTCACACTCTGAATGTACCATTTCATAGCTGTACCAGCACGGGGCACGTGAGCACTTTGTCATCTCTGGATGGTTACACATTAATAAGCAAAACTCGGTAGAATGAATGAAGAGCTGCCTCTCTTTAGCCATCATTTTACAGACTCAAATGTATAGTTTTTCCCTTGCCACTTGGTTCGTGATCAGTGCTTCTCCTTTCTCAAGAGCTTCCCAGATGAACAGCCAACACCTTTAAGCCAACACCTGCTTGTGCTCTTCTAGTGAAAAACTGCTCAGGCTCATTATTCAGCTCATTCCCTCCTTTCATTTTAAACAGAAGAAGATCTTACATCTTTCCCTGATTCAGTGCTTCTTTTCTAAACATTCAATTTGGAAGTAGTGAAATTTTACATCTCTCAGTTCCACTGACAAAGAGCCACTTCATTTCAATAGGTATTAGATGAGACTCATAATCCTTCAGGAATCTCATCTGATGTTAAAGATCTGAATTTATTACCGTTAGGTAAATAAATATTTATCATCTCCTTATTGCAGAGGTTTCCTCTGAGCTTCCCATCTTCTTCCTTGAATTTGGATCTGGGTGTATCTTTATTTCTGCTTCCTTCCTGAAGAAATAAAGAACTATTTACACAGGAGTTTTTCCATGGCAGGGCTCTTGATCATCACGCATTCTGTGTTTCAGAGACATCCTATTTCATCCTTTGTCTCACTTATCCTTTTAGCCTATTAGGGAAAAAAAAAAAAAAACCACAGTAATCTCACTTCCCTTCTACTCATCCATTGTCTGCAGGATTTCACTTTACTTTTGTACTCGCTTTACTTCATCAGCAATTCCTGTTGCCTTTGCCACGTTTTATAATTCTTTACAGATTTTTTTCCAGGGAAAAGAAAAGCTCCAGGAGATAACACTAGATTATTCTCTAATTTTTTTAGTGCGCCCTTAATCACACTGTACTTTTTATTATTTATTTGCTTCCCTTTTGACTGTGGTGGTTTTAGTCCTTCTTAATGCTTTCCTATTCCTTGAGTTTTCTTTAAAGAACTTTAAACTATCCTGTCATAGCTTTAGTGTCCTCTGGCTGTATGTGTGAGCTCTCATGGGCAGCCACAATAGTCCTGTCTTACACATTTGAACATTGGGAAAATATGCCCATTGTGCTCATTGGGTTAGAAATATTAGCCTGCTCCTGTGTTCCCTTCATCTCCTGTACACGTGCAATTTTGCACGTAAGATTTTTATACCCGTACTGTAGAAAAACTCGGGGACACCCTTTCAGATCAATGTGCCATCTTTTCATTCCCCCACAAAAATGGGTATCTTGTAAAGTCAACCGTGTGAAGTGTGCGCAGGACCAGCTGCCCTTTTGGCTGGCAAAGCCAAGCACAAATTTGCACGTCCAGACCATAAACCCCCCAAGGCCACTGAAGCCACCTTTTGGGGTGAACGTGAGGGGAAATCGGGATCCGGCCAACATATTTTGCAATGTTTTCAGGATGGCATTTGCCAATGTAAATGTGACTTGCAAACACGGGGAGCCCTGTGCTGTAAATGGTTTCTCTTTGCTGTAAATGGTCCCTTTATTGAAAATGGTCTCTCTTTACCTTTTCATCTGGCACTGTTTATACTACTCAACCATCCTTTTCCTAACACGTTACTTCAGCTGCAGAAAAAAAAAATGACAGGCAAATAATATTATTCCAGGAATAGTGGAATGTTATTCTTTGTAATGAACTAGTTCCTTTTAAAATGTGCAGAGATATTTTCAGTTTTGTTGTATATAAACTTGTGCTTTAATGGTCAAATGCAGGAACTTTTCACTTCCACTTCTAAATATGAAAAAGAATCAAACTTAATTGAGAGAGTAACCTGGCGAGAAATAAAGATAGAAACTAGACCATGTGAGAGATGATTGCTGGCCAACCTCATAGTTCAAGACAGGAAGCAAAGTAGGAAGCCCTACTGACAGGAAAAGCCAGATGCTCCTGGTCCCTTCAGCTGCCTGTGTTGCTGTACGGATATTGCCTTTTCTTTCAGGACACCTTGTCAAGAACTGGGGTCTCCCTCAGAGAATCATAAATGGACTCTAAATTGCTGCACTCTGGTATTGCATGGAACGTTTCTCTCCTTATCATGATATTAAGTCCTGTGTGCTCTCACCTACTGTATTCTGGCATCAAGGTAATAAAGAAAAAGTGAATAATAAAGGAAATATGATCACCTCACAGTTTGAAGTTCTCATCCCTTGAATCAGAGAAAAAACCTGTCAGCTCTGTGTCCCGCAAAGAATCCTGCAGGCAGCAATGTATACTTCAAAATAACTTGTATGTAATTCTGCTTTTCTTTTTCCTACAGATTTCTTAGTAACCTGTACAGTTCTCCGCACTGGACTCTCGCTTTCGGAGTCAGGAAAGCAATAAGTACAGTTATTGAAATGAAACTTCTTCAAAAAATGTTGCTAGCCATTAATGACAATTTACACGTACAAATTTCAGTGTTTGGATGCAGAATTTTGGTTCCCGTTTTCCCCAGTATATACATTTTAAGGTGTTTAGGGAAAGTATATTGTCTTTTGAAAAAAATCACTAACTGTGTAATAAATAATAATAATATCTAGATACGGGAAATATAAGAACAGTTGTATGCAGTCTCTCCAGGATGAAGTATTAGAACAAACGTGTTCCAAAATGATGTATCTCATTTGACAAAAGGGAATTTCAGAGACTCTGCTGCTTCTGAACCACTGTCCTCTGAGTTCAAAGAGGAACCGCTAAGCCCTGGATCTGTGCCTGAGCGTTTTTTCCTGGTATGATCAAAGGGTGTGATCATTAATCCCAGTTAAACAAGAAGTCAGTGTGTTCTGCAGAATCAAAGGTTGAACTGGGATTCGGGAGAGAGGTGCCCTGCTCCTGCTTCTGCTGGTGAGGTCACTTAGGAAGGTCACGTTGGCTGGGCTACTCCTGCTTTCCACCCATCAGTTTGATACCAGCTTGAAGGCCATAGCTATGCCTCCCTACAGATGTTTCAGTACGCCGAGCCAATGTAGCAAACACCACAAGCAAAGTGTTTTTACAGAATAGTGTATTTATGTGTATTATACGTTTAACATCTTTTCACAGGAGCATCAACCACTGGGAGCTCCTACACAAAGTTAAACTCTAGGTCTGTCTAGTAATACAGCAGTTTCTGGAGGTTGATATAAGGTCAGTTTAAGAAAGAGATGGCCGGCATAAACCATGCGATCCCCACAAATGCATAGGAACAAAAATACAGTGGTGGAGCAAAAGGCTTCCAACAGCACCTACCTCATTAAAGGAGACCAAATCCTACTGATCTAGAACAAGGCTTAGATTGTGTCTCTATCTCCATCGGATTGTCTCAACCCTTTTACACGAAGCTGGGTCCATAAGTGAATGAGTTGATTTGTGTAGAGACCGTTCAGGTCAATATCCCCATTTGTGGTTGGAGTTCAATGTGAGAAGGGCTCTGTCCCGTGCTCCACGTCACTGTGGAGACATACCCGCAGACTCCTTTGCTACTGACACACTTCACCCTTTAAGAAGCCGTAGGAATATTCAGTGGAATCTAATCTGCTGGTTAGATCATGCTATACCTGACAGACACTATGGAGTAAACGGATTATTTGCACGGAAAACAACTCAGCAGACATATGGGAATAAAACAAATGACAACTACTCAGAGAGGCTTCACCTGCTAGGCCTAATTTTGCAGAGAGGTAAGAAAAGAATGGAAAAGTCAAAAGGAATGGCAACAAATAGAAGTAGCTTATTTCTTAAACTCAGTTATGAATGGAAGCCATGAAAGCGATGGGAAACCATGAAAAGTACTTACTGCAAAGCAGGAACTCGCGGGTCTAATAATGTTGCCCCTCGTGTCAAATCCTAGAACAGATGTCCCACAGGAAAGCTACTGCAGGAAAGGGCTTAATAGAGGGTATGAGCAAAGTACGGTGCTGGAGAAGTGAGGGGATGAACCCGGCCTCCTAGGACTGCCTGTGTTTTTCAAAATGTGAGGCTCTGTCTGAGGAGGAAAATGAATTTCCAGTCAGATAGACCAGGATCAGTGACAGTTTCAGGGAATGGGTTTTTTTCTTCCCCATGTGGTTGAGCAATGATTCCAAAGGACTGTCATTAATAGAAACAACTAGTGTGTGTTTGAGTAGCGATTAGGGGATAAAACTTCATCAATAAAGCAAATTTGGTTTGGGAGACGGGTATGCGTAGACAGCACGATATCTCACATGACTAAAATCCGTGTTAAACCCTAACCCAGTACATTCTACTTCTTTTGCTCTATTTTATTTCCTTTTTTTTCACCTCGCACCCAGCCCATGAACCAGCACTCTGTTCCATTAACGGAGTTCTGGCTCAGTCCTTCTGCTCCTTCCATCTCACTTTCACACCGACGATGATTTCCACGCCAGTGCCAGCCCCACACGGGAACCACGGGTACTAGAGCTGAGTGGGGCCTCGCGCTGGACTCTCCAGTCCGTTCCTGTCTCTTTTGTCCTGAGGAGCCCAGGACTAGGCCCAGCACCTCACCAGTGCCGAGAGGAGGGGCAGGATCACCCCCGACAACCCGCGGGCGTTGCTTTGCCTAACGTGGCCCAAGGTCCCATTCATCTTTTTTTGCATCAAGGGCACATTTCTGGCTCGTATCCACCCGAATCCACAGAACCCCAGCATGGTGCGGGTCGGAGGGGACCTCTGGAGATGACCATCACCCCCGTGTTCCAGCAGGGTCACCCAGGGCAGGGTGCGGACCCGCAGGTCCTTTCCTGCCGAGCGGCTTCCCAGGTGGGTGGCCCCGAGAGTCCCGATCGTTCCTCCCCCGGGGGCAGGGCTTTGCCCTTCCCCGCGTTTAAGCGGCTCTCCCTGGGTGTCCCGGCTGTTGGCGAGGGGCAGCGGGGAGGCTGCGGGGACACTCAGCCGGGCGAGCAGAGCAGAGCAGCTGCAGGGGAAGGCGAGAAAGACGCCAGGAGGATTGCGAGGCAGCGGCCCCGCGACACCGGGCGGCGGGGGCGGGAGGACGGAGGGAGGGCCGAGGCAAGGAGCGGAGCCGTCCCGCCTCGCCCCCTCACACACACAGACACACACAGCGTGCCCGGCCCGCCTCGCCCCCTCACACACACACACACACACACAGACACACACAGACACACAGACACACACCGCCCGGCCGACGGCAGCCGGGGCCGCGCTCAGGGCGCCCGCCCATGGCTGACAGGAGCCTGATCGAGGGCGACGAGCCCTTCCCGCGCCGGGAGGAGGCACCGGAGTGGGGCTACGAGGAAGGTGAGGAGCGGGCGGGAGGGCGGGCGGCTCCGACGGGGGGAAAGTTTCGCCGCGACCGGGGGGGAGAGGAGGAGGTGGCGGCAGGAGGATTGCAGCGGAGGGGGAAAATTACCTCAATTCATTCCCCCCCCCCCCCCCCCCGCCTTTTCCCCGTCCCCGCCAGCGGGAGAGCAGCGCGGGGAGGCGGCGGGGCGGGGGTCGGGTGCGGGCCGCGCTGCCCTGGAGCGGCCTCGGGGTTGCCGGGCAGTGGGCAGCGGGCAGCGGCCGGACCCCCATAACGGCTTTTCCTCGCGTCCCAGGCGTGGAGTGGGGGCTGATCTTTCCCGACGCGAACGGGGAGTACCAGTCGCCTATTAACCTGAACTCGAGGGAAGCGAAGTACGACCCCTCGCTCCTGGAAGTGCGGTTGTCGCCGAACTACGTGGTGTGTCGTGACTGCGAAGTGATCAACGACGGGCATTCGATTCAGATTGCCCTCAAGTCAAAATCAGGTATTGCCGAAGCGCGGCCTTTGCTTCCCCGGCTGTAGCTTGTGTTGCCTTAACACTCCAGTGCCGCGTATTCCGGAGCGAGGGGACGGGAGGGAGAGCCTTGCTCCTGGACAAGGAGCAAGCTTTGCCGTGGGAGCTGCGAGTTTCAACGCCAGATGGGTCAGGCAGATTGCTCCAGTGCGTGCCCAGTTTCCTCTTGTGGCGGTGTCACCTAATTCACTGCCTGTAACAGCTGGCTGCCTGCAGAAGCAGCCCGGGCTGCCCTTCGGTGTGATGCCAAGCTGTATTATACAGCTGGCAAAAGTTGTCCTTGGTCCGAAGACTCTGTAAGTTAACGAGCTTTTTCCGTTACCGTGAGCGGGTTCTGTATGCTAACTGAAGAATGGGGCAGCTTAGATCCTCCAGTTGTACACGTTTACAGTATAGAGCAGGTAGCAAGGAATTCCTCATTTCTTAAAGGTGTTTTTGGTGTCATTCATTGAAGAATTAATAGAAGCAAATATTAAATCATTCCAGTTTAACTGCAACTGCAGTATCTCATTCAGACCTTTCACCTGGGCAAACTATTCTGTGGGAAGGAGACGACTGTCAGGAAACGGGGGAAAAAGTGCCCATTGTGCTTTCCAGCACTGTGGTGGTTCTTACCATGTGTTTGCAAGATCACCCAAGTTATTCTAAGCTAGTAGCAGCCTTCTGGGGGCATTTAACCAGATGAACATTGTCAAACCATGAGATATTCCAACTTTTCTTTCCTTCTGGGATCCCGGTAGTCCTGGGAGCTACAGCTGTGCTGAGGGCGAGGGAGTCAGTTCAGTTCTGCACTGAATTTTTTAAAAAGGAAGGATTTGCTATTTTAGTAATGCTGCTTGCTTTTAGAATTTCCTTTCCATGATAAATTCCGTGTATTTTTGCAACACAGACCATTTCCTTCCACAGAATTTTGCAGATTTGCAAAAAAAAAAGAGAGAAAAATTGTACTTCCAGTCAGTTTTCCTGCCTTAATCAGAAGCAGAGCTATTTCCCAAGGAGGAAGGTTCTCTCTGCAGGATCAGGAAGGTTCTTGAATTCTCCTGTGGAGGAAGTGAGTGACCAAGTGACGTCACGGCTGGCATGCCAACATGAAGCTCCTTCGACCCTACCTTTCCCAAGGCTGGCTTATAATTTAGTAGCTGTAATGAATAAGGTGGGACCCAGAGGCCTAAATGCACGTGCAAAACCACTGGGGACTTAGGAGAAGGGAAAAATTCGTTCTAAACTTGAGTGTGGTGTGATGCCGGACTGATGAGTCTTGAAGTATAAGAAAATGTGAAATAGAATAGAAGTTTATGACTGAGGTGTGGAATTAAGATTTAGGAAATCTTGCTTTAGTTTTAGCTTTTCCTTAGATTTCATGTTCAATAGTTTTCCATTCTCCATTTGTAAACTGGGGATAATTTTCCATTTCTGGGAGGAGGAAGACAATGTTTGCTAACTCTGCCCAGAGGAGAAAAGAGTTAATAAGCTGAGTTTGACCTAGTATTCTGGCCAATTTTCAGGGATTGTGGAAACTCCTGCAGCTTCTTTTCCTCACAGGGGATCTCTGATGACAAATCCATTTAGCCAGATTATTTTAATGGGAACTGTTGAGCACTAAATGCTTTTGAAACTCGGTCCAATTAAATTGCAAGAGAGATCATCATCTACTGTAAGTTAACAGACAAAGAAAAACTTCTTTGTGGGGGGGGGAAAAAAAAAAGCAAACCAATATAAGATCCATATTAAAAATCAATTTGTCGTTACTGGTGATGGATTTTATCCTTTAATTCAAGACATGCTCTCCATCTGGAACTCCCAAATCCTTCCTATTATTTAATTGCAAACATTTTCACAGGCTGTTTGCAGTTGGCTCACCGTACATGTGTTCTGCATTAGGTGGGAGAAGCACGGCCAGCTGTGTAATGGAACTGCGTATTGAAAAATGCTGTGGAGGATATCCAGCGAGCACAGGGACTCCTCTCCAGCCAGCAGTGGATTGCACAGTGCATTATGGTTGCAGAAGCATGTTCTAATGAGGACCAAAAATAGCTGAAAGGCAAAGCAGAGTTAAACGTGCTTCTTGCGTTGACAAGGATCAAGATTTGATGAAAGGCAAAGGGAAGATGAATTGTTAAAGGAGGATTCATTGGAGTGTTTTACTCTTTTCTCTCCGATGTAATTGCTTTTGAAAACCATAATGGATCAGTTCTTTTTTTTTCTTTTTTTTCTTCTAGTTCTGTACTTTTGTTTTTATGTTTGTGCAGTTGCAGTGCGATTCAGCTGCTAAGTGGCGTTTCAGTGTTACACTGCATCTTGTGCTCCAAACCAAGACTTGTGTCAAAATAACTTTGTATTATGAAACTTTTAATTCTCTAAAGCTGTAGGTTATGCAATTCAATAATCTTTATCAGTTATCAGAGACTGTAAAGGATTCATTCAAAGTCTAGGAAATGCAAGCTAGAATTTAGTGGATTCTGGGAAAGACTGGGTGCCCTCAAGTAAAATCCAGCCCAGCCAGTATGCAAGGATTTTAGTGGGAAGTTAACTGCAGCTTGTGGAGTAATAGTTGATCAGAAGCAGATGCAGAAATCCCTGGGCAAAATGTTTCCACTGATTAATTCTGGAGTAGATTGGGCCTCACAAGGTACAATTACTTGGTTTTACTACTTACAGTGGCAGTCTCTATTAATGCAGAATTATTGAGCTACTATATATTTTTTTCTTGTGTGTGTTGCAATTGTGGACAGATTCTCTTAAGAAAATCCTGATGTTTAAAAAACTGAAGTAAAAAAAAAAAAAAAAAAAAAGAAGCCATGGCTGCCTAGAATATGTTTTTCAGTAAATGAGGTGTCTTGTTGCTCCTGTTTGTAGTTTGATTCCATTTGGATATGGAGGCATTCTGTATCTTAGATGCCTGACAGATGGTATATGACTGAAGACCTTTATCTAGCAAAATATTGGCAATCAAAAGTTTTCTATTGCTTTCTGTGACTCATACCAAATACAGTTGATGGGCATTAAGCACTCGGGCAAGTTGGCGGTGGTTGCCAGTTCAATTTAGAAGCCCTGCCATCTGTTTAGAGCACACAGCTCCTGGCTTGATAAGAGCAATAAACACACTCGTTCCTCTGACCGACAAAGGGACGGTGGTTTTAGTCTGGGTTATGACCAGCAGTTCTGTCTCCTAAGACAGAGTGCAGAGTGACAGGCAATCTCCCTGCCCCAATTGGTGTGCTGTCCCTGCATGGTACTTCCAAAGTGAAGGTGTTGTGTGTGTCAGCTTTACCCTTCTCCTCTCTAGTTCCACTGATAATAAAGAAGCTTGCAACAACCTCCCTGTTGTATTTGGATAGTATTTTCAGTGGCTTGTCTGGTTCAAAAGCCCAGTTCCTTACCATTTGTCTTCTTTCCCAGTGTTAATAGGGGGACCATTACCTCGAGGACATGAGTTTGAACTACATGATGTCCGGTTTCACTGGGGCAGAGAAAACCAGCGTGGTTCTGAACACACGGTCAATTTTAAGGCCTTTCCCATGGAGGTAAGAGTGACACTGCATTGCATAACACCCACTAAATTCAAACAATTTCATTTCATGGGAGTTCAAAAGAGAGTTTCTTTTCATTTCTCTTTCTCCAGTGTTTCTCTTAGCTCAGCATTTTCTTGTTTTATATTTCCCCCACAAAGGTATCTTGCTGAGGTGTGCTTTAGTGCAGGTGAATTGGGATATGCATCTGGAATAGAATGCCTCCAGCACTCATCAGGCTGTATGATTAATTAGCCATAAAATTAACGTGCAGAATTATTAACTTCTGTCTTAATAATATTAGTGTTCTAACAAGATCTGCTGTTTCAACACTTCCTATGTCACCTTGACTAATGGCTGTAGATGGGAAGAACTGGCCACTGGAAATATTCCTGTAGTGAATAATGACAACTTGGGTAAATTTGGAATAAGTGTAGACCAAGTTTGTTCATGAAATAGCTTTACATACCTTAAAATTGAAGAGTATGTTATACTGTTGGGTATGTTCTGTAACATCTCGGTGAGTTACAAGATTTGGAAATACAAGCCAAGGGATAATGCAGTCTGGAAAAATTCAGCTGTTCATAAGGTGTCAGTTTGAGCTCATAGGCAACCCAAAAATCTGAGACTTCTTTCTCCTGCCTTCCACCAGCCCTTCATCATATTACTTTGCTTCCCACTGTCCCATTGCTTACACTGGTCAAGGGATGGCTTAGAGTATCCCTCAGACAGACCCTGGGCTGCAAGAGTCATTTTAACAGACACCAACCCTGATGTTTGGTGACTCCAGCTTTGTATCCTTTATTTCATTTTTTTGTGCACTATTTTAAAGAAACTTGAGATTTTTTTCCAGAGTTCTTTGAGTTATTTTTGCCATATTTATCTATCATAATCCCTCGTGAGCCTGAAACTTTTTTCCTTTTCTCTGTGTTGTTCAATGCTAGGAAATCTGTTACTGTAGTGTTTTATTCATGAGTGCCAGACTATGGGAATAGAACTGCTTTATGGAAAAGGATATAAAAAGTGTTAGAGCAACTGCTGCAAAGCTGAATGTAAAACGTGTGGATTTACATCACCAATATAATTCTAGGGTTGTTCAGGTACTTTCTTTAAGAGTTGTTGGTCAGATTTTGGTCTCTGCTGTTTTCTGTTTTGCTCTGATCAATCAAAAACCCCATATGTGAAGCCACTCACAGGGGCTTTGCAGGTCAAGTTGAGGTAGGTCATAGAATCATTTAGATTGGGAAAGACCTTTAAATCATCAAGTCCAACCATAAACCTCACGCTGCCAAGTCCACCACTAAACCATGTCCCCAAGTGCCACATTTACACGTGGATCCTCTTTGCAGGTTGATTTTGGCCAGATCCTGGCAGTTCAGGAGAATTACTTCTTTAACAGAGGGGAATCATGAACCAGAGGGAAAGCAGAGGAATCATCTCTTCATCCTGGTTACCTGGTGTAATATATACAACATGATTTATATGGACAGTAAGACCTTCAGGATACTGCAGCGTTCCCCTGAGGCAGGAAGTAGTTTGTTCATTATGAAACAGCTCTGCTTAGTGCTTTTCCTCAAGGCTGATTCATCATGCAGTGGTCAAGAAATACTGATGTGAACTGTGTCGAGAACTGTACTCAGGAGTCAGTCAGGGTCTCCGGCCTCCTTCTTTATTAAGGATCTCTTTGCAGCAGTCTTGGTGGTAGGTGGGAACAGTCTATTGATAATCCACATAAACTCCAGTATTCTCTACTACAAATCAGTCCAGAGAAAAATATACTTGACCTAGAGATGAAAAACAGTAAACTTAATCAGTCACGAAGGGCTTTCATTCTTCACCTACTTTAAAAGAGGCACAGCAGCTGCACAAACAGAATTCTGGCGCAGCTGAACATCACCTGGAGGTGAGCACGCCAGTGTTACCTGCTCTCTTTTATCTAAGCAGCTTTCAGCTAGGCTCTGATCTCCAAGAAATAATTACTGATACAAAAGCTCTGTAGCAGAAGAAAATTGACTCACAAGACATTTCAAATACAGCGTGAATGTTTAATTTTTCAAACAGATCCTTACACAGATTAATTCTGGCAGAAAATGACAACATAGGTCAGCTGCACGCAGGAGTGTTGGCTGAGCCAGGTCTTCACCTTCTGCCCCGTGTTGCAGGAAAGTGCAGGGTGGTTTGTTCGACAGATGAGCTTCATTTCCTTCTGCTGTGTGCACAAAGAGCTGCTGTCTTAAATCCATCTCAACTTGTCCACATCAAATATTATACTTGAGGAATAATCAAACAGGCTTGTGACCACTGTGAATGTTTATGAAGGAGTGTATCTGAGGCACCCCAAGAGAAGATTTTCTGTTTCCATCCCAGGGCTTACTACATCTAATTCCTTGAGGGCTTTTTTTGTAGGGAACAATAATTTTGATTAAAGGACCAGGAAATCTTAATTTCTTAACTTTTAACATTGGCATTGGTTTATACAGTGGTTGGAAATCACCATATTGGGCTTGATTTTCACTGGGTTGGTTTGTTAACTGAACACAAACAGTGATGGGTGCCTGTTGTGGTTATATACAAGCAGCCTGGTGTAGTTTGTGTTTCTGGCCTGTACTAAGTGCAGAATAAGCTGGCAGCTCTTTGTGCACAAATCCATGTCCAGAAGCATGTTGAGCACCAAATATGTAAGTTTGGATCTTCTCCCAGTGGAGTAAATCTAGTAGGACATTTTCCTAAGAAGCAAATGATAAGGATTTTAAATTCTCCTCAGTCTGTGGGAGGAAGACAAGTCAAGGGGATAAGCAGTTGTATGAAAATGTAAGTGCTTGGGTTATGTGAGTATATTAACAACACAACAGGCGAGGTCTGGATTATCTCCTCCATCTGGGTGATCCCGCTCTGGCAGGAGGATTGGACTGGATGATCTTTTGAGGTACTTTCCAACCCTGAACATTCTGTGATTCTGTGTGAATTCCGTTAGAAAGCCCAAGCAGCTCTACAGACACCAGCTTTGAGTTTGAAGAGATCTGTCTGACTAAAACCACTAACTGGAGCAGCAGTCTAGTAGTTAAGGGTTGAAGACTGCAAAGCTTTATTTTATTACCTTGCCCCAAACAGTTGTGGAACAGCTTCAGATTATCAGGGTAATGATCATTGTAATGGATGACTTCAAAACAGTGTTATTTTTCAAAGTTGGGAAGAGTGCTCTTCAGCTTCTTCCTTAGTCTCTTCAGCTTTGATATCCTAACTGCTTTTGCAGATATTATCTTGTATTAGTTAGATAATATCCTGTGTCTCTTAGTGCAGCAATCTATTATTTCTTACTAGGCAGCAGGGCCCTCTGCGCGTGGTTGGGATATATAGCTTCATGGTGACATGGCTTAGCCTGCTAAGCTTATGGAACCTCTGGAACAGCTTCTTGAAGTAAAACTGTCAAAAAATGTTCTGTCATGTGGCTCAGAGGCTGAATTCTTTGCTGTTTTCATTATTATATGAAGTTGAGCAAGGATGTGTTTTCCACCTTCCGTGACTGAAGCAAGCAGAATGTTGACAGTAATACACCAGTGTTACCATCTTCTCTGGACCCACTTATGTTTGCAGTTAGTCAGCAGAGGAGGATGAAACAATGAATAGTTGTCAAAGGTTAATACCACAACACCTCTTTTTAACCAAAGGAAAAGCAGAGGGCTGTCGTATCAGTACCACACTCCTCTCTCTGTTCCCTGAAAACAAAAGCATGAAGGCTGTTCTTGCCCCTTGGCCAGGAATCAGAAGGAGGCATGTGTGCAACTTCCTCCAGAAATCTTTCTCCCCAAGTATTTCTGCTCCACGTGAACAGGGCTACTTTGCCTTTTGGCCAGCGTTACTTTGGCCACTGCTTGTGCTAAATATTCAGTAATGGTCTTAACACTGAGAGACTGTTTCTTGCCAGCAAATGGAACTAAGTACCAAAGATTAAATGGGGCTTTACATTTGCACAGAGTGGTAAAATCCACAGGTACACACATGACTTTCTGATTGAGATGTAAGGAAGAGAGGAACTATTTGGCATCTTTACTCTTCTTCATGCCAAGAGTATGGATTGGGGAAGGAAGAAGTACAAAGATCTAATGGAACTCTTGACTCTTTCCCTTACCTTTCATGAATAATAGAGAGATAGAGGGGGTCAGGACTAGCAGATCACTGCTGTTTATTTTTTGTTCTTAACAAAATTAAAGAGAGGCAGCTAAAAACAGAGTCCTATTTTACCTGATCTCTGTATAAACACACCATCCTGTAGTGCCAGGACAAATCAACTTCAAAAAGTCAAAAAAGACAGGAAAGACAGCAGGAGAAATTAAACCATGTGATGGTATCAGTGTTGTGTAATATATTAAAAAAAAAAAGATGTTTTTACTGCTTCTGAAGTGAAGGGAAACAAGAAAAATAATGCCTTGAAGGTGTCTCTTCCTCTTAGATACTCAAGTCATGGTGTGACCAAAGGCACAATCTGACCATAAGGAAACAGTTGTTTCCAGGCTGCTGCTCTGAAATAAAATGGCATCTAAGAAAATAAAAATGTTCCTTTCACCCCTTGTAATATGAGCAAGAGGATAATTCTCTGTAATCCATCCTCTTTAAAATGTAGGATTGTATTAGCTGTGAACCATGTGAAAGCTCTCGGGAGAAGGGGATTGGCAGAAAATAATTTAAAAAATGTTCCCAAGATGTGCAGGAAGATTAAAAACTGTATTATTGTCTGTCCTGCAGTTTTTGAGTAGAACAGAAGAAAATCCAGTTGCCTGAAGGACCAGAATCAGTTCTGTACAGGGCAAAAAGCTGTTCTTTTCTGTCGTATTGTGAAGGACAGGCAGGTTCATTCTGTAGAGGCTGAATTTCAGAGTTCACTGAAATACCTGCTGCAGTGAAGTTAAATGCAATGCAGCAAACATATCCTCCCCTTGATCTGATTTTAACCATTAATATTTCTTTTGTTCATGTGAACTGGTGCCTGCGTAAGGATCTTAGCAAACAGAATTACAGCTTTAGGGCTTCGGATCAGGCTGTTAACATTAGACTTACCAACTCAAGTCTTTACAGTCTTCTTTGGTGTGGGGATTTCTCTGTGCCTGGCTCGGAAATCAGAGACCTGCACACTGTGCATCCCCTTTCTGACTTTTCTTGAGGTGTCATGCTTTCAGTATGGACATCTGTTCTTTGCCAACTTTTAATATTCTTTGCCAAGGTTATTCAATCTCGCCGGCTGTTTTAGGCAATTTCTTAGTAGCTTGTTAGCAAATTATTTGGGTTAAGAACAATAAAACAAGAGTATTTGTAGTTGTAATAGAAGGCCTGGGAGTTAATGTGCGTGCAAGTGTGTCTCACCCTCTTTACACACAGCCTTACAAACTGCAGTGGGACTGAGTAGGTGTGAATGGCAAGCAGGATTTAATCTGCAAGGAGGGTAGTTTCTAATCTGTGAGTTCAGTTCTGATAACCTGTGGCTGTTGCCAGTAGCTATGCTCCCAGTCATAAACCCTAAGAGAAAAGGTTTTAAACCAAGGAGTAAATCCTGTTGTGTTAGCTGATTGCATTGATTACCTGCCTGTGGAAAAAAAACCCCAAAATCACACTGTTGCCTTTGGCAGCACAAGACCTGTGGATGGAGAATATCTGGCTTGGGCAAGTCACGAATTTAACAGGAGGCAAAAAGAACAGATTCCAGAAGGGTTTACGTAGCTTCGTGCTGAGGTCTGGAACTCTGCTCAGAAATTATCTAAGTTTTCTGGTGGAAAATTAACTTGTTACTCAAAGGCTTGGACACTTCTCTGGATTTTGGAGTGATTGCAGATAAATACTGTGAGCCCTGATTAAAACAGCGTGTCTTGTAAGAAAACGATGACATTCATGTAATAGTTACATCCTTGGCAGGTTCTGAATAACAGATTAATAATAGTTTAAAGTAGATATACCCATTGGACATTATCTAATTTCTGAGGACAGAATTGTGGAAAAACACAGAAAAACGAGGCCAGTGTCTAAGCAGATGTTTTCAGTTTTGTTTTCCACATCTGCAATGATTTAGACAGAAACCATTTTTTACACGTTATGTAGGTGAGATTTGTGACTGTAACAATAATACTTAACTTTACACAGCACTCCACGGGCAGAATTGGTCCTCTCATTGATGTGACTTCTGTTGAGTTTTCTTTTTTTTTTGTAGTAGTAAAAAGCTGGGTGGTCTCCATCCTCTCCCAGTATACTGGGAAACAGAAAACCAGCAACAAGATAAAAACAAAATTACCGTCCTTGTAAGAAGAGCTCACACGAGCAGCTTATGACTCCTGAGATTGCTAGTTGCTAAGCTCTTTCAATATTATATTTTTACTGTGGTTGAAGGTTAATTTGACCTAAATAGGCACATGCAGTCTCTGCAGTATACTTTGTTTCTAGGCAATTTGTCAATAGGAACTTGGATTGGCCCTTGTTTTGCTCAGTCACATCTAGCTGGAATTTTTCAGGGAATATTCTGTTGTGGGTTTGCTGAAAGCAGGTGCAAAAATGGGTGGATGTGCTAAAAGCACAAACATGCTTTTGGCTGGGCTGCCGCCTCGGAAACGCTCAGAGCTCAGTGGTAGCACCGTACACGTCTTCAGAGGGAGCAGATCTGATTTCCCTTCTGTGCCAAATCTGCAGCTTTCTTGGATTGTGGAAGAAGATGTGTGAGCTGCCAGGCAGCAGGTCAAAGAAGAATGGGATTAACAGTCTGTACTGAAGCTTCTTTGTCCTTTTCTCTCCCTTTTAAGAGTTAACCTTGTTTACAGCCAGTTGTGTGTGAAGAAGCTTTGTGTCTTGCACCTAAAACTCTTTTGAGGTGTCAGTTGCAATAGGCTGTGATTTGTATCTTCTACCAGGATGGAGAATTTCAGTATTCTTCTAAGAACTAAATGGCCCAAACTACAAATGGCCGAGCAGAATAGGAAAAACTCTTCTAAGAAGAAATGTTGCAGGTGGAGAGAAGTTCATAGAATCACAGAATTTGGTTGGAAGGGGCCTTTAAAGGTCATCCAGTCCAACCCCCCTGCAGGGAGCAGGGCCATCTGCAACCAGAGCAGGTTGCTCAGAGCCCCGGGCAACCTCCCCTGCAATGGTGCCAGGGTTGGGGCAGCCACCACCTCTCTGGGCACCCTGGCTCTCACCAACCCTCAGTTAAAAAAATTTCTTCCTCCTTTACAGTCTAAATCTCCCTCTTTTAGTTTAAACCATCACCCCTTGTCCTGTCCCAACAGGCCCTGCTCAAAAGTCTGTCCCCATCTTTCTGACAGGCCCCTTAAAGTTCTAAAAGTCCCCCAGAAGGTCTCCCCAGATCCTTCTCCTCTGCAGGCTGAACCCCCAGCTCTCCCAGCCTGGCCTCCCAGCAGAGGGGTTCCAGTTCCAGCCCTCCCAGCATCACTGGGGCTCCTCTGGCCCTGCTCCACCAGGTCCCTGTCTCTGCTGTGCTGAGCACTCCAGAGCTGGACCCAGCACTGCAGGGAGGGTCTCAACAGAGAGAGCAGAGAGGAAAATATATCCTCTGATACTTAATTAAAAGATGTGAATCTTTTTCACTCCTTGATCAGAATTACAGCTCTGCCTTCTCCTCACTCTGGTTTCTCACACGTGTCTTGGTGACTGTTTTTATACTCAGGGATGTAGAGGCAGCTGTTGTCACATCCCTTCTTGCAAACCCCATTCCCAGCTCTAACAGGATGGCTACTTAAGCTTTCTCTCTGCTGTGGGAAAAGAGCTTGTGTAGTCACTTCGAAGATGGGATTTCTGAAGAGGATTTAAACCCAGGTTCGAGCACAACAAGATGGCTGCTCAGGTCTCTTCCTTGCCATTTTTCTTGGCTCTGTGTCCTTGCCATGGTTTGCTTAAGTTGTGTGTCATTTCCTAACTGCTGCCGTGGCCATGGCTGTCACTCTGCTTGTGCTTAGCTTCAGTTTCATGGTGCCTTGCTTTTCCTGTTTGGTTTCCCTTGGCATTTTGCTCTGACCACTAGGCCTAACTGGTTTTCTGTCTAAGATCAGGAAGAAAGGAGATTCCTGATTTTGTCCTCCTTCTCGCTTGAGTCAGGACCAGTTCCTAGGTTGGCCCCAGTGCCCGTGTGAATACTTTTAAGAGAGGTAATAGCTTTCTGATGCTAAACCCCAGATTTTGTGTTAATAGTGCACACGTGGCTCTTAAAAGCTAAAGAACAAAATCTGTGGATCATCTAAGAGCTGAAAACCTTTGAAGGCTTCCACAAGTATTTGCTGTCATGCCTGAGTGCTTCACAAGAACAAATAATGTAATCCTTAAAATATCAGTGCTAGCGAGACGGGTTCTCCTGTTGCCAGCAGAGTGGTGGAAAACAAGTTCAAAGGGATTAAATTGTTTGGCCGTGGTCACACAGGATGCCTTTTTCAGAACTGACAGAGAACTGACTCATGATTCCTAGATGCTTGAATTCTAGGAAGACTTTCAGACACTGTAGTACCAAAATAACCTGATTTAGGTTGTAAATCCCAGTTCACTGACTTAACAATGGGGTTATGAGAATCCCCAGTCCATAGTCTCACTGGTCATTCCTGCCTTTCCACTGGGCCAGCAGGAAACCGTGCAAAGGACTGGGGAACACTTTGAGTTTAACAAGATTTGGAGAGTTCTGTGGAGCTGTGGGAGAGGAGAAAAGCATAACACCATTATGCAACCTGCAGACCTGCAGTTCAAGGGAAACTGTTGGAGATGCATAAGAAAGTTTATAATTTCAAGGGCAGCTTAGTCAACATGACAGGCAAAAACCTGACCGAGTTTCCTAGAGGAGTGTAGGGGGGAAGAACAACTGCTGACTGTCTTAAGAAGGCAATATGCAGCTGCAGATTCTTGTCTCTTTAGCTTTGAAACACAGAGAACTGTGGGATTCAAATCAGTGGCTAATAAAATTTAGTAAATTAGCAAGGAAGGAGTGTTTTTTATTCTGCCTTCATTAGAGAATCGATTGTTGATAATTATATCAGTGATTTAAATCCTACATACAACAGTCTGGTTTTAAATCCAAGCCAACAGATTGCAGCCAACACTTTGTGGGACTGGACATGCTTATATTAAATGATTAGTCATATAAATAACACTTCCAGAAGTAAATACTTAACCTATAGCACTTTGTGTTTTCTGTCTTCTTGATGACATTGCTAGTCTGTAATATCATCAACTATTCATCAAGGGCCAGTCCTTCCTCCAAGCTTCACTCTTTCTAACTGTGGAGCTATAAAAACACGTGCAGGCACACACATACACCCACTCAGCTTGGCAAGAATCCAGAGTGAAAGCAGGCAAAATCCTTGCTTTTTCTTTCCCAGCCTTCGTAGTTCAGGGAAAGGAAAAAGAAAGGCTTGACTGTGTATTTGCTGCTCTTGGCATTGGGAAGGGCAGACCCAGGGCCCGTGTGTTGGCTGGGGACAGTGGTGGTATCACGGAGCAATAACCTGCTCCCTGGTGCTCTTTGCTTCACACACTGAGCAGAAACTTGGCACAGTGAGGAGCCTGACCTATGAAGCTGACAGTGCTACCTGTGTAGCTTTTCATTTTCTTACTGATTATGTTGGTGTCAAAGTCAGCCAGCAATCTAGAAACAAGAGTATTCCGCCTTTTTCGTTCCTGCTCTTAACCAGTATACTTTATTGCAGTTGGAAAAATGTTTATTTTTGATGAATTCCTGTTTTCTTTTCATCTCCTGTGTGTGCCAGTAGAAACAAGCAGGGCTTGTGCTTTCAAATGGGAAGGAAAAATAAATACACACAAATTACAAATTGCAGCATCCTCAGTTTCCCCCGTGCCCTCTGATATTTTGCCAACGATTTTCCAGTGAAAGGGGAAAGCTAAAGTTACATGGCAGCAGCTTCTGTGGGCAGGTGGGATATTTTGATCCACTATTGAAGTCCTGAACAAGAAGGGTGTATGAAGTTTGCAGAGCTTCCTGCAGATCGCTGAGCAGCAACCTGAGATAGGTAAAGACACTGTCGTGGTTTGGTAACTGTGAAGATGGTTTTTTACCCACACCTTGCCTCCTCTTGAGAAGACTCCTTTGGTGTTTGGCTTTGTGCCCCTCTCCTTGTGTCTCCTTCCTGTGTCCTAACCTTGTGTGCCGGGGAAATGAAGCCTCTCTTCCTCTCTGGTTAGAGAGAGGACACAAGATTTGACTTGTTTTTTCTTCCTTATAATAAGTTTAAATCAGTTTTCTTTCTTTCTTCCTTTTATTTTGGCTTCTTTGGCCAGAAAGAAGAGCACTCAGTTGGATTTTTTTATGATTCCCATGACTTTTACTGTAGCTTACTGCTGGTAGCTGTAGTCTTTTGAGTCTTCCTGTGCACATCAGGACATCCTGCTGTTAATTTCATTTTTTTCAATGGACCATTCGTTTTTCATCTTACATGAAATGAGGCTGCTGCACACATTGGACTGCTCAGAGGGACCACGGGTTAGAAGTTGCCATGTTTTTATTACTCTTCTTCAGTATGTCTTACACGTGTAGATGCTTCTTTAGCACAAGCGATTTACCCCAAGCAGCAGCGAGAATGTTTCCTGAGGTGCTGGAAATAATTGGGTAGTCCCACAATTCCTTCCCTTCTAAGTGGCACACCTAAAGGTGTCCCGCACGATGGCCTAGACTGCTTTTCCTGTTGCTTGGCTGTCTCTTTGCAGAGAGAATAGATTTTGGAAGGTGTCTTTGCAACCCTTCCTTTCCTGATCCCACTTAGTTTTATTGGCAGCCCTGTTACAGCTCTACCCTCTTTCAAAGGTGGATGTTGCCTGAGGGGAGAGCCCCAGCCAGGGTTCTGGATTACCCTGATGTGCCAGTCAAGCATTTGTTCTGCACGGTTTAGCCATTAAATTAGCTTCCAACCTGAGAGGCAGAGTATCTCGCACTGTGACTGCCAAGTTGTTTGAACAGTATCTATCTCCGGGATACCTTGTACTCTGCTCCAACCTGATCTGTTTGTACCTAACTTCTCTGATTTTAGATTACAGCCTTCTTTGTTCAGGAAATGTCATCCTGTTCTGTCCGTGCTCGCAGCCTGACGGTTAACCGCTGTATCTGCAACGCTTTCGGTAAATGGTAGCGAGCAGGAGTTCAGCAGAAGCTGTGCTTTCCCTTCTCCCACACTGTATTAATCAGGAATTTTCAACACTAACGACGTTGTCATCTCTGTTTCTTGACGCTGCGTTCAGTTTATCCCTCTTAGTGCTGAAATTAGCATTGCTTTCAAAGACAGGCACAGAGTTCCCTTTGTATCGTTTTTTAATGACAACGCTCTAGGTGTGAAATTCTGAAGATTCAATTTCTACTGATTCCCTGGCGTTTTGACACCTATCCACAATAAAAGGATTGGAAAAATGGAGTCTGCAAGCATAAACCACACTGATTAATAAATGAACCCCAGTGGAACTTCTTTGTCCTCTTCTTGCTTTTGCCCAGAGTTGGTGATCTAGCCATTTGCTTTTATTTGCCTTTGCAAAGGAAGCATGTTTACCGAGACTGAACTGTAATGTTTAACTGTGCAGGCTTTGTTACTTTAGGGGGTTTTGTTTCTTTTTTTGTGGCATGGAGTATATACACGTACTCCTGCTGCTCCTAAGACATTTTCAAACAGCCTCTGTATTAATTCCATTAACTTTAATTTCCTAAACCTCTCCTTCAGGCTGTTAATAACTAACTTTCTATATTTTTAATCACTCTTCTTGAAGCTGTGTGTGCCGTGGTCATATTCTTGGTTTGGTCCCTTTGTGAGGATTTGGAACTTAATTACTGTATGTTATGGTCACTGCCAGCAGCTTAGTCAATTGCTTCCTGAAACAATTCACTGCCAAGTCAAGTATCAACTCATAAATTCTTGTGCACATGTAGAAGAGCAAGACACAATTTGTCCCCAGTTTGTCCTCCTGTGATGTTGTTTCCACAATACTTGCGGTGTTGAGAGGGCACATCGTTGTTGGACGACTAGGTGGTGTAGCCTTCCATCCTCAGGAGCTGAAATCCTCAGCTTCATTTTGTCCCTCTCAAACCAGGATAAAGACTTCATGCTGGCCCCAGTTAGACAGCCAGAATTTCCCATTTATACTCTTCCCTCCTCAGCTTTTGTGGTCTGTTGTGAATGAAACTGGAATATAGTGATGTCTAGCAAGCCTGGGCGTGTCCAGGAGAACAGTTCTTAGCCCTACAATCCTCAGCAGACCAGCTCTAAAGCTGCTTTAATCTGCCCTAAGGATATAGATTCATCCCCAAGGCAGCATTTATGTGGAATCAGGAAGGAGTTTCAACTCCATTCTCTTTCTCATTTCAGTGATGGAAGTGTGACAAAAAATAATGCACTCAAAATTTCCAGACTAAATTTCTTTAGATATAACTCTGGGTAGGATGAGGTGATGCAGAATTGCCCTGAAGTACAGCCCGTATGAATTGAAACAAGAGCTGGGAGGGTGCAAGAGCACTAACCTACCTCATCCTTGATGGCTTCTTGTCCTGTAATATTACTAGACTAAGCAGACTTTTCTGGAGCTTGTAATTTCTAGTTGCACAGCTAACAAGAAATAGCTGCATAGCCTAGTTCTGACCAAGGAATAAAGCTTTCCAGAAGATTAATTCACACACGGTACAGCATGCATTCAAGAAAGAAGCTTTTGTAATAATTAGCTCCTTAGTAGAAAGTAGAGAGTGGAAAAAGTACAATGGGCAATTGCAACAGCAGCATAGAGTCAAGCAAGGCTAGTGACAATAGTGTCACAATCTGATGTTCTGGTCATTTAACATGCAGATCTGAAAAGGAATTATTTAAAAATCATGGTCTTCTACAGTGTGCAGAGCACAAACAGGAGCCTGTGGGGCAGAATCATAGAATTGTTTGCCTTGGAAGAGACCTTTCAGATCATCCAGTCCACCCATTCCCCCAGCAGTGCCAGGGCACCACTGCCCCCTGTCCCTCAGCACCACAGCTCCACGGGGGGCTTGGAAACCCCTCCAGGGATCACGGGGATTCCACCCCTGCCCTGGGCAGCCTGGGACAGCCCTGGACAACCCTGGAGGGGAAGAAATTTTCACTAAACAACTTGAGCCCGTTTCCTCTTGTCCTGTCAAGGGTCCCCCATGTCACAACCTCTAACAGTATGGGCTGTGGTTGCCAGTGAGATTAATGCAGGACCCGTGCCCAGGCTGGGCAGCTTTATGTTGCCTTCTGCTGCCTCAGCTGCCGGTGGATTTCCGAAGCATAAGTCCCCTGCGGGGTCTGGTTCTGGTGCCAGGGAGGTCAGGGCCAGTTTTGCTGTTGGCACATCTTCCCCGACTCCAGTGAGGTGTGAGCTTGGTGCACGCTGACATCCGTTAGTTATTGCGGGGTGTGTGCGTGGGCTTCCAAGAGTCAGAGCAAAAGATGTGAAGCCTGTTGGCCTGTTAGGAAACACTGTGGTATTGACTATCATTTTCTGTTAGGTTACCTGCCTAATTTCAGTTTGTAAATCCCTAATGACAGAACCTTTCCTGTGAGTAGCTATGCTGAATATCTCCTTGATTCAGGCCTATCTCTTCAGGTATTTTCTTTTCAGGTTTCTCCTTAGTGAGTTTTGCAGCACATCTTCCTGTCAGGCTGCTTATGCTGCTACACAGGCTTCATTCTAGAGCTCTTCATGGTTTCCAGTATGACACAGCTTTTGGTGCCATTTTTCTAGCTGATACATAACATTATCATAGGAAAGTCTGCCCTGATGAGCCTGCTGCCTAAGGCAGGACAGCAGTCAGTTTCTGGCATCGTTGCTGGTACAGGCTGAAGCATGTGCTCATTTTCCTCTTGCCGAGGCTCAGCGTTTTCCCTTCAGATCTTAAGGAAAGAAACCCTTGCTGTCAGAAAGCAGACAAATGTCAGACTAGACTACACCTCCAAAGGAGCGTAGCCCAGCCCCACCTATTGACACAGTCCAAGCCACGGTCTCTTTACATTTGTCCATCTGCCTCAGCACTGTGGTTCCAGCCCCGAAGGCCAGGCTCGCTTGGACATTTCCAAGCAGCCGAAGCGCGATGTTCTCTCCGTGCCGAGCACATCCCCGCTGCAATCCCCCCAGCCTGCTTTCTTTTTCTTGCGTGTTTTCCTTCCTCACGACAGGATTTTGGAGATGCTCGTGGGATTCCCTCAGCCCCCTCTCGTGGGCAGCTGACAGAAGTGCCATCCTCATCTCAGAAAATGCAATGCTTTGACTTCACCTTCTTGGGTGGTGGTAGCTCTGTGTCTGCGAGCGTCAGCGTCCCGGACTGAAATCCCCCTGTTTGATCCCCTGGCTTTGTTCCTTTAAAAGCCAGAGGCAAACCAAATGCTAACAGAGCTTTCTAGAGAGGATGAAATACATGACACCAAGCGAGTCCACGGGCAATAGGTAGCTTAGTTCTAACAGGGAGCATTTGTTGGGCCAGCAGTTTTGTAGCCACGGGCAAGTACATTTGGCATTAGTGTTCTCATGTGCAAAAGAATTGTTACAGTTTTTAAGAGAAAGGTTTCAAGTTTTTAGCACAGCAGGTGCCCTTGATAAGCATGAAGAGAATGCTTTTATGGTAATTTGGAATTTAAGTCCACTTACGATACGTTCATTTAAAATTTTGCATTGGATTTTGCCATGATAACCACCAGGAGGAGTGCCCCAAATTCTCACTGGAGATTCAATAAGGGGAGAGCGATGGCTTGAGGAACTGGTCTTCTGAAATGCTGGGATGCCTGAGTGAACTCCTGTTGTCTGGGGGGCAATAAGCATTTCACAGAGGCTGTTACTGTGCAGAATTAAAACAAACAGTAGGAAGACGCACTTTTTTAATACTAATTTTGCTGAAGGTGGAAGCAATGTTAGCTCTCTAACAGGGCAGCATTTTAACTCCTCAGACACATGACTCTGTACAGTACTGATTGTGATTTTACAAAGGGAATTAAATATGGATAGCGTTGTATTTTTCTAGCTGTTTTATCTGTATGGAATGCATGAAAGTTGTTGGCAGATAAACTTCAAAGCAAGCTGTGCTGAGGATGTTGAAGCTCTGCGATGGTATCAGGCCCAGCCACAGAGATTACATTTTAGCATCAGTGCTGGGATAGCTCGTGCAAAATCACTCTCTGACCCCTCACCAGAACAGACCCTGTGCCTGTGCCTGACATGTGCTCATGCATCCACTCTGCACACCCTGCTGCCTTGCGGAAAAAGGCAGCTGGGGGCTCCTGTATTAAACTTTAACATCCTTTCACTGGCCCTAAGGTGCTCCTCCAGCCTTTCTCTGCTTCACTTTATCCTTTCCTGAAATCACTTCTCCTACTGACATCTCCTTACTACTGACATTTGAGTGACCCATCTTGGGAGGTGATCTGTGAGACAAGTGACATTAAGACCAGACAGTCAAATGTGTGTTTGGCCAGCCTGTGTCCGTGATCACACTGCTGTGTTGGAAGGGAGCTGCTTGGCTGAGAGGCAGCATTGATGGGTTATGGAATCACAAAATCCCAGCATGGTGGGGGTTGGAAGGGCCCTCTGGAGCTGATCTGGTGCCACCCCCCTGCTCCATCCAGCAGGGTCACCCAGAGCAGGGGCCCAGCAGCACAGGGTCCAGCCAGGTTGGGAATCTCTCCAGAGAAGGAGACTCCACAGCCTCTCTGGGCAGCCTGGCACAGACTCCCACACCCTCCCAAGAAACAATCTTGCCCTTATTTCATTAGCTGACATTATTTCAGTATTCCAAGTGAGGGAGTTGGTAAATCATTAGCACCATTAGCATAGTTATTCACCCCTGAGCTGTAGATAGATGGTAACTGGCTCTACAGCACTTTCTCTGCAGCTGACCCTTTATTTCCTGGGATTCCTGATATTTCTAAAAGGAATCCACTTCTCTCCCCGTGCACAGCCATAGTAATGCACAGAGGTATATTCACCCCGGCAGACACACGCATGCTGAGGCTTTGTGAATTGATGCTAACTACTGGGGGTTTTTTTAATTACAAAATGTGTTTCTCTATTTGCACTGCTTTGTTCTAGCTTCATCTAATGCACTGGAACTCCACGCTGTACAGCAGCATTGATGAGGCAGTGGGGAAGAAGCACGGCATAGCTATTATTGCTTTGTTTGTGCAGGTAAGTTTCCTGTCCTGCACTTGTTGCCACGAGCTATCATTTGTCTGAAGAGAATGAGTTCCTTTCCATTTTCTTGGTTTTTTTAAAAAATGATTTTGTAAAATAAAGCAATGTATGACTGCTGGTGTTCTACTCACAAGATACTTCTCAGTCATGTCTTCTGTGTATGTGCTAAATAGTCATTGTTTAAATAGGATATTGGAAGTATGTTAAAGAAGGGGTAACACATCCTGGCCATCTCTCTGTGACTCACAGAATCTCCAGAGAGTCATAGGGCTGTTTAGATTGGAAAAGACCTTTCAGATCATCCAGTCCAACCATTCCCCCAGCACTGCCAGGGCACCACTGCCCCCTGTCCCTCAGCACCACAGCTCCATGGCTTGGAAACCCCTCCAGGGATCACGGGGACTCCCCCCCTGCCCTGGGCAGCCTGGGACAGCCCTGGACAACTCCTGGGGGGAAGAAATTGTTTATAACATCCAACCTAAACCTCCTTTCACTTCACCAGAGGTGCCAGGCTGAGAGTGTAGCAGGTCTTGCCACAGACCCCCAGAGCAGCCTGTGATGAGGAGGCTTAAAGCTTCCTGGGGAGAAGGTGTAATCCAAGCTGGGAAGTTGGCCCCATAGTCCAGTTGCTGTTGAAGGGTTTTCAGGGGCCTCTCCCTATAAAGAAGATTTTCAGTGTTAGTCCTCAAACTAACAGTTTCTCATCCTACTCATGAGAAATGGCAAACTGTTTTATTTAAAGGGGTTTGGAGGCAGAGGTTTAGACTTTGTGCCGAGATCAAATGAATTTTCTTTCACAGCGACATTACTAATTTGTCATATTTCATAACGAGTTTATGAGTGCCTTTGAGCTTTACCTCTGTTTGAATTTAAAGGTACATTGGTTACAGCTCCAACACTCAGATAGAACTGCTAAAAATGGAAGTTAGAAAGTCTTCAGTTTTGTATCCTAGAGGGCTGTGTGATAATTGCTTATAGAAGTCACCTTCTAATTCCAGCAGAGGTAACCTTCAAGTTATTTAGAAAGTTATATCCAAGTTCTCAAATAAATCTGCAACTTCAGTGATACGTTTTCCATTTCTGGTCTCTCACCTTCCTCTGAGTTCTTAAGCATTTCAAAGGGCCTTTTCATTAGCCAAGAAAGGCATGATAGAATTACAGTTGACCAGGGAAAAATAGTGTTTACGCTGTTTCTGAAAGAAACAGGGAGAGGAAATTCAGTGACCATTTTTCCTGTTAAAGGCATGGAAATACAGTAGCTTTGCACCACAAGTCTCAAACATATAATTTAGAGCCAGTGAAAATATTTTCACTGATTTAAGTGGTTATTAATTTTAACCTGGCATCTTTGAAGTGATTTCAGTACCTTTTACCCACTTCGAAGGTCTTAAATTGAAACCCCATTCTGTAACAAAAGAAAATCCTCTTAAATTTCTAGAAATAACAAAGTACCTTTTTGTTGACATTCAGTTGTTTCCTTCCAGTGACTACTGTGCCATTCTAGTCCAAGAGAAACAAAAAGCAAACAAATGTTTCAGGGTCTGTCTCTGCCATTCTCACTCACCCCCTCATTCCTCACCTCCTGTGTGTACGTGTTGGCAAAGAAACCGAGCGAAGGCCATGCTGAGTCTTCCTATTTTGACAGTGTTGTTCTGAAGGGGAAAGCTGAGTGAGTGATTTAGATCAGAAGCAGCTGAAATCGGTGGGCAGAGTGAGCGGAGTTCATGCAGAATAAAAATCTCTTGATTTCAACAGTGGATTTCTTTTGAAAGCCCCGTTTTCTGTGCCTTAAAGGCGTCTGGTAAAGGGAGTGCTGCTGGGATCCCGGAGATGCAGTGAGGGAGAGGATCTGCCATTCTGTGCTCTGCAGGCAGGATAAAACTCCTCTTCAGAGATACCTTGGGCCAGATTTGCAGTGCTATGGGAGTAAATTCACAAAGCGTCTGTCGTGCTCGTTTGCTCTGTTCCTTTCTGTGTGCTTTTGTGACAAAAACTGGTAAGGACAGACTGTATCCTTGGCATTTCTATGCCATAACGCTGCATGATTTTGACTCCACGTGCAGTATATGATGCAAAACAGGGTTAGTGAAAACTTACCAGACTAGCCATCACTATTCCTCTTGTTCTGTGAGTTTCTGTCTCTGCTTTCGAGTTATTTACACCTCATTTACTTTTGACTGGTGGCTTTATAGTGATGTAATTGTTTGGAGTTGCCATGTATCGGTGTATCTGGTTAGCACAAGGTTGTGTAGCTTAACTAAAAACAACCACAGAACTTACTGTTCTGGTTGACCTCTCTGTCTTTTCTCATAGTTTCTGAAATAGCAAAATACTGAAACTTACCTTTGCTTGCTGTGTTTCAGATAGGAAAAGAGCACGTAGGCCTAAAGGCTGTCACTGAAATCCTCCAGGACATCCAGTACAAGGTAAGGCATTGACTGGAGAAATGCTTCCATCACTGACCAGAGAGAGAAAGTTAAGCAAGAGAAGAGTCTCTATGAAGCCAAGAGAAGGGTTTCAGATGTGCCTGGAGTAAAACTGCTTGTGAAAGCCACCATTTGGTGGCCTGCATTAGAACCTCAGCATTTTACAGTATTCAGATAATATACAGTCATTGTAGTTACTTTATTTTCTGGTGTTCAGAAAGCTTGATCTCCTGTGCCAGTAACAGACTGCAAATGCTGCTTTTTCAGTGGTTATCATGGAGGCAGCGTGAATACCAGTGCTGCAGCCTGCTCAGTGAACACCAGCAGCAGTGTCTTCAAACTTACCTGCCTTTCATTTGTAGAGGGAAAGATCAGATGAACTGAGCACCCATACTAATGTGAAGGGGGAAGTCAGGAAAAACACCACGTCCTCTTGTCAGGTGGATTATGTGGGGATCCTGAAGGACAGATAATAAGCCTAGCAGGACTGAGAAGTGCTTTCCAGAATGTCGACGCTATCTTAAATGACCTTGGGCAAGTGACTTCCTTCTCTCTGCTTCGTGGTCTCTGCAACGGGGAAATGATCATACTTACCTTTGATTTTGAAAGACTTGGAGGTGTATTCTGGAGAGATTAGCTGTTCAGTGGATGCTGAAGTGTAGAATAATTGAAAAGCTGTTATTAGAAGAGAACTGAAAATCTTCTTCTAGTCAAATAATACACGGTAAACTTCAGTCCTGCTGTTTAATGTTACAAACTAATTGTTTCTGAAGGTGCCAGAGGAAACAATAGTGTATGGAACTCTAGTTTCATTGCTGAAGGACAGCCAAGTAGAAGGAGGTTATGAAAGGCCTTGGCATTGTGAGCGTGTTATGCTAACAACTTTCAGAGGGTCAGCATCAAACATACTCTTGAACATACATGAAATTTTCTTGCATTAAATATGTAGAACCAGCTTTACTTTATTAAGCATTATCCAAGAGAAAGCTCTTGGCCCTTGTTTTTTAAACGTATTTTTGTGCGGAACCCCTGAATTTCACGTAGAGAATTTCAAGGCTGGGACCTGGAAGGAGCCCAGGTACTAAAGGCAGAAAGTTAACAAATTGCTGAGATACTCTTAGAAGTAAAATATAAAATAGAATAACAAAAAAACATGTTTGTGGAGCTGCAAGGACAAACGCAATGATGATTAAATGGGGGCTGTGGATGAGGTTGCTTTGCACAGGAATTGAAGGCTTAATGTTGTAAGAACACACAGTGTTACCTCTTCATTCGTCACCATTTTAGTAAGAAACCAGAGATAAGATTGATTTGTATTCATTTTTTCAGGGAAAGTCCAAAACAATACCCTGTTTTAATCCCAACTCTTTATTGCCAGGTAGGTGCCTTTGCTTACTTTTGTGTGTGTGGCTTGCTAGCTAACTGCAGAGGTGGAGACAGCCTTGCTCTGAAGCACAGCCCAAGTGCACGCCTGAGAGGCTGTCCCGTAAAGTGGTGATGCATTTGGCACCTAGTGGTGCTTACTGGGATAGGGATGAAGTCCCTTCAGGATTTACAATAAATCTGCACCTTTCTCAAGGGAAGGGAGCATGATGCTGTAGTCCGTGCACTGCTGGCAATGCTGTGGCTGGTGTTCTCAGTCATGGGTCATCCCAGATCCCAGGAGCAGTGTGTGCTCCTTTCTCTGCTTTGGCACTCAGAGCAGGGGGCCCAGCATCACAGTGTCCAGGTGGAGTTGGAATCTCTCCAGATGGAACCTCCTGGGTTCCATTTTGTGCCCATTGCCCCTTGTCCTGTCGCTGGGCACTGCTGAAACAAGTCTGGCCCCATCTTCTTCAGCCCTGCCCTTTAGTTGTTGATAAGCATTGATCAGATCCTCTCTCAGTCTTCTCCTCTCCAGCTGAACAGCCCCAGGGCTCTCAGCCTTTCCTGGGCACAGAGATGCGCCAGCCCTGCAGCATCTTTGTAGCCTCCACTGAACCCTCTCCAGTAGTTGCTTGTCTCTCTTGAACTGGGGAGCCCAGAACTGGACACAATTCTCCAGAAGTAGCTTCACTAGGACAGAGTGGGAGGAGAACCTCCCTTGACCTGCTGGCCACACTCTTCTTAATGCACCCCAAGTTACCATTGTCCCTCTTGGCCCCAAGGACACAGAGCTGGCTCATGGGGAGCTTGTCCACCAGGACTCCAAGGTCCTTCTCTGCAGAGCTTCCTTACCAAGGAAGCTTTTTGGCAGCATCAAAAGGCAGTGCCATAATGCTGTGGTAGTTGTATAGTGTACAAGGAGTGGTGGCAGTGGGAGGCAAATTCAAATTCCTACAGCTAAACACTGAAGAGTGACAGTAAGAACCAACCACATCCTCCACCATTTCTTGGGGAAAAAAAGTGACTTTAAAAAAAAAATGCATTTCTGCGAGGCGTCCTGAGCTAAATTCTGTCTCCTAGTGGCAAGATCTTTAATTTTCCAAAGTAATCCAGGTCTATATTAATTACATCAAACTGATACTCTTTAGGTTGCAAAATCAAGTACTCAGCAATTAGGAATTGCAGGAATTAAGGCTGCCTGTGCCCCTTCATGCATATGTGTTACAAAACATCTTTTAATGGTGTGACCGTAAGCTAATTTTCACAGGACTTCTGCATCACAGGTCCTACTTGATGCTGATCGAGTCACATAACCCAGAATTTTGATAAGTCACCTCTAACTGTGTGTTCCTCATTTTCTAGGTGCCCGACTTGAGATCATGGGGTCTGATTTGCAGAAGTGCTGAGTGCTTACACCTCCAGCTGAAGTCAATGGGAACAGTGCTCTGACTGCACTAAGTGCTATAGAAAGTTAACTACTCTGAGAAAATCAGGTTCTAAGCATCTCATCCTGAACACCTCAAACGAATAGATGCTTTTGACTTTAACTTCTCTGTGCCTCAGTTCCCCAGCTTTAAAGTGTGGGGGTCATCTGTCCTTCCTCACCCCACTGGGGTGTTGGAAGGATCAATGAGTTCCTGTTTGTGAAGCACTCAGACACTGAAGAAATGAGTGCATTAGAAATACAAAGAATGAGGAAATGGTAGTTCCAACAAGCAGGATTTCATTAGCATGGGAGAAACAAGACCAAGGACCACATGTTGTGCTGAGAAATCCCAGTGTTGTTAGATGCTTTCCAAAAGAAAATCATCCGTCTTTGCAAGTGAATGCTGAAGGGTTCTCTAGAAGAAAGAGACTTGAGCACGTAACACAGCGGTGTCACGATGCGTGCACAGGATGGGCTGAGTTAATTCTTGCAGTTCTTAACTTACGAGTGTTTGATAAAGCAGCTTCCTTTTGGGGGGTTTGCTGTGTAATTCCCCAAGGAAGAAAGAAAATTGCACCAACAAAACATAATCTGTTCGCTGTCCATCACAGGCTTTGTTAGCAAGATTTGGTTCTTGATTTCAATTAAATTTCTGGATTTCAAGATTTAATTCCTCTGAGCTAGTAGTGAAATGGCAGTAACAGGCCAACCAAGCAAGTTTATTCATTTCCAGTCTCCCGTTCTGTCCATGTCAAGCTAGTCACAGCCTTGCCCAGAGCTCTCCATGCCCTGATTAACCACCCTTTATCTCCAGTTCCTCTCCAGCTTTGTTTCTTGTCCCCTCTTTTACAGTCTTCAGTTGTCTCAGGGGGTCGCTCATGCTCGTGGCCTACAGCAGCCAAAGAAAGCCTTGTGTCCTCTCACTTATGAAGTGTGGTGTGACTGGAATCTTTGAGGAATTAAAATAATCACAATCAGAAGTGTTGTATGTAGAGTTAAAACTCTGTTTGGACAAACCTTTGTATGTTTTCTTGAGAGACAGCTGTTTATTCTAACAGTTATTTATAAACCTGTTAGTAAGTTTATAAACTTGAAATTGATTCTTAAATAAATGCTTGCTTTTTTTTTTTCCCCTGTGAAATTCAGCTCACTTTTCCAGAGCTAGGAGGCACCAGTGCATCTCAAAAAAATCTCTTGCCAGAATTGTGAACGGAAATGTTCGGCTCGAGCTGTTTCCACCTAATTTTTCTAACAAGTGAAATAAATTCATCCCTGAGACGTGTTGTAAATGTAGAAGTCAGTTAAAATTTGATCGCCACGGAATCCTCTTCCTTCAAAATGGGACGTCTCGTAGCTTTTGACACTAACAGGAGTTCTTTCCCAACGTATTATTTATGTGCTCTGTTAGTTTCAAGGAGCTGTGCATGTGTTATTTTTCACATCTATAAAGTGGCATTTTCATCTTTCAAGTATTCCCCTGCGAGGGGAAGCTACTGTAGCAGAATGACCACGAGCTCCCGTGCATTCCTGGGAGAAAGCAGTGGACAGTGCTTGGCGGGTTACAAATTCACACCTTGCTTTGCTGCACGCTAAACTCAGCATCTGAGCAAGCCCGTGGCCCTGGTAGGCTTTCATAATCGAAAGACACAATTATTTTTCCTTAATGTCATTAAAATTCCACATTTCTTTTCATTCCAGATCCTCTCCTGCGTGACTACTGGGTGTACGAGGGCTCTCTAACCATTCCACCCTGCAGTGAAGGTGTCACCTGGATATTGTTTCGCTACCCTTTGACTGTGTCCCAAGTGCAGGTAACAGCTGTGCTTCAAGTGACCTTGGAATATGGTTGTGAGCTAAAGGTTATAGCGTGCAAATAGATATATCTGGACATTCCATCTGTTCTCCTTGAAGATCCCATTAGATCAGTACATGGCTTTTCAAGTAAAGGTTAAGCCTTTTGAGTCACTGAAAGCAATGCAAAGGTCAGAGATGAAAAAGCTTGTTATCATTCATCATCTGCATTTAAAATAATTCTTTATTTAAGTGAAAGAAAAAGAAAAAAAGAAGTCAGTGCGCAAAAGAACCTCGATTCTTTGTAATTGTAAGCTTTCAAATACCACTGCTTCTTGATGTTAAAGGAACAAAAAAGCACGGGGAGACACCGTGTCCTGGAGAATCAAAACTGTTAACATCATACAGACTGCCTATATTGCATTGAACTATATTTAACTTACCTTGCTCTTTTTTTAAGTCTATTTTATGATAAATGTCAAACGGAAGCTACCTATTTAAATTTCATTTCACACGTATTTATTTTCAGGTGTTTGTTGTTTTTTTTTTAAAAAAAGGTATCTAACAGTCATGTGAGCCTTTCTAGAGAACACATTTCAAATCTGCCTGCAAATAAACCCAATGAAAACTCCTGATGAATATTCTCCCAGAGTCTGAATCCCAGCTGGAGGAATGTGGGCTTAATTTAAGTGAAACCATTTAGAGGCCCTGAAGCTGAACACGCTAATTTTCATTGCCTGCTCTGAAATGTGCAGACAGAAGGGAAAAAAGGATAAAAGGTGATAAATTCAGATTGAAACCATTTCAGCTTTAATAATCGAAAATTTTGCTGGTAATCCCAGCACAGTATTGTAACAATCTGAAATCATAGAATCTTTGGAAGTGTTTCTTTTCTTATGAGAACAGAATTCTAGTTCTAATCATAGGATAAAAGCAATAGCTTCCACTAAGCTTATTTGTATGGTAGCTGCAACTTAAATGAATCCCATCATGAATCTGGTTTTTATTTGCTTAGGAAAGGTTAAAACTTAACAACTACTACTGAGTAAACAGAAACAGACCTCTGTTGGCATCATTAGAGTCAGAAAACTTTTAAAGACAGAGTGTATTTTGTAACTTGGCAGCTAATTATCCAGATATGATATGGATAAATAAGAGAACATAATCGCTCTTACATGGAGACATTGTGTGGTCCTTTATTTCATGCTGGTTGCAGATTTTGTAGTTTCTATTCCCTTTTAATCCAGTCAGTGCAGAGAGGAGGGAACAGTTCAAGCCATCCCCAAGTTGTAGGAGACTTCAAGAGGATGAATGAAGGAGGAATTAAATAGAGAAGTGCAACTTCAGTTCATATTCTTATGTACTCATTTACCATAAGAATACGAGATGTTGGAACATGGTGTGAAGGGGATGAGTCTCCAGAATATTGTGCCTGGGGAAAAGAATGTGATTCATAAAAGAGTGAGATAAAAAAGTGTGATTCATGTGGGTCACAACAACCCCATGCAGTGCTACAGGCATGGGGAAGAATTGTTTAGCCTGGAGCAAAGGAGGCTCAGGGGAGACCTTCTGGTTCTGACAGCTCCCTGACAGGAGACTGGAGCCAGGGGGTGTTGGTCTGTTCTCCCAACGAACGAGCAGTAGGACAAGAGGAGACAGACTCAAGTTGTGCCATGGGAAGTTTAGGTTAGACAGGAGGAAAAAATTATTCCCCACAAGGGCTGTCCAGGGCTGTCCCAGGCTGCCCAGGGCAGGGGTGAAGTCCCCGTGATCCCTGGAGGGGTTTCCAAGCCATGGAGATGTGGTGCTGAGGGACAGGGGGCAGTGGTGCCTTGGCAGTGCTGGGTCAATGGTTGGATTTGACAATCTGAAAGGTCTCTTCCAACCTAAAGGATTCTATGATTCTATGACTGTGTCCTTCTTGAGGTCAGGGGTAGCTGGTTCGTGTTGCTGCATTATTTTGCTTGCTGTAAACCCAACCCAACAAGAACATTGCAGTGATGAAGGGCGCACAAGTTGTGGAGGCTCTTTTTCTCTGCCACTGACACAGGATGCAGGTGTGACATTGCACTGGAGCAGAGTGAGAGCTTGGGGTGAATTTATGCTGATATGATGCACAATACTTTGTCCTTATAGATCAGCATCAAATAGAAAAACTATCCTCACTGCTAGTCATGAATGCAGCAGTGTTGAAGTCAAGGTTGTGCAGAAAAGACATGAAGAACATGAAGGACTTTTGCTGAGGTGGGATAAAAATTCTACTCTTTCAGATATTAATTGTAAATAAATATGGGGACAAGTAAGTGAGAGACAGTGATTCTGGGACCCTAAAGTCAATAGGGGCTGGGATTTCTCCAAAAATAAGATTTTGGGGGTGCCAGAATATTTTGATAAAGCCTCGACATCCAAGGATTTTAACTTGTAATTATCATTTTGGCTGCAATTAAATACCTGTCCTCTTTAGTGCATGTGGACATGGGAGAGATTCTGTTTAAGGGGAGATTAAAAATGCCAGAGCTTTTGTCTCTGGAAAATAAGAGGATGTAGTATAGCATATACCATTCTGAATCATCCATGGAAGGCTGGTACAGGCATTTAATTTTATTAAGCCTGCTTGTAGTATTAGAGCATAGACCTCAGTGCAAATGGATTTCTAATGGATTTAAATACATTATTTTTACATGTGTCATTAAGTTGTAGAACTTTCTTCTGTGGGATACTAATGAACACAGCTTATGGAACTTCAAGCGATTTATACAAATACTGGTAGCATTTGTGCTTATAGCTGGCAAGAGGCAAATTCAAGGCTTTCTATTTTTGTTTTTCAGGCCATAAAATGATCAACTTCTGAGTGTCAATAGCAAATGATAATAAAGAGTGACACAGTCTGACATGGAATAGGTTTTATTGCCTTCCTCTGATGAAGCAAGTTAAAATATTGGGGACGAGATACTCAGTCATCTTCCTGTTTTCTGTAATTAACATAGCAATATTGATTAGCTTAACAAACTGTGGGTCATAAGGGGAAAAAAAATGAATAAAATTGCAGTTCTAGTTTGTGGTCACGTCTGTATATTTTCACATTTGCTTGTTTTTAAACTGTGGAGAAGTAACTAGGTTGACCATCACAAAGTAGAGAACCTTTTTCTGTTTCTACTGAAGACATTTACAGATAGTAAAGTTCAACAGATGAGTTGATTTACTACTGATCTAAGTCAGTGCTAAGTGCAAGGAGTTCCATCTCCATATGCACCTCACTTCAGCAGCTGGGATCTGAGTGTGTTGGTTATATGGGCAGCAAAAGAGAGTGCTGACAACTATTTTGAAATGTTATTCATGATGTGTAGTGACCATAGTATGTGGTACCTGAACGTTCCAGGGTTTCACAGCTACAGAAGTGGCTGGAGAGGGATGATTCTGAAGTGAAGAATGTACCTAAGCTTCTTTATCTCTGCTTTTCTGCCTTCCAGATAGAGGAATTTCGTAGACTGAGGACACATGTTAAAGGTGCTGAACTATTAGAGGGCTGTGATGGAATCCTAGGAGATAACTTCAGACCAACTCAGCCACTTAGTGATAGAGTCATCAGGGCTGCATTTCAGTAGCAGAAGAGGAAAACCAACAAAAACGTTTCTTCAGGTAAGTAAAAGCTTAGCAGAAGAATCAAAACATCAAAATAATTTTCATAGGGGAGATTTAGCTGAAGGAGAAAACTCTAAGTTTTGACACTGTACTGTTTTATTTTATCCTGTGGTATAATAGTTTGGTTACTATTAGGTTCTTTAGTGGCTGGACTCTAGTTCGTGATATAGAGAATTTCAATATTTCTATTGACTTCAGTAGATCATGCACAGTTTGATCACAGTTACTTCTTGTAGCTTTAAATTCCTCCTGCTGCAATGAGCAACAGCACAGTGTGTCTGGGTTATCTGCTAGATTTCCCCAGTTGCTGAGGTTCAAGGATTGATTTCTTACCCTGCTTTTAGACGACCAGTCACGGGTGAATCTTTGTAGCGTTATCTGTTAAAAGCCAGGGTGGTAGTTCTGGAAGGAGGCCTTTTATTCTCAAAGGAGGCCTTTGGGTTGGTTTTTTTTTTATCCCTTCTCCCTGCTTTGCAACCCTGTTTTTTCCCAACACGTCTCAATCTTGGGCAAAACTGATACAGATACAAGAGAAAACTAATTAGGTGCTGTCATGGCTAATTCTTCATGTTCCATTCATCCAGGCAGTTGCTGGTTCTTGTCCTCAGTGATGTTTTCAGCCTTGATGGCTCACAGAGTAAGAATTTAAGGATGATGTTGGATTCAATGTGTAAGAGCTAATACACTGGTGAACCTGCGTTCTCCCGGTGTCAGTGATTAAAACCTCCCGTGGCGTGTTCCTCTAGCCTGTATCAGCTACCAGATAAATCCCCTCAATGCTCAACAGTTACTGCTAAACATCACTACTCACTATTCTTAGATAATCAGTGGTTTGCTATAATGAAAAACCTGGTGGTGAGATTCTTAGAGAGTTGAAGGATATTTGCTATCAAGGCAGCTAGCTACCTTGAAAGCAGCAAGTCAAGGCACCAACATTTATGGCTGATTTTGTAATGAAATGGCTCCACCTTGATGCAAATAGTAAGACAGCTGATCTGGGAAGTCTCCGAGAAAAGACTGAATCTGTTCACTTTCTTTAATAAGTCCTACTACATTTTTACACAGTACAATTTTTCATCTACTACCCTCCAATAAACTTTCTGTAAATAATAAAAACATATGGGTACTTCCCATTACCCTATTTTACTGGTAGAATCCATCATATAAAAGCATCAGTTTTTCCAGCTGCACATTTCTTCAAATCTATATGCTCACAAAAGAACCAGTTGATCCAGAGTTTCACCTGGAAGCATGCTCCTGAAAGGTGTTAGATAAATGCTTTTGAACAAGGCCATTTATTTGTACAATAAATTCTTGCCCTACCTAGGGCAGTGTTGGAAGTCCTTAGTTTATGTCAGGCTCTGTTGTGGAGTTCAGAGCATGCTCTCAGTCCAGCCCCTGACTTCATATGAAGTTAACAAATGATCAGGCATCAGATAACCCCTAGAAGGGGTTGATAATTCAGTGCTTCCAAAAATGGATCCATTAGAACTGAGGGGGAAGATGATCTTTCCTCCTGTATGTGGCAGAAGTTATTAAATAGGCTGGGACAGTGGCCAACAATTCCATGGTGTTTCTGTATAGTGTAAACATTCAATATAGTCTGTGCATCTAAACATTTTTGAAGTAAGGTTTTATTTGTGTTTTATAACCCTATTTAATATCCACATCCCAAAAGTTAAGCAAAGAAAGCAAAACACTGGTCCTTTTATTAATATTATTTTCTCATTCCCATATTTAATTTCGGGCACATCCCTAAACCCAATTCTCAATTACATGGCTCTCTGCAGTCACCAAATGTCATCACTTTAATCTTGAAATGGATGTTTCGAATTCATCCCAGCTTCTGCATAAAAATTACTTGGGAAAATCATAGCAATATTAAAGTACAATTTTTCTGAGAGAGTGAATAATGCCCTCAGGCCAGTGCAGGTAATTCAAGTCCGTAACAGTGAAATTACTTGACACGCTGAGTTTGAATTTTAAGCATGGAAGAGTTTCCTTTACAATGCTGGAATTGAAATGTAAAAATTTCCCTTCTGCTTTCATGTTGGAAATTTTATTACATTTGTCAATACTGAGAAAGATTTGTTTTAAATAATATGATTTATCTTGGCCATGCTTCACAAAATATTCTGCAGTTTTAATTCCCAAATGATGGAATTTTTAATGTAAAATGATAGCCCTCACTGTAGGGCTGTGCTAATGACAGACTGTCAAGCACTGGGAAGGACCTGTGTCTCCTGGCATTGTGTAGCCCACAGAAGAAATGGCACTTGGCTCTCTCCACCCGATTGAAACTATTGATCAGAGATTCATTTGGATGGATTTTCTTTTTAGTTTTGGATGCATCAGTCCAAATAGCAGCAAACCAATCAAGGGCTCAAATTCTGTCCTTGCTATTGAGTCTCTGGGGAGCTGGAAAAATGAGGTGTAAAAAGAAATCATGTGGCTTTGATCACCTTTCTTCTGTGCACAGAGGGGGAAAAGGAAAATAATCCTACCTTCTAGGGGGGCACAATGCTATGGTCTCTATTTCTTTGCCTAAGTAGATCTCAGTGATCTTTGTGTTTGAATGGAGGTTTACATTGCCACTCAATATATATCTTTACTCTGAGTTTACTAGTAGTCTCTCTAGTTCCTGAAGTTCACCAACAAATTGCTCTGCAGAAGGTCCAACACTTGGGGATTTTTTTCCTTTTCTGTTGTGTAGACCCAGAGCTGGAGTAAGCTTTCAGCAGCCAGGCATCATTAGGCTACTATGACCATTCTTCTCTTTTTCCTGGTTTAAAAAACAAAACAAAACAAAACCCAACACAAAGATTATCAGCAGTAGTTCTTTAGAAATACAGACACCCATAAACAGCAGTTCCCTAGATTTGATGAAACATGAGTATTTATGTTGCTTCTCAGCAAGTGATTTTTCAGAGGTCATTGTTCATCTCCCTGAGTTTAGGGTTTGTGCCTAAAAAGTGGTTGGTTTAATTGTTAAGTTTCAGTCTTTGAAAGAAACTCTATTTCATGTTATCAACAAAACTGACTATTGTTCTCCTGCTTTTAAGAGCTTCTGTGTAGTGCCCAACACTCCACTGCCACTTCAGAGTACTTGAGAATGTGCTTAGGTTTGAGTGTGTGAGAGAGGGCCAAACACCTCTGGCCTGTGAGCCACACACCCTAATCAGAGACCCACTGGAGATGTGCCAAAACCTTTGGAGCCTTCAGGGCACCAAGAGCTTCAGGAACAGCTGAACGATGGTGGCTTTTCAGGTTGTTTTCCCAGTACTTTGTTGTAACATCAGGGAATGGGGTGTTCACTGCGACTGTAAGTCCCGTAGTGTCAGCCTCACTTGGTTTTCCAATGCTGAAGATTCAGATTAGTGAGTAGCTAACCAATTCCATTGCTTGTGTGATGTACCTCTGACACAGGAGCCACAACTTGGGATTTGGTAGCCACAGACAGACCAAGAATCACAGACTAGCCCTTGCTGTAGTGGAAATTCATGCTGTGTCCAGGCCAGGGCATCAGCTTAGGGGGTGATCAAACCCTAAATGAGGAAGACAAACATTTTGAGTTACAGTTGTTTCCAGAATTAGTACCATAGGAGAGAGGCCTCACCTCAAATACTGAGTTCAGTTTTGGGCCCCAGAAGGACACGGAGGGGCTGGAGCGTGGCCAGAGAAGGGCAGCAGAGCTGGGGAAGGGGCTGGAGCACAAGTGTGGTGAGGAGCAGCTGAGGCACCTGGGCTTGTTCAGCCTGGAGAGAAGCATTTTGAGAGTATAATTTCCAGCTGCTTACAATAAAACAAGTATGGTTTGTACACTGCTACTCAGGAAGTGATAATGTAGCCAGGAGTGCCTGGCATAAAAAACAACCGTGCTCACAGCATGTTTATTGGCAATTGCAACACAGAAGTTAAAGAGTCTGAACACACATGGAAACTCTGCCGTGTTATTTTCACTTACAGGGAAAATGCTGCAAATTAGTGGTGAGGCCAGATGGTAGGAGGCTCATGGTGAAACTACACCTGTAAAATCGAGAGACTCCAGGTTTGTAGGTGTGAAATGTAGTGATGGAACAGCTCTCAGATGTCGAGGGTATTAGGAGGACATCAGGTGAATGAGACTGAAGACCCAGGTAGTCACAGGTCCTTACTCGTGCTGGAGTTTGTAATTCTAATTACTCCCTATGGATGAAAGCAAAGCAGAGATAGTGCCCAAACAAGCTCTTGCTAAGCAGACAGCAACGGGTGACTGGAAATATTTTTGCAGCTGCTAATTGTCTACTTAAGGAGGGCAACCCCAGCCGTGACTGGTGTTAACACCACTGTGGGGACTAACACCACAGTTTAAGGCAGAGCAGTGCTACAAAGCAAAACATACTGTACAATCATGCAATCAGAGAATCATTTTGGCTGGAAGAGACCTTTAAGATCAAGTCCACCCATTAACCCAGCACTGTCAGGGCATCACTAACCCATGGCCCTCAGCACCACAGCTCCATGGCTTGGAAACCCCTCCAGGGATGGTGGGGACTCCACCCCTGCCCTGGGCAGCCTGGGACAGTGAGCAGGGCAGGCCTGTACTTTTTCAGAAGATGTTTATGCATCCCCAGAGCTCAGGAGAAGCAAAGGTACACTTGAGTTAGCTAGCTGTTGTTAAATGCCCACACAACTAGATGCAGACTCAATAAAATGTGACATTTTCTTGGAAGGAATGCAAAGCTTCAGAAAGGTAAAGAGTCATAAGGTAGGCAGTTCTTGTTTCTGAAGCCATGACCAAGCGTACCTTCAGGTGCTGGTTGTGGGGAGGTGGAGGATAATGGTCATGGGTAGGCAGTGTTAGATTGGTTTTGCCACCCATGTCCTTTGATGTTTTTTAAAAAACTTTTTGGTTTAGCTTAGTGTTGAGGAGGAGGAGGCAAGATGCTTCTCTAAGGAAAGAAATAGAGGCATTGTGCAAGATAATAATGGTAAGGAATATGGTGAGACAAAAGAGGTGGAGAAACTCTCCAGAAAGCAGACTGAATACTTGTAAGTAGCAGGAGGAAGTTACTAATCTTGTCTGGTGATCTTGACCTCAGGCTGCTGCAGCAGGGCATCTTATTTCCTCCTTATCAGATGGAAAGGAACATTATCATAGCCATCCTATTTCATTTTTTTTGTAGTCTGTTTATTTGCACTTTCTCAACACTTTGAAAAATAATCCTTTTCACTGACGTGCTCTTCTATCTTCTCTTTTAAATCTGTTTCTGTTGATTGTTATGGGAACATTGAAACCTTTAGTTCAAAATATACCAGCTTGGCCCTCTCTTTGCTCCTTCTACTGCTCCTTTCTCTGAGATAAAGTCACAGTCTTGCATTTATCCCAGTTTTGTGCAAGTAAGTTTATTTGCTGTAAGGTGTCCAAGTACGTAAAAATATTATATGAAAGAATTAGAAGTAATAAATAATAAGTAATAAATAACAAGTAAATAATCTTGGAAACATAATGTTTTTTTTTTTTTACCTTCTGAATTTCAGTTGACCATGTTAATATTTCTTTAAAAAAAGCCAAACTACTTAGTTACTGTGCTAGTAGCTCTCAGATTTCCCAGGTATTTACACTTCATGGTGCTGATCCTGAAAGCTTTTCTTTGGGGGTGGTTGTCTGGTCTGTAGAGGACCCCACCAGGAGCAATGGGACTCTATTTAATATATGTAGGACTCAGCTCAAGCCAAGGAAATTTCAGAGGCAGAGCTACAGTCTGTAACCAAGCAAGGCATGGAGACAGCCCTCTGATTATAATACACATGCCCATTTGTAGCTCAAATACTACATCAGACGTGTAAGAGAAGCTGATATCTTCATATCTACCTAAAACTTCATCCTGAATAGTGTGTTACTCAACCACATGTATTATGAAACAGTGCTCTTAATTTAGCATGGTAGAAAAATTAGCCTTAAACAAGAATAAAGGGCAAAGATGAATAACAACAGTACCAGTATATACAATCAGTCCTTTGTCAGACAACACGTTAAGTGTTTCTATAACAAACACAACTGAAACCTTCAGACTGGCTCGTAATTAGGCTCCTTTCCAAAAGTAATCCATTAATACAATAGCTGCCCAAATCCCAGTTCAACTTAATTTCACTGACTTTGATTTTTGGACTAAAAGCATTAAGCTTGAACTAGTGAAAAATGTACAAAATGTGCATTCAATTAAGGAGTAATTAGATACTCAATCACCCTTACATCACACTAGGGATTATCCAAGAAAGAAGAGAGCTACTACTCACTGCAGTGTATAAAACAGTTTTCTTAATTAGTTTAGTGCTAATTGAGATTGAGAAAGTGTCACCGTGTCACAGCATTTGTTTGCCTACACAGAACTTGAAGAACACAAAGTTTTGGGCTTCTCTTGAGCTTCCCACTCAGATGTTTCAGTTTAATTCCCTGATCTGGTATCTTCTGTCCACTCAAGAGGAACTTTTCTGTTCCCTGCAGGAAGGGGTTTGGTCCCTGCACCCTCATTATCAGTAGCCCACTAAAAAACATGCCAAGAGATTGTTATTACATCGTTTTTTGATGTTGCACCAAACCCCAGAAAGAACTGGGAATCCTCTATGCTATATGTAAAGTGTAACTCTGGCTGAAACGGGCTGCTCTGGGAAGGGCTTGTAGCCTCCCTTGGAAGGCAGCTGGTAGAAAGTTTGTCAGGTTGACCATGAAATGATCCTGCTGCTTGACTTTTGAGGGTCTTGGATGATAATGAGGGAGCACGTGGAAATCATGGCACAGATTGTCCCGTGGATAGACACTTGACTTCCTAGCAGCGCTGCTGAGGACAGGCAGCCTCTACACTCCCTGCCGCGCTAGGGAAGAGTGGGAGCTCTCTAGAGATGCCTTGACTCTTCCTGCAGGCAATTGGAGCCCCAGGTGACCGTTGGCACCCAAGCACTTGCAGGTTCCTTGTGTGGAGATACTGAGCTATAGTTAGCACCAAAGCAACCTCAGGGAAACACGAGTTATTAGTACTGCAGGATGAGACGGTTTGGCTCTCTCGGACTTGCACCTTCTGAGCTGAGAGCACTGGGGCAACCTGAGCAGATGGTTTCCTGAGGTGATGCTGAAGCTCAGGAATATGTGGTTGCATGAAACCAAATATTGATTTATCTCTGTTGCTAATGAGTAAGTGTATTACTGCTATTAGGAGGGACAAATTGGGTGATTGCTTTCTACCTCCTGAGCCCACCCGACTCCCGTGAGAGCTGTGTACTCAGCACTTCACTTGGAAGGGCCCCTAAAATACTAAAAAGTTCTCTGTGACTAGTTGATTTTCCTCTCCAGTTTACCACCACACTCTCCACATCAGAATCATTTACCCGATTGATTCAGAAAGCCAATTGTAAAGCTTTGTTTCAAGGTAATTATTTTACCACTGCATTTAACGTTGCGTTTTTATTGCCATTTCCTCCATTGCTAGTAAATCTTCCGGCGCTGCCTTTACCCTAAAAGAGAAGAATCAGAACCATTATGTCACTAAAGTGTATACCCTGAAACTGCCCCCACCTGCTGTCATGAAATCCCAGCTTTTAGTTTTCCCTGTCTCCCTGGCTGGACATAAACAGTCTTTCAGACCCACTGCAGAGGAATTTCAGTAACATAATTGTTCCATTCTCTTTTCAGAGAGGGGGAAGACAATGCTCCCACAGTGCCCTCGGATGAGAAATGGAAACTTTGGAGGCTGCTGCTTCAGTTGAACCACAAAGCCCGTATTGTTTGTCTTCATCTAATTCAGCCTTGATAGGCAGCTGTGACAGTTGGTCTGTCCGCACGGTCCAGGGAAATTCTGGGAATGGGGCTGTACATTAAGAGAAGAAAACACAGTAAATCTTCCAATTCCCACTGTTAACTATTTTTAAATGGTAATTATCATTGCTTCTGTAGTTTCCGTAACATTCAGTAGTCATCTGTGATCCAAATAGTACTAATTCTAAGCTTGGTATGAATGTTAATATGTCGAAATACGATTGTTTTGAACGTTAGGCTTAACTTTATTCTGTATCATCTCTTGTGCTGTCAGTAACCATCTTTTCTGCAGAGGGCAGGTGCATTCTGTGACGCTAATAAACACATTGTTTGTTCACAGAGACTATTGCACAAATTCAGAATTGATTTTTGGGCAGAGAGGAGCACGTCCCTGCCAAACCTGTGCACTTAACGTGGTTTATGGGAACAGAGCTGAGTGACATTTTCATTACTAGGAACGTTGCTGAAGTAAAGCACAGTTTTGCAATAAGGAAAATTAACCGGTGTAACAATAAACAGGATCATCTGGATTATTTTCTGCTTGGTGAGTCATGGAACTTTGCAAAGAAACGTTCAATTCAGGCAGAAAATGATCAGCTTTTGTTCTCCTGTGAATTATGACAGTTCTGTTTGTTCCGTACGTCGCTGCGGAGGGTGGTCGGGGGACCTGCTCTGCGTGCCCTGAGCTCGCTGCGCAGCGTGAGGGTGGCCACGCTGGGCCACACAGGACACGTCTTGCCAGAACAGCCAAGGGAATGGTCATCTCAGCCAGCTAAGTCGAGCTCATAGCTTTCCTGCAACACACCACGATCTGAAGGATGGAGTCAGCGGTGTGGTGGGCACATCGCTGTCGCCGAGGTCCACTTGAGTAGGCTGGGGAGGGCAGGTCTGTGCAGGGTGAGCAGAACTCGGGAGGCACAGATGGCAAGCTCCAGGCTGGGGCACAATGGAGATACAAACCCAGGGTTCACAAAGGGGAGGTTGCTCCCTGGGAGCACATCCCTGAGTCATCAATCACCAAGTCATCCCCAGGCAGTGGTAAACTCAGTGTCAGAAGGCGTGTTTCATTCTTCTCCTCAAGGCTTATGGGGAGAGCTGCTGCTGAATAACGAGTTAGGAATTCTCCGAGTCATTTCTGCGTGTCCACATCTTGCCCTGGGGCAGGGAGTAGCCTCTGCATAGAGTCTGCTGCAACAGCCAGGGTTTTTGACAGGAGCCTGATAATATTTCCTAGTTGTCAGGTTTGGTACTAAAATCTTGGAAAAATCACCCCAAAACAGTGCCCTGTGAGGTGGAAGTCAAGTGGTTTCTGCCAGTTGAAAAGCTATTCCAATTTCCTTGCACCCAGCTGTGAAGGAACTCTCTGAAAGTGGAGTGAACCAGGTTCTGAACCTGCTGATTCCCGGGTTGTCTGAGCAGCTCATTGGGAAGGTCTTTTCCCTTTGCACGCAGCGTATTATTAACTACCAAGCATTAACTGAAGGGAGCTGTAGTATTCATTCCACAAATATTGACATTATGATGAAATCTGAACTAGATTTATTCTCTAAATAAACACGTTCCTTATCTTGGAGCTGGCTGATATTATTCTGGCTGTGAAATACAGATACATTGCAAAGCAAATGATGTAATGTCTCCACCAAAAGTCCATTCCTTCCCTTTCCCGTGCTCCCTTCCTGTGCTTGCTGTTCTTTCCTCCGTTGCCTTGTGCAGTGAACTTCTAGTCGTGTAAATACTACTAGTGAGGAACTGAGGTTAGTAAATTTGTCTCAACATTTGTCAGACTATTTTGGGTTTTTTTTTTTTTTTTTTTTAACTTTGCTTTTGAAAAAAAAAAAAAAAAAACCAAACCAAAACAACCCACTGGTCAAAATGCTTTAAAGCTGTATTCTGTCTTTAGAACTGGATCTAATTATAACAAGAAATTCATTCACAAAACACATCCGTTTGTTCTGAGGGCAGTGGAAGGCCCTGAGCGAATCATTTCAGGCCTGCAGCTGCTAAAATTCTCCTGAATCAGATGGCTGTCTGCACTGGAAGTGTTCTTAAAGGTAAGTATTAATGCGTGTCATGCTCCACATAACTCTAAAGATTGGTTAGAAATGTGAACGATGTTTCAAGAGGCGTGAAGCAGTCGGACACTTGTTGATAAGGAAATCTCTGACATCATCCTGAAAAGCAGCTTGCGTGCGCCTCCTGGGGCAAAGGCTGGCTCTGCAGCTTCACGTGCATTAGCAACTCCTGTGCTTCTTATTTATAGAATCATTAAGGTGGGAAACGACCTTCAGGACCATCAAGTCTACTAAATATTGTCAGGACCACTAAACCATGTCCTGAAGTGCCACATCTGGATGGTTTTTGGACCCCTCCAGGGATGGTGGTTCCACCCGCTCCCTAGGCAGCCTGTTCCAAGGCCTCACCACTCTCTCAGGAAAGAGATTTCTCCTAATATCCAACCTAAATCCCCCCTGGTGCAACTTAAGCCCATTTCCTCTCATTCTATCACTAGTTACCTGGGAGAAGAGACCATTTAAGATGATGTTTGTGCCTGAGATGGAGACAAAAACATCCTGATCTCACATAGACGTAAACTCTTTGCCTCCCTTAGGCTTTACTATAAATATACACTATAAACTGCTTCCTGAAGTGTCTCCCCTGTAAACATCTGACAGTGGTGGGCACGAGACAGATGAAAGCTATCAGAAGTCACTGAAACACTGCATCAAATTCTTACATTGTCCTGGTAAGAGGTTTAATTGCACTATATTATCCAACCACTAGATGTCTGCATACTATAGAGCTTCGGGCAGGGTTTGTTCCCCAGCTAAAAAAGCAAACAAAGAAAAATTCACATCTGCAGATGTCTCTCTCCGCATCATATTGGCATGTGGTTTTCCTGACCTATGTCCCTTGCTCAAGGAAGGGTCTGTAGGCAAAGAGATCAATAAGTAAAATTACACGTATGAAAACTGAGGGTGGTTTCTGTTAAAAATGGAAAGAGAACCGAAGATCAAGCCATTTGCTGAGATCACATCTCCTCAGATAAAATTCACCGGTCGACGCCAGCAATCAAATCCAAATTGCTGCATCCTGACTCACTGGGAATTCCCACCAAGCAGGTCCCGCAGTGCCACGGGGCAGCAGTAACCTGCCACAGAGACGGTGCCAGGTCAGGCTGCCGTAGCGATGTCCAAGGGTGGCAATGCAGGCAGAGCTGCTGCTCGGCACACCGCTGGCTCAGGGCACTGCTGCCCTGGCATCGCCGCGGTTGCACCGGAGATCTGCGTGGTGTTGGGTTTGCTGGCAGCAAAGCCACCACTGGCTTGAGGAGCACCACGAGGTGCTGGAGCGTGTCCAGAGATGGACAATGATACTCATGAAGGGTTGACCACAAGTGTGGTGAGGAGCAGCTGAGGGACCTGGGGTTGTTGGGCCTGGAGAAGAGGAGGCTCAGGGGGGACCTTCTGGCTCTGACAGCTCCTGGCAGGAGGCCGGAGCCAGGGGGGGGGGGGGGTTGGTCTGATCTCCCAAGGAACAAGCAATAGGACAAGAGGAAACAGCTTCAAGTTGTGCCATGGGAAGTTTAGGTTAGACAGGAGGAAAAATTTCTTCCCCAGAAAGGTTGCCAAGGGCTGTCCAGGGCTGTGCCAGGCTGCCCAGGGCAGGGGTGCAGTCCGTGTGATCCCTGGAGGGGTTTCCAAGCCGTGGGCAGTGGTGCCCTGGCACTGCTGGGGGAATGCGTGGACTGGATGATCTAAAAGGTCTCTTCCAGCCAAAATGATTCTATGATTCTGTTCCACGAGACCCAGCCCTGGTTTGCCTCCCACTGGATTTTGCTGCTTCTCCCTTGCAAGATGGGGCTCGTGTTTGATTCTAATCATTGGTGCTGTTAGGAAATGCAAAGCTGAGAGCCCAAAGCTGAGAGCAAAGCCCAGCCCAAGTGTGCCCTGCACACTTCCCAGACACCTTCCCTTGCTGGTGAGTGTTTCTTTCCCGAAAGCATTCAGCAGTGGATGGCTGCAGAGCACAGCTGCTTTTGGTGGGTTTTTTTTCACTTGCCATCACAGAATTTACCCTTTCCCAAAAGGATGTGAGCGCTCTACCGTGTTCAGGCTTCCTTGCGACTCTTGGTTAATCAAGTAACAGCTCTTAAACCCAGTCTCTCATTAGCAAAATAGAATCTAACATTCAGGATCCATTCTCATTGTAGAGTTGATCACCATAATTGCAGTTAGTGTTCCATCACAATTAACTTTGTTTTTAATCACTAGAAGGCTAACAAGCTCCTTTCACACACCCTTTTCATCTGGTAAGTGCAGAGAGGGAAGATCCGGTGGGTGTCCTGCAGTCACGACCTGCAGAAACTTTCCTTCACCACCCATAACAGTGGGGGCCAAACCCGTGCAGCCGAGGGACAGGGCGATGAGGACACTTTCCTGCTTTCAAGGAGCAGAGGTGCAGTCGATATGTTGCCATTGCCTCTTCTTTTTCAGTTGGAGCAGAGTCCTGTTGCCGTGAATGTGAACGCTAAACTGCGTTGTCCACTGCTTTTCTGCACAGCTACAACTATTTGTTTGCTGTTTTGTTTGTTGGGTTTCTTTTGCAATAGAAGGAAATTATGTAAGGGGGATGAGTTACCTTGAGAGAAGAGCCTGCAGGGTGCGTAATCGTGGGCTCTCAAAGGCAAGGAGATGGTGAAGCCCTTGGAAGATGGGTCTCTCTTTCTCCTGCAAGGAAAGAAAATGCCCTTTTTGCCATTTCTAGTATTTTTTTTCTGAACCAGAATGGGATTTTAATTAGAAGACTAGAGATTTAAAGAATTAGAAGAATGGGATTTTAATTAGTCAGAATACCCTAAATTACTGAATTTCTACTTTTAAGAGGTTCTAGTCACACTCTATAGGAATTCTGTTATATCAGCTGAACTTATCTTCTCATTTAGCCTCCAGCTCCTTTCTAGCCCAAGCTGCATTCTCCTTTTCCTTTGTTAACTATTTGTTTTTATTTCTCAAAGAAAGGGAGAGGAAAAAAAGGAATGCTCATTGAGAAAGTATCTGATGGGTGTCCTGTAAATTAAGAGAGTGATAATGTGTGGTTAAATTACTGTCTGTAAATAGGAGAGACATTGTGATCTCAACTATGCACCTACTCTTGATAATTAGCCAGTTAGAAAAGAGCAGTCTGGTATTACTTTAGTAATCTTTCCATATAGAAACCTCCAGCTATGCACAGGTGAAATTGATTTTACAGGTTTTTAAGTAGTGCTGCTTTCCCACCGATTTCTAAAAAGGAAAAACCCAAATATCTTCAATTTTGACAAGCTTTTTTAGGCATCAAGAGACCAGGTCATGACATAACCCTGTTCCGCTCACTTTCCTCATGACTGACCCTTTCCCCAGCAGCCAGAAGGAGAGAAAAAACCCAAACCAAGGTGTCCTGCCCAGCAACAAATTCCAGTTGATGTTTTAGCTGTGATGGACAGCCACATGTCACCCAAACCAAGGCAGGTTCACCTGTAAGAGGAGGACGTTTGGCTGGAGGAAAGAAAGGAGATAGAAATCTGTCAAGTCTAAGCCTGCTCTCGAGAGTTTTTCACTTACTAATTCAATGAGATCCCGTGGCATCTCCTTAATCTCTTAAATTGTCTTTCATTAGATTTTAATGAGATTTTCTTCATCTACTCCAGACAGAGTCCTGCTATTTTATCAGTGTACTCTTCCTCTTTGTTTCCAGCTGCACAGCCTTACGTTCAGAGCTGTAGCAAAACGTGCGTTCAAGCCCATATGTGCAAGCCAGACTGCTTCACCAAAGTGCCTTGCAGTTCCTTACCAGCACCCAGCGCTGAAGCCGAAAGCTTCGCTCTGTTTGCCGTGGTCTTCATAAAACAGAGCCCAGATTTTCACCCACTAATTCCTTCACCAAGTCGAGGAGCTTGCTTTGACCTTCTGCCTAGACGTGAATTACCTTTAATCCGTATCCTAGGCGCCTTACACCCGATACTCTGTGTAACTGCGTTTGCATTACGTGCACTTTTGTGCGTGGTTTTCACCTATTTTCTATCACATGCATTTTTTTTTTCCCTCTTTCTTTTTGTTTTTAATTCAGATCTCATTCTTTTTTTCTTTGCTCAGCAGATTTCCTTCAGCTTTCATACTTTTTATACTTTCTTCCTAGATTCTTTCTGTCACATACCATTTCTGTCAATGGTTCTACAGTGTAAGATCTGGGTGCTCCTGGATCACCCCGTGGTCCAAAAGTAATCGGAATGAGGCACGGGCATGTTTCTGATCAGTTAGCCAGAGAGCAGGGTATGGGTATTGCCAGCCTTTATCCCAGCTATGGGTAAACAGATGATGTGTGTTCGGCGTAAAGTTAGAGTGGGCAGGATGAGCTAAAAACTGATCTGTCAAGACAGATTGAAGTTGTACTAAGAACTCAAAATATTTGGAACAGATTTGAGCTGACAGACTGAAGTTGTTTTAGTGTTTTGTGTCGTATGGCCACGGGGTTTTTGATCTTGTAAGGAGCATCTTAACACAGGTTGACCGTCTTGCCTAACTACAGCCTCAGTAACACCAACAGCAAAGGAACACACTTCCTGATGTCAGCACCAGCAAGAATCCTTTGGGTAATTTCACCTGATCCCTGAATGACTCAGACAGTAGAATTTCCTTCATGAATCCACACTGTGTTCAGTAACCTCCTGTTGCTCTTTAATATCAAGGCCCCATAACAGAAAATAGATGAAGCACCCAGTGCCACAGTGCCTCAGGTAATAGAGTCCACGCATCACTTGGGCAGCACGTGTCTCCAGGGAGACCTTTTTCAGCCTTCCAGTGCTTAAAGGGGGCCTGCCAGAAAGATGGGGACGGACTTATTATTGGGATCTGTTGCAGCAGGACAAGGGGCGAGCATCTTCAACTGAAAGAGGGGAGATTTAGACGAGATGGAAGGAAGACAGTTTACACAACGAGGGTGATGGAACAGTGGCCTGTTGCTTACAATGGTGGAAGCAAGCACTGGATGGTTGGAACCTTATTCGGTGCCTGTTGCTACCGCCTGGAACACCATCCCGGGCATCGAGGAGTGGATTTTGTGGTGACGTGGTACACCAGAAAGAACAGAGTCAGACAACGGGACTCATTTCTGAGCAGCCTCACAGACCCCTGGGCTGCAGAGCAGGACGTTGGGTGGGCACGTCACAGCCCCCAGGAGAACTGAACAGCGCAGCGGGCCTTCAGAAACCACGCTGAAAGCCATGGGGGGTGGGACCTTCCGACGCTGGGACACACATTTAGCCGACCACACTTGGTCAGCTAACAGCGGGGGAGCTGCCCTGCCCAGTCAAAACTCCCAGTGCCGCAGGAGGGGATAAAGTCCCCGTAGCGCGCGTGAAGGATACGTTAGGGAAGATGGTCAGGGTGACTCCTGCTCCAGGAAAAAGCAAAACCATCCCCGGGGTCGCTTTCGCTCCCAGACCGAAGGGCACCCGGGGAGCGATGAGGGGGGATGGAGAAGCCTGCGGGGTTCTGAAGGGGGTAGGGTCTGGGGAGAGAACAGGCAGGGAGGTGAACTGGGGGCTGTGGGTGGCTGTGCTGGGCTGGGTAATTAGCAGCAGCTGCTGGCCCAATCAGCTGGGACGGGCTGCAGCTGGGAGCGGGGTAAACAGCCCAGACAGCCAATGGGAGGCTGGCTCCCAGGTGACGTCATGTTCCCTATATAAGGGGAGGGCCAGGCTGGGTTGCCTGGGTCCATTCCTCACCTGGGGTGTGCTGCGGAGCTGGGATGGCAGTGGCCTGGGCACCGGTAGGGTCTGCCTGGTTTAGCTCGCTTGTGATATGGTTTAATTAATGCTGTGTTTGTGACTGTTGATTTTTGTCTCTCTTGGGGTTGTTCTGTTAAGCTGTCTCTCTCTCAACCCGGGGGGTCTCACCTGTTTCTTCCTCCTGGTTCTTCTGCCCATCCTACCAAGGGGAGTGGAGGGGGGATGACATCTGTGGGTGTTTAGCTGTGGCAGAGGTGAGAACACAACAGTCCTTTCTGGTGGTGGCTGCCCCATCCCTGGCACCATTGCAGGGGAGGTTGCCCGGGGCTCTGAGCACCCTGCTCTGGCTGCAGATGGCCCTGCTCCCTGCAGGGGGTTGGGCTGGAGGAGCTTTGAAGGTCCCTGCTCCCCCTAAAGCAGTCTGTGGTTCTGTGATATTTGGCCCAGCACACTCACCCATGCTGTGCTGTATGGAGAGGCTGCTGAGACACTCTGACCCTTGGATGTTGCTGCCCTTACTTGCAACTTGCCTGTGGAGCACGGTGTGAGAGGCCCCTGCTGCTCTTTCCCTTCTGGGAAACAGCTTTCTAGGGGAAGCTGCTCCTTTGGGTCTTGCCAGGGGACAGTCCTGCCTGTTCCCTTCTGCCAGGAGTGATGGGGCAGAGAGCGAGCGAGCTGCTTGGCAGCCAGATAGTCACCAGCAGAAGAGAAAGAGCTTAGGCAAGCACTGCTCTTATCAGGGAGAGGCAGGCGTGCCTGTGCTCAACCTGTCTGCAAGAGTGCTCCTCTGCCACTGCCCTGCTACCAGCTGCCTGGCGTGGCTGCCAGTGCCAGCCTCGCGGGGAGATGGGTGCTGCTGGGGCTGCCTCCCACCCCTGCCTGGTGTCTGCAGCTTAGGGCAAGGCACCAGCTGGGGGTAAGAGAGCAGTGGCTGATGGTTGCCACACCAGGTAACTCTGTTCCCTGCTGCTTGCCAGCTGAGATCTGCGTTTGGAGGCAGACTGCTTTTGCAAGGGGTTAGGCTTGGCACCGCCAGGGCACGTGCCTCAGCCAGGCAGGAGATGGAGATGCAGCCTTGGAGAGCATCACTGGCCTGGGACCCTGCAAATGAGGACTGAGGAAAAGCTCCTCCAGCCCTGCCAGGGGGAAAACACAACTGATGCTGAACACTGTACTCTGAGAGAAAAATTGTCACTGCTTAGGTTAGGTGTGCAAGTACAGGGGGCAGCTGAGTGAGAGGATGAGAAAACCAGACAGGACATGAATCAATCAAAACAAAGCCAGAATCTTTCCTGTCACTGCAATCAGGTGATGGGTCTTGCGTGAAGAGACAAAAAAAGGGTGCTGGCCACTTCTGACAGGGACAGTGGGATCTTGTTGTGGATGCACTGGGAGAGGCAGAGACTTTAAAACGTTTTTGATAAAATGGGGGATTAATGTCATAATGCTTCTGGAGAAAAATGTTTATCCCTTTCTACCCACTTCAATGTGTAAGGCCCTGTGACCTGAAGGTTTAAGAATTGGATTTGGCCAAAGTATACCACTTTTCTCCAAACGTGGCTGAGTCACCCTTGTGATTAGTAAATAGTCCACTCTGCACACATCCAGGCATCACCACACAGAAACAAGTTTCCTCTCTTTCTCATTCCTGTTAGTCTTGCAGCTCTGGCTGCAGGACAGATGATCACAGATCCTCAGAATGTGTGTTTTTAAACAAGAAATACCACTGTTTCCTGGTTTCCAGGTACTAGGGAATCAGTAGGGATTGGCCAAACACTTGTTGTCTTCAGAGCTCTCTTCAGGACCTGCCTCTTATGTAGTACCTCAGGCAAATCTCCTCTGAGCAGTAGGTGATGACCTGGAAACTATTTATTGTCCACTTACTGTGCTGGTTATGTGCTTGCCCAGGTTTTCCTCTTGCCAGAGCTGTAGTAAGACATTCTAATACTGAGTATCTCATAGTTTCCCCTCGGCACAATCTACTCTCCAGGTCTGAGAAATCTGCGTGGCTTAATTTCAAGGAACTTGTCAATGTGTCTTGGGAAGAAAGCAGCTGATTAAGTAGCAACTAATCCCACTTTGCTCTTCGAGTGAAAATTAGTACAGTAAAACACTCTTTATGTTGTTCACCTGAAGTTAAAAGGGTAAAAAAATTAAGAAAAAAGGCAAATAATTATGTTTTGGGTAAAACAGAAAACCTTCTGATCAGAAGAGGAGCATGTACATATGCACATGCTAGCCAATTTTGAAGTAATATAATTTCACACTTTATTTCATAGCTCTTTCTTCATTCTTTGTGCATGTTACTAACCTGTGACATCATCCTGCCTACTGGCTTCCAGTGGTGAGAAGTGTCTGGGCTGCCTGGGAAGATGAAGCAGAGGCAGATGAGGGGACCTCATGGTGCTGGGTCTCCTGAGTCAGGCTGTCACCTTCTGCTCAGTCAGGGTCATCCATCCTAGCAGAAAATTGCTTCAATAATCCTTACTTTGTCCTGTTTGCTTTAAATATAATGAGCTGGGTATATGCTCTCATCTATGTGACCATCCTCTCTGGTGTGGAGCTTTGCTACCTGTGCTTTGAAAGGGCTGCTGCGGTTTCCTTGGGTGTGAGGGGCACTCTGGGGATAACAAACCACGGCCCAGATGTGGACAACTTCCCTTATGTTCCACAAAAATGTAGTCACTTGAGGCAGGGGTGCAACCAGAGCTGTGGTGTCATCAAGCCTCTGAACTTGTGCAGTGGACAGCCCCTGTCCTGGGGCAGCCCAGCCTGGGATGGAGGTGGTCCTCTGCTCCCCGACAGCTCCTTCTGCATGCTCTCACCCAGTAGGTCTCCTCTAAGTGGAGAAAAAGTGGCTCTAATAGATGGTGACAGGAACTGGGGAGTTAGTTCTTCGCACGCCCAGCTGATGTTTCCAAGTGTTGCCACCAGAGGATGTACCAAGCACATTTTTGCTGGATTAACACACCAGCAGATTAAACCAGCCAGATTTACCACCAGAGGTAGCATAACTTCTGTGGAGACACAGGAAATCTCAGAGTAAACAACAGTTCATGAAAAAGAGAATACACGGAGGCGAGGAAGTTATGAACTGTATTTTCTGATCCATTTATCCCACCAGCTCTCGACTCTTCAACGCTTTAAATGGCAAATGCGTTTGAATCCTGTAAGATGCTGCTAACACTGGGAGTAGCCAGGCCAGGCCACTTCCCAGTCTTTTATGCACGTTTCTTGCAAAGACAGCAGCCATTTTGATGGTTGAATATTTTCTCATTGCAGTAATTCATCGTCTGGATCTGGGGTAGTCAGCAATTTAGGCACCGGGCAGAATAGGATGCTCAAAGAGACAAGGGCTACTAGACTGAGGCGCTGACTCAAAAGCCATTTAAAGTGGTTGCTATAAAAAGGAATGGTAAGAGCATCAACTGTAGATAAGACAGCATTTAAAATTGATGTTTTAGAGAAAGCTCTGTAATCTTCTCAAAGAGAAATGTCAAAGATTACTTAGCAGTTACATCCTGTATCAACAAGGATACACTTTAAACTGAACAAAACTAATCAATCTCCTCCCAGCGATTTTCCCCTTTATTACAAGCACAGGATATTTCTGGGAAGCCACAGGTATACTTCAAAATGCACTTTCTGAAAGCAGCAAAACGTTTGGGAGCATGCATTCTGCTTTGACTTCATTAATGGTCAGACTGATGATTCAGTGTCTGGTTCAGACTCATTCAGTGGAGCAGGACCAAGCCTTTAGAGGTATATATATATTTTTAATGAATTATTTTTCATCCCACCCTGAATTGAAAATGACTCTTGATAGTTTTGTCTTCCATGGATAAACTGAGTTACATGGTTCTGATCCCTTTTTAGAAGGATGACCAGTGAACTCATGTATGTGTCTGTGTTTGTTTAGGCACAAAGTCTCATCTAGTAACTCGGGAGCTGTTAACCTTCTAAAGCAACCTGTTTACTCACTCCATGTCCTCTCTGTATTATGACAAACATGAAATGAGCTGGATTAAAGAGAGTCTCACTGGTCTGTGTTGAAGTCTGTAGAGAAGAGTTACTCTGGATATACAGTAAATTGCAGTTAGATATTTGAGTGGGCTTGTCAGTATAAAAATTAACAGAATAATTTCCCTTTAATTACAGTGCTCACAACATTTGCAGTTGCTGTGGTAGACAGCAGTGGGCAAACAGATTCCTCTTCCATATTGTAAATACAGTCAGGTCTTTTGGCAGGCAGCATGTCAGGGTTGACTCTTTAACCAATCATAGTTTTTCATTTATTGGTGCTATCAATAGCCAATAAATCCCGTCCATTTGAACTCGTCGTGCAAGTGATGGGAAGCTTGAATGTTGCACTAAATTTTATTGAGCAGTCAATTATAAATCTGAGTGTTTCTAGTACTCCTTCCTGATGGCAGAGTATTCCATCACTCAGGTGAATGGTGCCAGACAGAGCTGGTTAGAGCAGCATTTCAGCTGGCAACACTTATCTGTGAGGCTGATGTACATACCCCTAAAACTGAACTTCTCTCAACTGTGATGTCAGAAACCTCCGAAGCATTCTCAGGTAGCTTGTTCGGGGAGGTTTTAGTTGTACTTCATGTGGTTCTCTGCATAATGGACCTATCTGGAGGCAATTACTGGAGCATAGCTTCAGCCAAATCCTCACTCTAATCACTGGCACTTCTGAGGCTTCTCAGATGGGTGGCTGACAGGAACCTGCCTGGTTACATGAGTTTTGACACATCTTTCAGCTCACTCTGAGACCCAATTGCAAAATCTGCTAGAACATGGAAGGGCGTCGTGTGGATTTATGGTATTTGCTTGAGCACCAGAGCCATAAACCAATGAGTGGATTACAATGAGATAAATACAGTATTTTCTTCTGCCAGATGCAATTCTGTCCCGGTACTTTTCATTGCATTATTTAATTGAAAGCAGTTCCCATTTTGCTCAATGTAGCAATTTGGAAGTTTGAAAGATAAGCTGCGTTTCTTTGTTTGAATATACTGTCAAAAGCATTTGAAAATAAAATGCTCAATCACGATAATGTTAAGTCTGCTCCTTATGTTAGTGGGTTTAAAATGTTAAACCTAATAATACTCCTTTTTTGAAACTAGGCCAATTCTGCTTCACTCGAAGTCAATGGGAATTTTGCCAATGACTTAAATGAAAGCAAGGTTGGGGCATATATATTAGTTTCAGGATTTAGGACTCCACAGGAGCCCAGAACTCTTCCACTTTCTGCAAATTAAATATTTCCAACTGCACAGAGCTGTCTGATTGCAAATTGCTGCCACATCTCCAAAAAAGCATTAAAAGGAATACTGACAAAGAGTGAAATATTTTTTTCATACTGCTGCCAGATTCTGAAGTTTTAAAGCAACAGTGATAAACTGGAAATATACCTTTTTTCCCCCCCCTTTTTTTTTCCTCCCTGGAATGGTTACATTTCTCAGAGACAGGAGACACTGCCAATCCTGCAGGCAAAATCCACTCGAGGAGCCTTGCAAAGCACAGGTACCGTCTGCTTGTCTCCAACAAGCCTGTGCACAGCCTGGGATCCCACCTACACACAGGCACTGGGTAGCAGGAGCTGCTACAGCTACTTCAAAAATTTTTTTGGAAGAACAGTATCTTTTAACAGGTTATTTAAAAATTACAGATACAGGGTTGTGAGGGCTTTTTGTAGTACTGATTTTTTTCTTTTATTTTGACTGAATGATTCAAAAGGAATGGTAAGAAACTTTTAAATGCTTTTATTGCCAATTCTAACCAAATTAATTTAATGAATTCTTTTTCAGTTGTTACGAAACACTAATGAACTCAGTAGGCAGAGATGGACCAGATAAGTTTAACCTGAGGTAGAGAGTGAACAGTTCTTTCAGCACATGGTTCTTTTGAATGAACAGTCAATGTAGCTCATGGAAGTTTCCTTGTTTGAACCAACATTCTATGAAACCGCAACTTATTTAAATCAGTGCTTTAATTATGGCCTCAGAATGCAGGAACCATGGAGGAAAGTCAATGAGAGACAGGACCAAACACTGCTTTACGTATTCATCACATTTATGATGCCTGTCTCCCCAGACACCAAATTAATCTCCTGGTTTTGGAGAGGCTTCCTCTCTCTCTCTTCGCTTAGCGATCTGAGAGCTTGGAGACAAGCACTGCAGCTCAGGTAGAAATCCAGTGACTCGGTGTCACTGTCCCTGGCTCAAGCTGAGGGTTTATCTGCAAAGGAGTTCAGAAAAATTGTGGGCGTGCTTCAGAAATTCAGAATGGTTTGGGTTGGAAGGGACCTCTAAAGACCACCTAGCCCAACCCTCCCTGCTGTGAATGGGCACGTGCCCTAAAAAGATTGTATTTTACTCGTGGTTTCTTTTGTACAGCATTTTGTCCCAGGAATGCTAAAAGCCCTGTTCTGGTTGCTGTGACATGCCACAAGTCATGGTCTGTCTCCCTCCACTCTGCAATCTTGAGGAACTAGTCTATTCACTGCTTGAAAAAGCCCTAATGTTTTACAGGTAGCTGAGTAGCTCTGCACCCTTTGCAGGGAAACAGAATCCACCCCATCCCTCCCTTTACTGATACCGCAGCAAGTGGGGCGTGATTTAGAGACTGAGATTATCTACAGATCCAGGAGACTTTGAGTTTGATTTCTTCAGAACAGCAATACCTTCTGAAAGCCAACACAGAATAACTGTGGAGTTCATTCCAGAGCAGGATGTGCATTTGCAAGCTCAAGCTGAGGCATATTAAAAGCTATGATGTCTTTCTATGAATTATACATATGCGATAATAATTCCATATTACTTTGGGTGGATAATGATGGGTTTGTTTTATATATCTGGGGAAGATGGAGATTGGGGTACAAGGTAGTGGTTAAATAATTGCCAAGTCACCATAAAGACATTAGATAATGTGCACAATTGTACGTTCAGTCAACTGATGCTACGAGCCAAGCAGAACTAATGACAACACTGGAGGTGGGTGCTCGCTGCCAGCATCTCTCCTGCGTTCACCAGATGAGCTATTTACCAACCTAGAATGTGAGCTACTTAACTGTGAGTGAATTGAGTTTTAAAAAGAAAATGTAGCTAAAATTAAATAAAAATGCTCGCTAAGAAGAGCTGGAGAGTTACAGGCTGGCTAGAGATTGGATTTTCAGGAGGCATGTAGTTCACCAGTGATGAAAACCTTCACTTTTAGGCTGTTCACTGCCCTTCTTGAAGACCCATATATCCTTTGTGATAGAGGAATGGCTGTTATCACTAGATTGCCCCAAAATCTTAGGAAACATAGTTGAAAATAACCCCCAGAGATCATCTGTCCATCTCTTCAACAGGATCAGCTGTACCTAAGTCTTTCCCAAGGGAATTTTACCCAGACTGCTATTATTTGTCTAATGCTGTGGCCTGAGACCTTGTGAGCCAGCACAGCTCTCTTCAACTGGTTCCTCCAAGCTGGCACTGGAGGTGATCTCATCAGGTTGAGTGTGTAAACATAAATGTGGTTTTTGTGACACAATCAGGAAAAAAATTGTAAAGGAGACCTGAGTTGATCGATACGTCTAACCAGGGGCTTCACTCCACCAGCTAGGGTTGGTTGGATGTATCGACCTGGTTTGCTTTTAGTGACAGTCTGTTTCCCTTTCATTTTGGGCAGCAATCTACTGGATCCCTGGGTCTGCAGCTCTCTGAGGAGCTGGGCACTTATTTGAGTACAGTGATAGGGCATGTGGAGCTGGTGGCACTTGTGCAGCGCTGCTTGGCACCCCTGGCAGATGCAGCACCCTGCAGGAGGTGAGCCCAGGGCACCCAGGGTGTGTTGGTGTCCTTGTGCAGACTGGGGGTTGATATTTTGCTACTTTTCAAGTGAGAAATAAAGCCAAAGAAGCAGGCTGTCTCGTGGAGCTTGGGTGCCAGGAGACAGTGATTTCTGTGAGTTCACAAGTAACCAAGACTTCCCATAACTTTGGGTTGCTGGAACATGCAGCTGCCTTCTTCTTCACGTGTGAGAGGAGAGTTCTGCTTCTTCATTAGAGGAAATACTTTCCCCTCAGGCTTTGAAAGCAGTGGTTGTTTATCGACCTCCTCAGAAGGAAGAAAAGATCCAATCTGAATGTAGGAGGAAGGTTTTTTTACTTACTGAAGCTTGTTTGTGTTATTTGTAGAATCTTTACAGAAAATTTCAAATTTGTTACTTCCACCAAGATCATTTCTAGACAATGTGACATTCTTTCAGAGTTCTCTATTTATGTGCTCGGGGTATAACCCAACCAGTTCTTTACCTATTTATTATCTTCTTACATATGTGACAGTGTAAAAAAGAAAATAGACTTGTGGATATTCTCTTTTTTGTAGGCAGAAAAGTTTCTTGAAGAAAGTAAATAGTTTGATTAGGTTTTCCTTCCAACAAATGAAAGTAAAACATTCCTGAGCACAAACAAATTAATAATCCCATTGAAGTGAATGAACTCCAAAATGTATTTCCAATTTTGTCTTCATTACATTATGAGTACCTAGCTGGTGTCGCAACAGATAACTTGTTTAATCATCAGACCTGAATGATATGGGGGAGAACTCCTGGTGTCTTCTCATGGAAGCCACCCCTGCAGCCCTCCTGTTACCAAAACCTTGCCATGTACCATACCTGCTCCTCCCAGTAGGAGGTGGCAACTGGTCACCTTTGTTACAGCTATGGTTCAATATCAATTAGCATTGTGTGCATCTTCTCATTAACTTTTTGTTTCACCCACTCTTGTGTTTTCAACATTCTTTCTGCATTGACTCAGTCTGAAACCTTCCTCTTCCCAGCAGTTTAACACAGATGTTGGTTTAGCTTTCTGCATAACCAGTGAGGACCAGGAGTGCTATTGTCCTTGTTCAGCTGTAGGCTCTTCCAGAAATGCTTTCTGCTTCATCCTGAGCTACTGGGTGATGTTCTGCTGCTGCTCTGCAGCCCCGTTGGAGTTTGTACACCATAGCTGAGGTGCTAGAGTAGCAGTCCCTCATCCAGAACAACTGCTCCATTACTTTTTTTGTAACAAATGCTGTTTAGAGTAGAAACATGGATAGCTCTGACTTTTTGGAATGTATTATATTACTAAATCCTTACTATGCTGTTTACCTTCATTAACACTGTAGTTGTTGTTTGTGCTCCTTTTTTCCTCGGGTATGGAGACACCAACCTTTTCTATTAGACCATTTCTTTTGTCTTTTCAGCAGTATGTTTCAAAATAATTTATGGCTAAAATCCTGCCTGGTAGACCCTATTACATTTTTTTTATGTTAAGTAATAGACTTGGCCACACTAAAATAATTTTGCACCATGTACTTTATAACGTTATAGTACTGAAAGCTGCGTGTCATAAAACCGGGGGCTGAATAAAGTAGTGCAAGATATGACCTGCTTACTGAAGGACCTTGATTCTGAAATACCCATGAAAATATCAAAGCTGTAACATTTATAAAAATATGGTGGTTCTCTATACTCAACTCGTTTGGAATCGTAATGCTTTGGTTGGATAGCAGAACAGGTATTTAGCTTAGAGTGTGTGAGAATGTTAAAAACAATGCTTTAAAGTTGAATATTATGTATGTAAGTGGTTCATTGTGATTACTGGACTTAGGACCTTCTACTTAGGTAGCATTCTTCATTTCAGAGCTTTCTAAATTCTGAGTGCTTAAATATGGAATATAGTATTCCATCACCTTTTCTTAATCCAGAAATCTCTCTAGTAACAGCCAATATTTAAGTATGACTTTGGTGCTAAGAGTTAGAAAAAGGGTTTTATCTGGAAAAAAAAGTCAAGGAAATAGATGGGATGGCAACACAGCAATATTCCAGTGTCACCTCATATATAGGCTGCAAACAACTGCTAACAATTTATGTATAAATCTTGACATTTGGTTTCATTATTTGTTTGTTGCTTATTGTATTCCTTAGCAGGCTTATGGGTGTTCTCTAGTGTATATTTTCATCAGCTATCTTTCTTCTTAACCTGTAAAAGCTCATTTTGCTTCTCCTAGACAAAGCATCTTCATCTGATATCAGCCTTCTTATATCAGTAATTCTATTACCTTCTGTGAAAGGTTTGATGATCTGGCTGCCTGCGAGCTACCACGATTATCTGACACACTCTATATCTATACTACTTCTTCTTTGCTTTCCACCATTAAACCAGAGGGGAAAGTGATGTCAGGAGACAAGAGGATGAGGGAGAATTATTTTGCATTAATAAAGTCCGCAGTCACCGCTAAGGAATTACGTGGTGATGGCAGAAGGGCAGTTTCACTCCCTGGATGGATGGGTGGAAGAGTGAAGGTGTGTCTCGGAGTCATCTCAATGTGGCATATCAGCACATGAGAAGTGAAGGGCTTTGTGAAACAGTGGTGGATCCAAATGGTCAACACGTGCCCTGCACATTTCATTTCATGGTTACATCCAACTGAGAAAGGCTGACATTGAAGACCCTGTCCACTTCTTCAGTTAGGCTGTTCCTATCTCTGTAACCAAAGACTAAGCTGAAAATGAGCAAAATTTCTTTTTTTACCAGAAATCAGTAAGTTAAAGATTGATAACATGAGAGAAAGAAGCACAAGATTCCACAGGTTTCTGATAGGCAAGAGAAGATTTATTTTCTAACTGCTGCATGGAGGGCCCCACATCCTTCTTGTTTCACATCAGCTAGAGCAGGATTAGCTTTATACAGGAACAGGAAGCTGCCTGATGATAAAATAATAGTGTGGGGGGTTTTGTTTGTGGTTGTCTTTATTTTTTCACTGTTGTTGTGTTTTGTTTGGTTGTTTTTTTCATATTACAACCAGCAGTGGACTCCATTAACACAGAAATTTTGAGGACAGTAGCTATGTCTTGTGATCATGACTGGGGGTTTGCCATTCACACGGACTGTGCCTACGCTGAGGACAACAGAAGTCTTGGCAGTCTTGTGGGCAAGCGTGTGAACCTTGACTGTGTCCTAAATTCAGCTAAGTCAGCAAAGATGGAGAGAAGGAGGGCACACGGTCTGCCAACGATTCATCCTCTGGTTAGGTCCCCAAGCTGAGACCCACCTGCCTGTGTGCCCTCCTGACTTCACCTTCACTGGTGTGAATCCATCAATACTGACGATTTTATTCAGATTTAAAAGCTAAGTGATTCTGGCCGTATGAGCGAGCCAAAATGTTGTTATGGGTAGCATGTCAGCTTTCTGTAATATTAATTAGTAATGAGTTTAAAGCAATACCCACCATATATTTACCATCTATTTCTGTCTCTTCAGAGCTAGCAATAATTATTACTTATAGGATGATCTGTAATGAATATTGAACTGCTGATTTGCTGGGAGTCTCGGTGAGAGCACACAAATTCTCACCAGGAAAGGGCATAAAGTCATGAATAAGTATTTACCTAAGAATAATATCTAGCATGTAGGAGTTTTTTATGTGAGAAAAACAAAGGAGGAATCCAAAATATGTTGTCACAATAAATCCATTCTTCTCATCTGCTCCTGGTTTAGCATTTTCACTTGACAGATTAACAGAGATGTGTAGCATATGGATTGCTCTGCTGTGAATTACTGCATGTGGTATTCAGGCCCAAAGTACATAACTCTTTTAAAATGATCTACAAAAGAAAATTGTTAATACATTTTTTCCTGCTCAGATCAATGCTTGTATTAGTGACAGGAAAAACCATTTAGGATTCGGCTAAACCCAAATTTTCTTGAAATTCATAAGTATATTGCTAATTTTATTAATTCTGCTTTCTCATTTTCTGTGTTCCTGGTTCCAGCTCACACCAAAAGCTGCAGAACTCATCCCCCACTCCTCCAAGAAAGGCTTTTCACATGCTGCTTATGGCTAGAGCTTCAGTGCAGTGTATTTTCAATTAGCCACAGATGCACGCTGCCAACACTGACAGTTCAATTACCATCTGCATCCAACACCCAGCGCACTTGTGAATTTGTGACATGGCTTGGGTTTCTTTTGTAGATGACCCTACTGAGAGGTTCCATCATTTTGAGCAATATCTTTCCCAAGGTCCTGAATAGTTTTTACTAGTGGTTTTAGACACAATGAGTGAAATCCAGGCCTTGTGAAGTAAATGCAACTTTTACTATATATAGGTAGTGAGTATAATACCTGCATATTCAACTTAGCAGATGTCTGCTGGAAATACAAGAGGGTGGAGAGGAAATAGTCCAGGAGGTTCCTGGAGTGTGTGGGAGAGACCCTCTTGACAGAGCTCTGGTGAGTGAGCCAAGTAGGGAAGGTGCCCAGCTGGGGCTGTTGTTTGTGACCAGAGGAGTGGGGGGAGATGTGATGGCTGGAGGCTGCCTTGGGCACAGCGATCACAAAATAGAGAGTTTTCAATTCTGAGATGCTGAGAGCTTACGGGGCAATCAAGGAAAGTTCCTGGTGCAATCCAGAGACTCCTTTGCACAACTGATAATGACACTTTAGTTCTTCATCTCAAGAATCTGGTTACCAGGGTTGTGCTCCTGTGTCCCATCTCATACAATCTTTAATGAGTGCAAAAAAAAAAAAAGATTGGGTTAAGTCTTTATCTGAACTCTCAGGGGTGTCTTGTCTTTCAGCACTACCCTTTCATTTTACTAATTTCTGAATTTCCTTTCACTATGTTTATTTTAAGCTCAAAACTAATAAAACTATTGAGTGGGTGGCCAGAGCTGTGTTACAAGAATTTTCCAGGCAAAGCTGATATTTATAATGAGGTGTCTATAATGCAGTTGAAGAGAATGAACTTTGCAGCTTTGAAAAAATCCCTTTTTCTATGACTCACTGCCACGATGATAGTCACAGCCATCAGATGTACTTGCAACAGATATGGGTACATACCTCAAATCACTTTCAGTTTAGTTTGCTGAATAGGGGAAATCTGTAATAATAAATAGCTGTGGAAAAATACCACCCTTCCCATGTTCAGCTGTGGGCTTTAAATGCTTTTAACTCAAGTGCATGAAAATGCTATTATGTTGATACACAGTACATTGAAAAACATAAACAGCAGGGCAGATCTGAGGGTATATGCTGCTGGACCATAGAATTTTTTTTACCTGATTAGTCCACCCTGGCCTGTTTTCCAATGCAAAACCTATACAAAGGCACGCATGTAAGACACCTGACTATTGAGAAGAATATGGTCTCAGTGAAAAAGTGAGGTACCCAACAGTTAGCCCTGAGCATCCAGGCCAGATGAAAGAGAACACAAGGATTCGTGTGTAGTTTTAGGCTGACTGCAGGTTGAAAATGCATGTGGAATGCCTTTGCAAAGCCTTAGCTATGTTAATATCTCTATGCAAGTTAAGGTGAGTCTGTTATGCGAATGAGAATTGAGTAGTAAATGTCTGTGGTTAAGTTCACATGCTGAGAATTCTGGTATTGCATTCGTTTGGGACTTTCTCGTAAACATTTACCCTTAATACCTGTCTCTCAGGCATAGTGTCTTCCTGAAGAAATGCATTTTGGAGTATACAACAGCAACAACAAAATCAGCTCGAGTCAGCACCAGTTATCTGAAGTGCTGCTTGAAGTGGAATATCACTGTGTTCATCTATTGCACCTCAAGTGTGGTACAAACTTTGGAAATTACATCGCCTCTCTCATACAAAGCATTTGCTTTTCCTTCGCCCCCCCAGATAAATAACTCACCTCAAGTGGCTTCTTTTAGTCACATATTTCTTCAGGGAAGGGAAAAAATGAAATTTGGTATTTTCCTTACCAGTGCTGATACTTCGTGCCATTTATGAGAACAATTTTGCCTGGCTTTTTACAAATTCTTTTCCCAGGCCTCCTTGCTGGTCTCTGGATAGACATCTTGCCCATTTCTGACACCAGCAGATGCAGTGCTTTCAGCCTCTACAGAAAGTAATGGTGCCTGACGTTTCTAGGGTGAAAGCCTCTCTTTGGTTTTAGTGCTAATGGAAACAGACTTCCCGTCTTCTTGAAAATCCAAAGCCAGAATGTAAATGACTGTGTAGTAAACAGAACAGATTCCTTTTTAATCCCAGAAAATAAAGGGGAAAAGTAAAAACCACTCTGTTAAGGCAGAGCTTTGGGGGGAAAAAAAAAAAACCCAAACCACCTTCTCTCTAGAGCTTGCTTGCTTTTCTATCTGTTAAGCATGAATTCATACTGAACTACCACCAATATTTATAGTTTATACATAAGAGAATTCAACAATGGCTTGCATTACATCAAGTGGCAAAGTATTTAGGAATGAGAGCAAACCTCAGACAGATTGGCTGTAGTGATTCGTGGAACCATTTAGTGCTGGGATGCTGCGTTCAGATGGCTTATGCTAAATGAAAACCTCAGTTACTGTGAATTAGTCCTACAGCAGTTCTGCAGACTGGATTCACTACAGAAGGATCCATGATAAGTGATATTTTATTTCTGTTCACAGGAGCTAAGGATCCTCTGCAAAAGAGTCTCTGTGGTCCAAAAGAGGAAAAGGTGAGGGGTTTTAGAGGATAGTTTGAAGGGTGGGGAGGTTTCCTAACAATAGTAAATGGCAGTGCAGGTTTAGCACCTGGAAAGTGATATTTCTTGAAAAATAAGTACTGAACAATGATCCTTGGATATCATCTAATTCCTGTAACAACATATTTTCAGGATAGCTCCTTTGAATTCTTGCTCCAGGCCTGAAAATCTATGACATTTTCAGTGTTTGATGGCCATCATATTTACATTAGACTGAAGGAGGTTGCTGAAAGAGTGCTATTACTCAAGGCACTAAAGCCTTAACATCCCAACATACATTTCCAGTTGTCTGCACCTGCCTGACACGAGTGCAGCCCCATGTGATGGGATGATGCATCCACCCTTGATGTTAAGTGCGTGCTTCACTCTTGGTCAGACCATAAAAGTCATCAATGGTCAAAAGTTCAAGCTGACCAGAAAGTCTCAAGTTTTTGTGGAGGTGCTCAGCGTTGTGACACTGAGATACTGCCCGTCTTTGTTGGACTTCCTCTTGGAAAAAGTAGTTCTGCAGAGGCCAGTCCTCAGGTTTCAATGTTCCAAAGAAATCTGGGCAGTTTTCAGAAATTTTTGAAATAAAATGTTTTGGGTTCCTCTGCTCAATGAAGCGTTTCAATCTGGGCAAAACAATCTGAAACGATTCTCAATGGGATGGGAGGGTGTAAAATCTAATTGAAAGATCCCCATGGAACACATGAATGTACAAAAACTGCGTGCTCCGTCAGAAAATTGTGCTGATGGAAAAAAATTGTACAGATCTGTTTGCAACTTTGCTTCAGGTACTATGCAAGATATTTCCTTCTATGTTTTGACCTCCTAAGAAACCATGTATTGGCATCTTAAATCAGAGTGCCACTGATGCCAAGGGAATAGTTTGGTGCTTTCAGCAACTGTTCAGAGATACAATTTTATAGACGTTAAAGAAGCATTTGTTTCATTCCAATCAAGATTTAGTGTCTACTCCTAGAAATGCCCTCACTCCAACACAGGACTGTGGAAAGCATGCTGTGCTTGATACAGGAGCCAGTCGAGGGGTGTCTAGCACCATCTGAGATGCTCTAGAAGATGTGACCTGGTCTCCAGGTGCTGTGCAAGTCAAGGTGTCGCTTCCCAGCGGTGCCACAGCTGCTCATCCTGGGTGCGTGTCTCTCACCCTGGGGCATCCAAACGGGCACTAGGTGCTTATGTCTGAGCACCTTGTAGGGAATGAATCTAACCTGTTAATATTTGATCTTCCTGTATTAATTCTGACCATTTTCAGCAGCAAATGAAAACCAGATTGCCAGTTCTTGTTTTGTGTTCCATCATACCAAACTGGCAAATCCATGGAGAGAAGCCAGTAATCTTATTCTTGGACATCTGCAGGAAAGCGTATGAGTTTGTTTGCTTTCTCTGAAACATTTTTACTGGGTTTATTCTGTGCTGCCTCATCAGAGGTAGGTTCATGTCAACAGCAAGCAATCACTTAAGGCTTTGTAGAATCGATGTTCTCATAAATTTAAAATGGAGATGCATGTGAAGCCGTTTGAATCTAGCCTTCATTTTTGTCTTCCAGGCCAGATCAAAAATCCTTAACTAACTAGCTAGATAATAACTAACTCAAGATCAAGCAACAGGCATGCTATTTTCCTGTTGCAATTCCTATCTGGATTTCTTTATTCATTTTCGAGGAATGTTATTCATCCAGGAGAGCTCCATGAAAATGTAAGTGCCACTTACTGTGAATCAGGAACAGGATTGAAGGCTTTCTGGCCATATGTGGTGCTTTCCAGATAATGGTGTCTCTTGGCATTCTAATGAAAAGCAAATATATCATTAAGAAAGAGCTCCGTAAAAACTGCCTGTCATCTATCTTAAGCTTCATTAGTTCAGATTAATGACTTGCTTGATATACATGACAATAGGTGAAGCAAATCTTTGTTTATTTATTGACAATTCAATGTAACTGTGACATGCATAAACAGGCTTCCTCCTGATTAGTTCCATGTTTTAAAGTAACTTTGTGTTATAAAACTTGTTAACTACAGTATCATTTTATTGAACTCGGCTCGGTGAGTGATGTGATCTACATTGAAAGGCATCAATATTGCAGCCATTCCTGGCAGGCATCGGAGCATTATGTACACAGATTGGAGTAGATACCTCATTGTACAAATCCACGGACCCAGAAAATGTCCAGTTATTGAGACTGCACGGGGAGGACAATGTTCTATTCACAGGATCTGCAGCGCAAGGTCAGAGAATGAAACCTGAACTAAGTGTAAGGTTCGGATTAGTTTCACGGTTTAGCAGAGGACCTCCCTGAAAGTTAGGACTCTGAAAGCACCAGTCCTTTCCCAGACACCCCTGGCAAGGGTTTGTAGCATGTCTATGAATAAGTAGTTGGGGAATGATTTCCAGCGTGAAGCTCCTGTAAAGCTCAGCGAGGGGGAGGAAGCGAGAGCAGCAGAAAGGAAGTTGTGTGAGCCTTCTGTCCCAGAACAACTTCTCCAGAGAATGCTTGTGGAGCGATGGTGCAAAGATGTTGGATTTTGACGAGGTTTTTGCTGGGATGAAATAATTTATACTTAAATTTCAGCTTGGAAGCTGTAGCCCCATAACACCACTAACCTCCTGTGGTTCCCCTGAAAGCACGTAGCTAGAAATGGGTTTCTCTAACAGGAACAATTTTAGGCAGAACTGGAAGAGTTGTCTCCTATTACACCAGCTTCACACTTCCCATTATAAAGATCTCCTTTTTTTGGTGGCTTCTAAACTTGCCCACTTGCCTGCGCTGATATTTTACATATCAAACATTGACTTCAGGGTGCAATTCTTGGAAAAAGCCAACCAGAACAGCTCAAGTGAGCTGACATACGGATCACAGGTCAGGGTCAAGAGAAGAAGGTGGTCAAGATCAAAGGAGGAAACAAGGACAGGAGGAATGGGAAAAAGATTCTTTGCCCAATATGCATGCTGATGGGTGAGCACGAGTGTCCTGAATCTCACTGTTGTTCTGTTGCTGGTAAAATGACAGTGCAATGGCAAACTGTTCTGCCAGGGCTCCACAGCTGACCCGCAAGAGCTACACTGCTGCTCTCTGCTAAAATCTCCAAAGTTCTCCAGCTCTGTCACTTGTTGCCACAGGACAGAATTTCCTCCAGTTTCTTCTTCTAAAAAAACCCAAGAGGTCACACATAAAAACACACAGGAGGAAAGCTGGTAAGGACAAAATTAAAACAATTTCTTTTTCTCTCCTGAAATGGGAAAAAAAAAAAGTGGGTCCAAGAGTTTATCATGTTGTAAATGGAGTATTCACTAAGGTGGTGCTATTGGAGGAAAAAAAATAAATTCTTTGTGTCATTTATTCCAGAAGAGGTCGGAGAGATTCCTGCTCCAGAGCTCTTTATTGAGAGCCTATTGATTAGATTATTCTTCAGATCATTTTGCATGCCCAAGGAAGGGAGGCGGTGTGAGGAATTATTTTGGAAATGCACAATTAAAGACAGTAATAGCAAAGTATGCACGCACCCTTACAATGGCAACCTTACTTCTGTCATTTCCTAACTGCTGAGGGCTTGCTTTGAGAGCCTGCTTTCTGAACGTATGATTTCTCTGTGCGTAGCATAGAGCGTGAGATTTCTATCAGCATTGACTGGTAGAATTTTTCCATATACACCCAACCCACACTTTTATTATAGCATTTTTATATAAATTGAAAATAAACATATTCAAAGGCAATTTTAGAAACATAAACCATGTTATGGTTTAGCCAGTCCAGAGTACTACTAGATTTCTGCATAATAATGTCATCACATTGAAAGGAAATAGAGGGTGTGATGGTGGATGGGCTATTGCAGAGCAGGGAAAGCAGAAAGATTGGTTTTCCCCTTCGTATAAGGGCTGCATTTAGCAGAGTGTGACCGTGCCATCCCACCATACAGAAAAAATGATCAAAGCAAGGCTCTACAGCCAGGCTACTTGTCTTGAAAATAATTTGCTTTCTATTGTACCAAGGTGGTGAGAATAATGTTGTCTAGGGATTTTATACTATCTGTAGACTCAGCTTCCATTTCCAGCCTCTTGGACAGCAAGAGCACATACTGTGCTTCAACAGGTAGAGTCTGATTAATATTATCTGTAATTAAAAAGAACTGAAAATAGCAGGTACTAAAACAATCACAATAGCCCAGAGCAGAAGCCACAAACTCTGCTTATAATTCACCATTCTCCACAAGAAGTTGGCTTCGTTCTATGACATGCTAGAAGACTATGGCCCAAAGTTTCAAGAAGAGATTAGGACAGAGAGATTAAAAAAAAAATTCTTCAGCTCCAAGATGCAATGGGAAGAGCGGTCGTCTGCTGCCTTTATTGCTTTCATGTCAAGTTGAGCTGAAGGAACTCGGATTCTTAACACTTCTGAAGTTTCTTAGGCAGCAGAGAGAAGAAGAAGAAAAAAAATCCATATTCTTCTGTCCTTCAGATGACAGTCCTGGAGAAAATTGGCTTATCCCTGTAGGAGGTTGTTAATGAACTTGATGGAGGGGCAGCGAACGTGAATTTTTATGTACTGGGTGTAGTTGTTGGTTTTTTTCTTAAATTAATAACTGCAATTTATCCTTTCTTTCCCTAGCCACCTTTTATGTGGTTGCCAACTATTTTGTATCACCAGCCTCCGGAAGATGAATGTTCAGAGCATGAATTATTACCTTCACCCCCTCTCCGTGCCACAGATCATACATCCAGGTTAATGTTAACAAAATAATCTGTAGGTAGACTCAGAGAAGCAATCAGAAGGAACTGCTTCGAGGTCAGGAACTGATATGTGCAATTTTCCTTGAAATTTTTGTATGGTGAAGCACTTCAGCTGTGTAGGATGGGCACAGAGGCTTGGGCCCAGGATTCTTGGCTCTTTGATGTCACGTTGATTACTGCCCAAACCTGATGTGATGTCCTCTTTGCCACAGAGCCGTCCTTTGAAGCAAAAATCCGAACCAAGGCCCTTCACCAAGCTGCTGGTATTGTCTTCAGCAGATCCCAGCACCAGCAGGAAGGTAAGAACACCCCACACAGCAGTGGCACAGAGTCCTTGTCCAGAAGAAAACAACCCTTTCTAGCTCTAGCAGCTACAAATTTGCTGATCTCAGAAGCAGGAAGGTTTATATCCCTTTCTAACTTAAAACAAATCCTGTTTAACGGAATTTAAAGCACACTTACTGCCAGTATCAATGCATGATCCTTTCCAAATCCTACTAAATCACTCGTCTCAGTGACTTCCCTGGCATAGGAAGAGCCACAGGAAGCTCAGTGCAGATTAGGATGTGTAGCCCCGACTGAAAGAATGAGCTCAGGGATAAGCAACTGAGACAGGAGAGTGTTAAAAGGTCCAGCTCCTCTCCCTGTTTTGGGAATGTTTCTATTCCAGGGTGGCACAGGGAACAATATTTAGCTATAGCTTGGTTTCTAAGACTCATCCATTGTCTATAGGCAGATATTTTGCCGTATGTGGCCCAATTCCAGGCAAGTCAACCAAGTTTCCTTCATCCCCCTATGAAAGGACATCTGTGAATACTCTCAAAGAGAAGGTTGGAAGGCTCAGCTGCATGGAGTTGTAGGTGCACAGTGAAACCTTGCAAGGCCAGCTCTTTGCTGGTTTAAACCAGCATGGCATCAATGCCTTTAATGTCAATTTAAATTAGCTGAGGATTCACTATCTAGTGACATATTGAAGTGGAGGTTTGTTGGGTTTTTTTTTACCCCATCGTTCAGGTGCCTAAACCAGCTACCAACCTGTGAGAAAGAAAAGTCTTCCTCTTAAAGGGTGACTCTGAATCAGAACCTGACCTGCTGTGCCAAACTGCTCACCAAAGGAGTTTGTTCCTGTCCCTTATTCAGATCTGAGGGAATCCAGCCAACTGTGCACGATACAGTAGGTACCTAAAGATCAGGGTGGTGATTTAGCCCAGAAGTAAGGTTTTGAACTGGTAATTATGTTAGAGCATCTCCTTGGTCAAAGAGGATAAAAATATACATCAGCTGAAGAGAGACCCAACCCCACAGCCTCCAATCACAGGAATAATCACGCTGAAGCCTACAGAGCCCTGCAAAATGGCCTGCTGGAGAAAGACCATCATGTTTAATACATTTGCTATACCTTTCCCCCCCTCCCATTGAGAAAGAACAATAGAACACATCTAATTCAGTTCAGTTTTGAAATGAAGGGATGGCTCGGAAGCCACAGACTGATTAGCAAACAGGAAATGGAGAAAGACCCCTGAGTTGTAATTTTGAGACAGTATTCTACAGTTAATCTCTCTGAAAAATAATGGAACCAGACTTTAATATTAACCTGTCACTGCACTGTGAAAAGGATCTAGAGAACAGTAAGCAGTATCAATGAAATGAATGACATTTTATTGTCACAGACTAGAAATCCAGAGATTCAGGAGACAAAAGGAAAATATTCTAGATTTTCTTACAAAATTATACCATGGAAAAAGTTTTATAGATTTTTAGTACAAGGTAAAACTGGGGTCATTTCAAATGTAAAAGCCCAGTTTTCATAAAAGCCCTATTTAGCTTTGTTTTGTGATCCTTCCTTGCTGCCAGAGTAAACTTCAGCAGTGCTCTTGTCACTCAGGACCCCGAATACTTTCCACGATGCCTTTAAACCTCCCCCTGCCACTGGAACACAGGTATGTAAAAAGTGTGAGACCCTCGGAACTTAATCCAAAGCTTTTTAAACCCTCCTGACAGTAGCTTGAGTTTATCTTTATTAAAAAAAAAGAGACATTTCTTTTATAAAACAATAATTAGTGGTCTAATACAATTGAAATTACTGGATTTAAAAGACAAGTACATCATTCTGTTGAGATGGTGAATAAAAAGGAATCTCAGCATAAGAACAAATGGAGGCATTATCCCATGAGGATGTCTTCTGAATCGATCTATTGTTTCCCAGGTTGAAATGTGCCACTATTGTACTTCCACTTGATTATGAGCCTTGTTATCACTTCCTTGGTTGATCCAAATCAAGTGCATCTGACATTTGCAAAGTTACTCGCGTTTTCTGCTGCGCAGCAGGGAAGACCTTGTTAATGAAGAAATAACAAGCAAAAGGAGTGAATAAATATTTAGTTGATTGTAAAGAGGTACAGTTGCTGGTATTTAAATGCTGAAAATAAAACCACGACAGCGACCCACGAGCTGCACAAACACGCTTGCTCATGTCCTCTAAAAAGAGGTGCTAGTGGTGATTCTCCCCGTGCCACAGGGCACTTTCATTTCCTGATTCTATTATACACTAAGTGGCCACCTGAACCTGCCAATGAACTTGTTCTATTGTGTTTTTCTATTTTTAATCCAAAAGGAGTAAACACATTTCTCATCAGATGTGTCACACGCTGCTCTACGTTGGTGAGATTTATGAAGGTGTCACCGAGTTATTACAGAGCCATTCATTTATAAATAGGTATCCATTCTTCAGGAAATCATAAATGATAGGAGTATTTCCACCACTTCACAGAAATCTGTGTTGTAAGAAGGATGCCCATTTGTGGTGCTTTTTGACTGCACTACACTGGTGTAATTTGGGGTTTTTTTTTGTCCCTTCCCCATCACCCATTACTTCAAGGCTTTCTCTCTATGATTATGTTCAGCCAGCTTCATCCATTGGATGGTTAGCTGTAGCACAGCAAGGAACAGAACTATTTCAATAGTTATTTATACTTGGGGGGGAAGCTCAGAAAATATTGTCTGTAACCCGCCAGGCTTGCAAACTCTGAGACAACTCTACTGCTCTATAGATTACTTTTTTTTTCATGGTATTCAGAAGCTGATGTAGGGATATTCTTAGTAGATATTTTTCATTAAATGTAGATATTCTTCATTAAACACCTACCAAGTCTGCCCCGGAGTGGATATGAATGCAGCTGGAGCCCTTGGACCCTGACATCTCTGATGATCTCCAGTCGCATCTCTTAGTTGGGAAGCATCTTTCTGCAGTGCATCATTACTGGCACCTTAAAGTCATTTGAGAAAAAAAGATTCTTGCCAATCACGAGGAGAATTAGTCTGATAGGAGGATTGTCTCAGAGACATCAGAAGCAAAGGCAAATTATAGAGAACAACATACATGTTTTAAAGCATTCAGGAGAAGCAAAAAAGAAAGAGAAAGATAACCAAAATATCAGCATCCTTTAGATTTAGAGACCTTCTAAATGTCATAAGGGATATTATGGCCATGTAATTAGGTGGCATTAAAAAAGACTGGAGCACCATTTCCTGGCTTATTAATCTTTCCTTAACGTTCATTTGGCACATTACACATCCTGTCACATTTTTCACTATTCAAATATTATTTTGACAATCGCCAGCACCACAACCCAGAATAAAAATGTTTGCTTGGTGTGTTGGATGTCACCAGGTGTTGGGTAAGTCCCTGAACCACCAAAGCAAAAATGAAGAGTCACTTTCCACACTGTGGGTTGGGGTTTTTTTTGGTGTGTGTACTTAATTTTCAGTGAAAGGGTCAGGGAAACCCACCCCCCCAAAAAAAATCAAAACTACACCACTTACTATTACAGATGTTATCTAATTTCCATTTTAAAATAGCTGAATGGGATGGGTTGAAGGCTTTCAACCTCCGATGTGATTTTTCATTTGATATAGAGGAGTGGCAACGGTACCTTTTAGAAAACTGATGTCTGTCATCCTCAGCTATGTCCTCAGCAAAGTTATGATTTTGTTCTGACAACAGGAGCTTTGTTCCACTTTTGAAGTCCTCTTTCACACCTATAGAACATGGTGTTGGAAAAACAAATGCCTGCACTCTGGAACTAACTTTTAACAGCCGAGAAATAACACGAAAATCCATGTGCCAATTCCAAACAGTGAATGGGATTGATTGATGTATGTTTAAAATAAATCCCTTTCTGAGCTATAACTGATTTCCATCCCCAATCTTTGATGTCTAAGAAGCACCCATGAGAGTAAAGCCTGTCTGGGCTCCAAAAGGAGCATTGTGCCTGCACGTGTGGTGTGTTAGGTGAGAACTTTCTACTCACCTTTGCCACGGGCTGTTCTCAGATGCAGCAGGATCCACACCCTTATGCTGAGCTGCATTTACACACCACAGCAAAAGCATATGTTGACAACTAGCTTCCAAAACCATAAAAAAGCTCTGTGGTTCTACTGTGAGAACATGGGGGGGGATGGAGGGTCCAGAGACTACCTGACAGCACAGCTAAAGGCACAAAAACCTTATTTAGCCAAATAAATTTAATAAAAGGCAAGAAGGGAAATTATTTTCTCTTATCCATCCTCCATCATGAAGCCACTCTCTTCTTCAAGTCTTCAAGTCCCATTCGGTTGCTGCAGTGCTGTGTCCCCGTGCCACCAGCTCCTCTGCTTCTCTCAGGCTCCACTGTCACATTTAGCTCTCCCTACACATTTTTACTCTTGTTCTTTTTCTGCCTTTTTTTCTTCATGCTGATCACTAATAATGAGATTGCTTCTCAGCCTTGTGCATGAAAAATATCACCTCTTCTTTGCCTGTGTCCCTCTGAAAACACTGATCTCCTGCATTAGCTAGCAGCGTGGCCATTCACCCATGTAAACAAATACCCACTTTGTTCCAAGTATCCAATTTGTTTATTTTACCCATTAAAACAAAGATCCAAGCCAGTTCCAATGGGAAGCTTCACTGGAACAACTCTCTCACCTTCAGCTGTTGGTCAGCATCAGAGAGCGAAATCCCACTACACTCGTCTCTCTGCTTCTGTGTCTTATGCTGCTTTGAAGACAGGAAGGTGAACCTCCAGTAAGCACACCAGAAAATCCCCCACAAAGGTTCCTAAGCATCACTGCCTTAAAAGAGTGAGCCAACAGTACCTTTACCTTGAATCCAGCTCTACTTAATTGCTTCATGTTGTAGCAGAGACTAGGTTTTAATAATATCTAGATCTACTACTTGCTTTTCCAGCAGAACATACAGCAAGCTCCTTGGGGCAAAGGCAAGGTTCTTGTTAGAAACATTCTGTATTGATTTTCTCAGTAAGTAAATAATAAATGGTTTGGCTCAGGAGCATTCACAGCAGTCAATGTTACCCCCTACTTTTAATGGGATGATGTCAGCTAGGCTGGGATGCTGAGTCAGATGTGGGCAAATGTCAGAGAGTCTCTTGTTAGTAACATCTCATACATTAGCCTTTGCTCCAAACTTAAGGAGACCTCGGGTTTTTTTGGTGTAGAGTCTATGGCATATCTGAATCGTGGTCTGCCCTGTACTTCAGTAACTGGCCCCTGGTGTACCAACCTCCCAAAGGACTTTCCTTTCATTCAGTACCATTTCTTCTCTCATCAGCAGTTTGCATCTAGTGAGGAGATGCAGATAAGAGGTTTTGCATTTGAATTTTCCCTCCTGACCTTTGAACTTCTCAGAAAAGCAGACTGCTTCCCTTTATTTTCTGGACTAACACCTTTCTAAGTGACACAAACTCCCTGGTGGGAGCAGGGGGAGCGGATAGCAACCCAGGCCAGTTTTCATCATGTGGTACTGAGCCCTGAAGAGAGTATCTTTAGTTGTTATGGCCGAATACAAACTCAGTGACCCGAGTACAATAGCTGTGACCCATACATTGCAGTGGCAGGGAATTTTTCCAGGAGACAGTGGAAAGTGAGTTACGAACAGGGTCTTACTTGCTGTGCCTGTGGGCACATATAAAACCACTGTGGGTGAGACTTACCAGAACGAGTCCATAGCCTGGAGAATGAATGCAGGAAATTAGAGAGCATGCTGCTTTCTGCCATGTCACATTCCTCTGTGCAGAGGGAAAAAGATATTTTAAGGGATTGCCTGTGGTAAGAGGATTCACATGAGAAAGTATTGCAGATAATTTAGGTACTGCCTAGCCACCTCGCAGCTGCTGTCCAGCAGGTTTAGGAAGCATATGGTGCACGATGTGTTGGGTCTTGGCATTTTCTGACCATTGTCTGAAGAAGACACAGACAGACAACAAAAGCAGCATCAGCATCGATGATGCCATTCTGTGGTGCAGTATCACTGGCAGCAGGTGCTTTTCTCCTAGCAGCACAGTGATGGTGCTGTAAGAATCACACACAAGGAGGACTGCAGACCACCTGACTGCTTCTCTTTTTTTTACTTTGCTCCTGCAGTCCTAGACATTTCCATTACAGCTGACAATCGAGTGAAGAACTGAGGACTTCAAGTCTGCTGTGTGTTTGTCACATATAGGAAGCACCCTGGTGTTATTTCTGCTGGCAGACTGGTTGAGCTGCACTGAAGCAGAGGCAGAAAAAGGGAGGGTTTACAAACCAAGTGCAGGTTGTGGCCACGTGTCTGACAGTGGAGAGCACGTATTTTGTGTTGCAACGTGGCCCCAGAGGACACTTTTCCAACCTAAATGATACTGCAGCATCACCCCAGACGCTGCGTGTGACTCCCCCGGTGCTTATGGACAGCTAAACTATGTACATTTTAATTTATTGAGGAAGTTAAGTATACAGTCTACTGGAAAGGAGAAAAGTCCATTGTAAGAGACTTGGACTTGAAGAGCATTGGGTCTGAGTCTGAGCAGACAGCTGGCAAGATAATCAAGTGTTTGGTTCCTTAGGTCATCCACAATTCAGGTGTACTGGGGTCTCTGGAAGGTTCTGTTCTGCAGAGGTAATACATACTGTAAACAACTCAAGCTAGAATAAATTATTTAGTCTCTTTCTGATATTTAGCAGGACATTGCCCATGAAATTTAGTGGAAGCAGCAATTGCTCAGTCCTGGGGAAAAAAAAAAACCTGCCTCTTCTCTAGCTCAGCTGTGAGGTGTATCTGAACTTAGATCTATAACACCACGAATGCACAGCTTCTTTTTCCTTTCCTTCCCCAGAGAAATAGCCTTCGCTGTTTGTAAGAAGCATCGTCAGTGGAAAGCCCTGAGAGTGGGAACTGAAGGCCACAGAGCAGCTCTTTGGAGCTTTCTCCAAGCCCAGTCCCAGCAAGTCACACACGCTGTGGTGTGGGACCACTGCTGGGTGTCACCAGCCATGGGCCACTGGAACCCAGATTTATTTGCTCTGCGATTTCAGGGGGTTGGGTAGAGGGTTGATGATATTGCACTGCCATCTGCTGACCACTGCCAGAAATTATCATCTCCAGGAGGAAAAAAAAAAACCAAAACCAAACCACCCAACAAAAACCCCCTAACAAAGGAATGTAGGACTGGTCAGTGGGTGAGGAAGGGGCTGGGAAGCAGGGGCAGGGAGCTGCCAGGGCTCAGCAGCTTCCGCAGCCACCTCTCCCTCTGCCTGGGCTGCTGCTCCTCTGCACAGCTCCTTAGAGAGAGAGATGCTGTGCAGGGCTGGCTTTAAATTTAATTATCGGGAGAGCTCATTCATTCAATCACTAAGAGAACCTGAATATGCAGAACATAGGGTTTCTTTTTTTTTTTTTTCTTTTTTTTCTTTTTTTTTTTTTCTTTTAAGAGTGGCTTAAATACAGTTTCCATGGCAGTTAATCCAACTTTGACCCAAATTAAATTTCAGCGTCTCAAAATTCATTCAGCTGGGAAGGACAATGTTCAGCCCTCTCTGAACCAGGCACAGAGCTGTGGGAGAAGACCAGCAGAGAGACTCCTGTAGCCTTTCAGTACTTCAAGGGGCCTGTCAGAAAGATGGGGACAGAGATTTGAGCAGGGTCTGCTGTGATGCAACAAGAGGTGATGGTTTTAAAGTAAAAGAGCACAGATTGGGACTAGGTGAAAGGAAGCCCAGTGAGGGGGATGAGAGCCTGGCCCAGGATGCTCAGAGAGGTGGTGGCTGCCCCATCCCTGGCACCATTGCAGGGGAGGTTGGACAGGGCTCTGAGCACCCTGCCCTAGGTGCAGATGGCCCTGCTCCCTGCAGGGAGCTTGGACTGGATGACCTTAAAGATACCTTCCAACCAAAACCATTCTATGATTTCTCCTCCCTTGTTTTGATCTTTGCAGCAGGACCCTGTATAATCATGAAGGCAGTTGGTGCTGCCAAAACAGTTTTCTGGGTGCAGGAGGCAGCCCAGTGACCTTCCTGGGGATCCTGCTCCTCAACACGGCCCACTCAGGAGCTGAGGGTTGGTGGCAAATCACAGCCTTATCAGGCAAGGGTAGGAAAGGCAGCCATTCAAAGATACCTTATTGCTATAAGAGACTTCTGTGTTCAAAATGAAGATGAATCCATTTTGTGTCCTTCTGAGAAAATAATATTCTCATTGATGTTCACTCTCACAAAACACTCTCTATTTTATGACACTATCGGTACAAAATAAGTAATTTAGATATTATAACAGTATTTTAGATGATACCTAGTATCAAAGACTCTCTCACCATAATGGTGGTGAAGCACAATACAGGTTTTATAATATAAAAAGAACTTTCCCTGCCTCTTATCATGCTGATGGGGACACAGTCCCTGTTTCAGTCCTGCCCGTGGTGGCAAATTACTTTTAACATGCTATATATTTCAATGATATCTAGTTAAGATTTCATTATGACAGCTCAGTATAAAATATAATGTGCAATTTCTACCATGTTTTCCTAAAACATTACTGTGGGTGAGGTTTTTCACATTAACCACAATTGCAGAAGTGACTGATGTTTAAATCTGAAGACAATTTTAGTCATTATTAAACTTCATTATAAAATAAAGTACGTGGGTGGAATTGTGGTTTGATGCTTTTGTAATTTGCTCTACCTTTTCAATGTACTTTTCAGTTACATTAACTGAATCATTTCATCTTATGGATGCAAAGAGGAAGGAGAAGAACAAAAACATGCCCATTAACTGAAGCAGTGCAAATGTGCATAGTTAATGGAAACCATTTTGACATTTTGTATTTGATTCCATGGTGTGTCTACTCAAACAATTTCAATGGCATATTAGAACAAAATGCTACATTGTACTCTTCACTAAGAATGCAAGTAATAGACTTCAAAAATTACCTTTCGACTGAAAGTATTATCTGTTGGAAATGAAGAAATGTTTTACATTATAAAAGGCTAATAGCAGTAAGGGGGAGCAAGGGGCTGTAATGAGATTTCAGGCAGAGAGGGTTTTTTGACCCTGTGTTTCCCAAATGTGTGTGTTTTCACAACTCAGGGTAGAATTGCTTAGACAGTGACATAAATCCCGTGTTTACTGGCAATTATTTCACCGTGTTACAATTAAAGGCTTCTTAATGCAAGATCATGTTAAATATGGTGGCAATAGGTTTTTTTTCTGTCGTGGAACAGATAATTGATTGCTTCTCCAAAACCAGTTATTTTGGTTTTTTCCCATGATTGAATCAATTCAAGGACCAGATGCAGTCCAAAATATATTTCCACTCTGATGCTAAAGCAAGGCTTACCTATTAAACAGATTCCACATTTCACCACAGGATAATTTATCTGTTGGTAAGCATATCATAAATATTTTTTACATGAATTTAAGCCTGATTGATGAAAGCATTTCCATTTCTTGTCATTTTCAGGCCAGCTAAAACTTGCCGTATCTTAAATCCCACACTGGAAAATTCATAGAGGTACCATTCTTCTGATTGCCTCAAAAATACTGCCTTATAACCACCTCTCTGTGGCAACACACCCAGTACACTCCAGAACAGCTGGACTGCACCTCTGGAATGCGAGTAGAAAAATAAAAACCTCTGCATATCCATTTCAGCCGAGTGCTGCTTTTGGCATTTCAGTGCAATATTTGGCTACCGAATTTTGCCTCGTTCAGATGCAGGGCTGATGAATGGACTGCAAGCCTCTACAAGCCAATTCAGTTTAACAAGAGCTTGGGCTCTGCTTGCCTTCCTTCTGCCCTCCCGCCTGCTTTGCTAAGTCAGCTTTTCTTTCCAGGTGATGTCTGGAAATTCCACGACTGGCATCAAAAACTTGTTATAATTTCTAGTTGTTATCCTTGATTCACTCTGGGGAAGGAGGTCGTCACTTTTTGGCTTCACTTGATTGCTCGACCACAGAGGTACCATTTCTGGTGACTCTTGCAATCTTTTGCAAGAATGAGATATTGGAATTTCAACACCCTTTATACATTTCAAAAGAGAGCTAAGCCTCATTCCCTTTACCTTCTTCATCTCCTCTTCTTCCCTGTTCCCCAGTCTTTGCTCCAAGTCACTCGTGCCTGTAAAAAAAAAAAAAAAACAGTGAAAATACTGCAAGTTAAACCAACCAAACAAAACTAGCATTTCTGTACACACTGACTTCCATGCGATACAGAAAATTACCAAGTTGAATGAAGGAAAGCAGAAGCAAGAGACAAATATTTAACTTTTATGCTAGTTCTTAGCGTATCGGTGTCAGCTGGATGGTACAGGAGCCAGCAACAAATTCCTCTCAGTGCCTGCCTGCAGGCAGAGATGCCTTCCTTACTCATTATTTTATATCACAGTATACATTTCATACTCCTAATGCTTGCATGGTGGTGAGTATTTTTACCGTAAGATATTTGTAAATGGAAGAGTGGAATTAATATCTGGCAAGAAAGGGGACTGCTGCTTTACAAAGCTAAGCGTGTTATCTACCCTCTTCTGCCCCATTACCATCAGGACTGGGATGAAAGACAGTCTATTAATTTTTTCCCTAAATACTTAAGCTATTCTTCATCTGAAAAAGGAGGGAAAATATCCGCTTTGCCTCTTACGGATAATTCCCATTAATTGAAGATCTAGTTCTCTGATTTTACTGGCTGCTTACTTCTTTTATATAGTTTAAGACTCTGTGGAAAACATAACCACTAAGCAAAACATCACATATTCAAAAGGTTAAAGCAGTGCATCAGTGCTATCAGTGCTTTATAGCTTTTTTTCCCCCTCTATTTGTGTGTGTGTAGGCTATTGGAATTATTACAAATCTCGTGTCTTACAGTCTTAGGCAACCTGATTATAAAAAGATTTGAAAACAGAAGAGCTCCTCGCTAATGTCTCTGCACACAGGGGCTATAATCTCAGAGACTGATTCACCACGGTGTCATTCGTGATGTACTCTACTGGCATAAAACTGGCCTGACAAAAAGGAAAATTAGGTCCTCAAACTCTTTTTATAGAAGCTGAGCTGCTTTGTTGTGCTATCCTCCTATCCAGAGCATAAAATATGCATGAGTAAGGCAGTTTCTGTTGAGTCATCGTGTTGAAAACATTCTGTCAACGCCAGCCAGCATAAAGATTTCCAACGTTTCCTGGACAAAGGTGGAGCTCGGGGTCAGGACACAGGTGGGCCTGTGGGAAAAAGACTATGAAAGAATGTTTGTGGGAGAGAGGGGAAAATCTCACAGTTTTTATTAGTATTGAAATGAACGGCAGAGTCGAATTCAAGCAAAATGACCAGAAAAGCAATCATAACACAGAAAATGAGTTAATTTTACATTAAGCTGCTCGGGATAACTCTTACCCAAACCTCGAATGCAAAGTTGCAAAGAAGTCCCAGTACACCTGAAGATACAGAGTTCAGTGCTTGGCAAATACATGGTCAGTGCAGAATCCTCCTTCCCTCACCTAACTGTTACTGTGAAGAGCTTTAATACAAAGATGCCCGCTATATGAACTCGATTTTTCACTCAACCTCTGTGCCCATTATACGAAATTTTACCCTTTTTTTAGTTAGCCTAAAATTGTAGCTAACTAGCAGGGGTAAAATGTTCCTTGCAGCTGCTGCTCTTGTCAGTGGCTAGATTTTGTATTTTCTTTCCTCAGCCTTAAAAACCTTTAAAATGCATTTATTTCTTTATTTCTAAAAACCATTCTAACACAGCAGTTCCACCAGGATAATCCGAACGCGCATTCGAAATCGTCTGCACTGAGCTCCTCTGCAGCACACAACATCCAGAACGTACCATCCCACCACTCGAGCGAGGAGATTACCTGTAAGGAGATCCACTTCTCAGGGCTTTCCATGGAGCTGTGACACTCCTGTACAGGGCTTTATGAGAATGGTTTTGGTAGCTTTATTATCAAAAATGAAGAGCGGGCGAGTCTCTTTGGCTCTGCCTTTCAAGATCTCTGTTTGCTGCTTCTCCTGGTAAAGCCTCACTTAGTTTCAAGCTCCAACAGAGATTTCTCATTAGCCAGTGCACCAGAACATCACAGTGGTGTAACTTCCATATCATTAAATCTTTGATGCATCTGTCCAGAGTACCAACAACACTTGTCATAACCGGGAAGAAGATATTCGTCCGTGGGAAATTTGAATAGCTCTGAGAATTCCTCTTGTGCAGGTCCCTTTATAACCATCACTTTTGGCTGCCATCAAAGAGGTCAGATGGAGCGCTGAATGTGGAAGCTCTTGGCCTGTTCTATCGGCTTGAAACTCAAAGCCAGGTTAAACTATAGCCCTGAACATCAAAATACCCAAGTCTATTTGCACGCTCATTTAAACCGCGGGACTGGCAGTTGGGTGCTCAGGCATTTATTCCGTGTCCTGATACACATCTGCACCAGTAAGTTATCTCCTAGGTAACTGTTTCACCCCAGTTCTGAGCTGCATAAACTAGATTAACTACTTAATCTAGAAGTTTTGCATATTTGTAACACAGAAACTAGAAGCAAACTTGCCTACCCTTCTTTTCACTGCTGAGTTTCCAAACTCATAGAGCAGCAGTATTTTATTTCTATTATTAAGTTGTACGTGTTGATTTGATATTGATCCCGAGATAGCCTCAGAGGCAGCATAATAGAAGTGCAAGTTATTAATTTCTTTAGCCTGAGACTATCAGACTATTTTCAGAATATGAAAAATAAGACAACATAGGAAAGAACTATATTATTAACTAAAATGTACAGGATGTCCACCTCCATCCAGTACTTACCTGGCAAAATTCTGTGGTTGAAAAGACTGTATAAATCACATACTGAACGATGGAACTAGAGCTGTGGAAACATATTCCCAAATAAAGGAAGAAATTCACTAATTTCAGCGTTTGAAAAAACCATCATTGGCCTTACTCTGCCATGTACTGTAGAACATCAGCCACACCAAGATATAACAACCTTTGAGGAAGGCAAGGTGGTGCAAGAGAGGCGAAACTGGGAAGTACCAGTACCTGTCTCAGTCTGAGCCCATGTCCTGCTAGAGGCCACCCAGGATACAGTCCCAGTTCCTCTACTGGACATGAAAGCAGCTTCCACTTTACAAGCACAAGATTTTAATCAATTAGGGCCATGTATTTACATGTGCTGTATTTCACAGTTAGTGTGGCGTTGCATTTTAAGGACACTTAAACACCCCTCATCTCTCCCATCCTACCCCAGGGGGAGCATCTGCCAACAGTGGCACAGAATTGATTCTGATCCGCGGAGAACTGATTCGGAACCAGTTGTGCCTTTTCCATGTGCCCCAAATGTCACAGCTCCAAGGCTGAACCTGCTGTAGCTTTAGGATCTCCTTGGACAGCTTACTAGAGTTACTAGAGTGACACTACTGGGTGTAGACTGATACCTGGAGGAGATGCAGGGGCACCATGTTCCGGGTGATGTCCTCATCTGGTTCCTAATTTGCCTTGGAGTTCATTTGGATATCTTTTTAGGACACTGCATGGTGACAGGCAAACATTACCTCTATGATTAAGAGCTAAATCCATCAAGGTGCTCAGACACCTTAATTACCAGGAAGTCTAAACCTGGATCCTCAAAAGCCTTGAGGAGTTGCCTGAAGTCCATAGGCACCAATATTCCTGGCTATAAAATACACTACATTTCTGTCACTCAGAGGTATTCTCATCATGCTGATGACAGGAAAGGTGTCTTTGCCTGTGAAGAACACACAGGAGGAAATGTCCAATACACATCCCTCAAATCCCTTCTTGCACTGACTTGCTCCAGGGAACTGAACAAAGTTCCTATGAAAGTGTGTTAACGGCTGGGAAAGATGGCTCTTTCTTTCCTCTCCCTAACAAAGAAGCATAACTTTGTCTATAGGAATTATTAATCATGAAAGCATTAAAATTAATATCATAGCTAAAAATTCGGCAACTATCAATATAACGGTGAACACTCAGCTGCCTTTTAGAAACAACACACATGATACAGTGAAAATGATAATTGATTTTTTTTTCTTTGTCTTTCAGCCTGGGAAAAATAGAGGAAGAAACTTTCTGTAAAAAAATATGGGTCAGAAGACCGGGAAGAGGCTTTATGAGAAGATTATCGTAGTGGTACACTCGATGAGAACAGGAGAGAGCTCAGCTCCTGGGAAGCAGCAGTGAGTAACCACACAACAGCCTGACCCTTAGGATCACTGAGCAAGGTATTGCTCAGGTCATCCTCTGCTTTTCTTTCAGAGCTAAGTACCAGCGACTACCAGAGAATTCAAGTCTCTCCTCTTTTTTTATCACATGGCTCTTGCAATGGATTGCTTTATGGCTCTCAGAGTTGGACCACGTACGTGTCTGTGAAGTCTGTGGCAGCTCTTCTGTTGCTTTATAAACATTTTGGATTGGACCTTTAGGAACCACACTGATAGGCAAAGGAGATACAGAATTAAATGAACCTACACAGAAACCCTTCCTATGGCATACGTTATCAACAGGGCATGAACAATCTCCTTGCCCATCTTGCCCTGCTCTTCACCTATCCCTTTAGGTAAAACCCATTAATTTTTCCTTTCCCAATGCCATTCAGCAGGATGCTTTCACTCATCCACTTTGCGTGCTGCTCCAACTGCCATGACAGATGCTCTGACTAATTACAGGCCACAGCTATTTTTTTTCCATACCTTTCAGATAATTTCACACTGAAGAGGATCAATAAATTCTTTGATAAATCTCAACATTTGTTATAAATTTGCCCTTGTGAGTTTCCAGTTCTTTTCCAATAGTAAATAAATTATGGCAGTGGATTATTTGGACGTTGCAACAATGGTCACAATTTCTTAGCCTAGATGGGCAGGATCATCATCCTATATCCTGGTCCACCAGCTTAGCATCCTGATCCTATGAAAGATCACAGCAAGTCACACAAGATCACATAGCTACAAGTGAAATCTCTCCATGTGCTTCTTTGGAGTTTTAAAGGAATTGTAGCTGAAAGCGTACAAGGCTCACACTGAGCTAAGTGGATTTATACTGATATTCTCTACAGGGTGAGGTGGGACTGGAAGAAAGAGCTCATCTGTGAAAGGTTATGAAGGGCTACAAAGGTCATGTGGGCAGGCTCGCTGTTCTCAGACTGTTGAGGAAAATTTTCATCTCTTTCCTACCTCTCCCCTTTGGCAGTCGATACAGGGCACAAAAATCAAGGTTTTGTATCAGGTTTTAATAGTGGTGGGGGTTTTTTGTGTCTTTTTTTTTGTTTTGTTTGTTGTTTGTTTGTCTTTTCCCCACTTAACTGCTAGTTTTTAGTACATAAAAATCATTGGCATTGTGGAGTTGGTCCACTCCATTTTTCCACCTGTCTTGAATGTCTCCACTCCATATAAGCTGCTCTGGAGGAAGGAGGAAACCCATTTGCAACTCATACCTAGACGTAAGGTTTTCCAGAGAGGTCTGCCTGTAAGTTTAGTAAGTTCTTTTCTTTCTGCCTGGATAATTGGGTGACTGCCCAGAAAGAAAAAGAATGGAGTCTCCAGCTCTTACTGGATCTTCCCAAATGTATTAGTTGCTCTTTACACTGTGTGTGTCTCTCCCAAACAATGGATGAGTGCATTTCAAGATGGTTCATGGTGACAGCAGCTCCTCAGAGTGAAAGGGATGGACATTTCTCCACAACCAAGACCCAGGAGGGAGGGATCACACGCTGAGCCAGGCTGGCAGCCAGCTGCATGACTCTGGAGTCTTCCAGGGGCAATGGGTGGAGGTGACTGGTGTAAGGGGAGAAACATCTCTGCCTACATTGCTAAGGGGGAGCCTGGTTGAAGAGCCACAAATCTTGGCTTGATACTAAGTGCCAGTGTTAAGGACAGGAACATTATGGGCCATATGGCAAGCATTTTTGATTGATAATAGATGTTTACGTGTTTCATGCTGCCTCTCTGGAGATATGCCTAGGAAGACGAGATGACAGGTCCCAAAGGAACAGCAGTTTGGATATCTGCCTCATCGTTCAGCCTCACCTCTGTATGAAAAATGTGATCTCATTCAGCACTAGTATACAAAATACTTGAGATGCAATGAATAATCGGCTAAGCCAATGTAGTTACATCAGTGACTATGAACGTGGGATTAGATCACGATTTTGAGGACAGAAATACTGTATTTTCAAGAGATTTTCTTCCTTGAGCATTCAGAGTACATGATATTCGATCCCACCTGTTGTGTTTTGGTTATTTTTTTTTAATTTAGAATGCCTTCCCTCATCCTCTTCTATGCATTTATCTTTGTCCTAATATCTGATATTACTGAAGCAGGTGATGCATAATTTCTGCAAAGAAAGATCTTCATTTAGCACTCAGAGAAGGGAGAAAGCTCAATGCAATCACCAGCTTTGGGTTTTGATAGGCACGCAGCCGGCATCTGTGCATCAAACAGCCTACTGTCAGTGAGCTGGTTCCAAAGCAAAGGAAATGACTGAACAGACAACCCACCGACCTTTGTCTCTGGGTTCTCTTTTGCAGCCCATTCTCTCCCATCATCTAGTGTTTCAGTATGATTGTCTTGAAACTGGCTGCATCTGAGCTGCCAAAAGCACCAGCAAGGGTGCTTGAAGAACGGAGAGTTGCACGGTCCTCCTCAGCCTACACACTGACTCATTAACATGGTTTTTTGAAGTCCTGGGAGCATTATCAAGAAGTCTGTGAAAGGAATCTTCAAAGAGGAAACTACTGGAGATAACCACTGGGAAAATGTGCAAAGCAAGCACATATTTGGCAGACTGGCAGAAACTATAGAACAGTTGCTGCCTAATTGCTCAGATAACGTAATGTAATTCAAGAAGCAACATTGGGCTAGAATGCTATAAAATAAAAAGCATGCTTTTTAACTGAGAATAATTTCTGGGGAAAAAAAAAAAAAAATTAACTAATTTTGTCAGCAATAAAAGTTCCATCAACAGAAGAAGATCTGTCACGCTGAAGTAAGATGGAAACAGCAAAGACCAAGCATTGAAACACGCAGGAAGCAGATGAGGTTTCTGTACTGTACTTACAATGTTTTGTTGTGCTGATTTTGATGGAATAAACAGGCTTCAAAGACATTAACAGGACCAACACTAAATAATCAAATAAGGTTCAAATTTCAATTACAGAGGACTTGACCTGTTTAGTCCCATGACATACAATTACCATTACAAGTATTTTAGGCAAAGTTAAATATTACACGAAAGAAGGAACAGGAGACAAAGCCTTTGAAATAAAGCATGGTAATTTAGTCTTTTATTTTAATAACATTCCTTATTCCCATTCCCTTCAACAGGGGAGAACTTTAGAAGGAGAATCCTTTGATTGACAGGATTTCAGATGGTTTATGGAAAGAAGAAATATGTTCAAGGTTTGTCTATTGATGTTAAGAGTCCTGAAGGCAAAGTGAGAACAAGAATGAAAAATGGGTAGAAAAGAATAGCCAGTAATGTAAAGAAAACATCTGATTCTGGTTCTCAATTTAACGCTTTCAGTCTTACCTCCTGAATATATAACCAAAAAAGCACAGGTCCTTGCTAACAGCTCCTATAACTGGCAAAATCCATAGCAAAATGAGGCTATTTAAGGACCTCATTATTACCGTGGTTTTTTATTCACAGATTTATGCATGCTGCCAACATGCAAGAGCTGGCTAGAGAGAGAGCTCTCCAACTTACGCTAAACAGTAGCCAAAGGAAAAAACCGTGAGCACCCAGTTCCAAGCTGTAGAGATTCTTCCAGAGGGAAGCTAACTAGATTCCAAGCTGTACAGGTTCTTCAGGAGGGAAGCCAGCTAGAATGGTGCTGATCGTATTTGAATTGCTCTCTGTAGCTCATTATGGACCTGGGTAAACCAGTGTGATGGAGGCCTGAAGGCGTCATCGTGGAGTTTAGGAGAAGGCTGCTAGGCTTCACCCATGCCCTAGGCATTATTGACAAACCAAGGACTCCCCAGAGAGGCAATGGATAGAACATGTTACTCTCTCTTTATTCTGCCCACTAATTATGCTTAATTTCCAATACAAGACTTCTGGTCTGTAAATTTCCAATCTTCTGTGTACCCTCTATCATTTCAGTGCAGTCCTTGGACAGCATCAGGAATGTTTCTGTTTCCTTTATTTAACTCCATGTTTCCATCCTTAACGTCTGATGATTTTTTTTTTTGTAAACATTTTTATGCAACGCAGTGTTGTGTGCTTCTGTGGCTTTGGACAGCGAAAGTATGTGTGAGATTCTACGTGCTAGCCAGCTATCCTTTTGGATCAGCCCGATTTTCCCTGAAGTTGTTGATTGTATGTGTCCATACAACTCGTTTTGAGCAAGATGGGATGCATGCAATTTACATAATCAGCTCTGTGTACTAATTAGAAGAGCCGCTATTTTCAATATCCTGGAAAAAATTATGCCAGGCTAACACAAGAATATTGAAAGCATCTGCTTCTCTAATTAGTAGACAAGGGGCTTATCTTCCATTTTTATTCAAAGTGTTAATGTGTCAAAAGTATTTTGCTACACCAAAGAGTAGTGACATTTTGATCTAAGAAGGTCAAAAATAAGATGTCTCAAATTAGTATTGCATAGAAACTGCCCTTTATGCTTCACAAAGTAAACAAGACATCATACTTATTTCCCCCCTCCCCAAAGAATAATATCATATACAGGCCATATGAAGCTGCAGAATGCAGTCACAAAGAGATAATCCATATATTAATGTTTTTTTGGGAAGTTATTTACAAGAATATTTTCCAAATGGCATTCTCAGGGTTCTGTGATAATGAGCAGATGACATAACCAATGAAGCTACCAGTTCTCTTGTTGCAGGCATCTATATGCAGCACACTTTGACAAAATTTCCAATATCAATTCCTTTGCCAGGAGATTTTAGCCAGTAGCTCTTGCTAATCCTGTATCTCTGTATTAAAGTTATGCTCACCTCTTCCTTCCCCAGAAAACACATACCATACCATAACTGGGCCACTGCAACATTATGACTACTTTTTTTTTTTTTTTAATTCAGATTTTTAAAATCATTGACCACAAGACAATTTCTCTGGGCATCAAAGAATTTTTATAGTTATTTTCTGCTTCCTCACCAAGTGTTTCAGTGTTCTTGAAGACTTACAGACAACACAGCCCTAACCAGGATGCCAGTATAAGCTTCAGCTTACATACATACAGAGTTGGTACAAAGTCATGCATAGAGGAAGCATCTCCACAGTCCTAGGCATGACTCCCCAAATTATACCCTGAGAAACACATAACTTGTTCTTGCCTTCATATTTCGTGTGGAATTCAGATGATGACTATATTCCAGCTGGTAACCAGAGAACTTGCAAAGTGCTGTTTCTGGTTGCACCACGCTTTGAAGTCATTGCAATTTACTGAGCAATGCCATTTACTCTGCCTCTTTGCCTTTATTAGTATTTAATATTCGGCCAATCTCAGCATCTAGAATAAGAATGATTATTTATTTGTGGATAATTTCAGGAAATATGAGTAGAACTGAGTTGGTCTAGAGGCAAAGAGCACATCTATTGTTCACAGATGTCCTCAGACTAGTCAGCCCTACAGAAAATAATGGATCAGGGTGTCACTTTATGGTCGTATTTAAGCTGTAAGAAAAAAGTTTTCTATAGTCATTTAAGCGTTTTTCTTGATGAACTCCCTTCTCCTGACAAACAGAACTAGTGTTGTTACCATATTAGCTCTTATGCTTAATGTAGGGTGGACCCAGAGACCGCTAATGGGACACAAAGCTTTTCATCATGAAGACACCAGCCCAAGTTTTAGCTCTTTTCTAAGGGATGGAAAGAGTTTCCCTCCAAGGTGAGTTTGCTTTTCACTTCTAGACCAGCTAAAAAGCCTTCCCACTGCTCTCTGAGCTGACCCCCAGTGCTCACTGGCTGGAGGGACGTGGTTGCAGTGGGTAGGGCAGCTTGCTTACGGAGGGGCAGACACCAGCAAAGCAGCCGTGCTGGCTGTGATTCGCCTTCCTTGGGTAAAGTTACAAAGATATTTCTGATTTTTCTTCAGGCCCTCCTCTTCCTCCTCCCTGAGTCGTATCTGGGCTGGAAGGAGGTAGAGGAGGCAAATGCCGTCCATCTGCTGGAACAGCTTTGCACTGCTCCCCTTCTTCCAGGCTGCACTTTTTTTATGACTGCGATACAAAGACAGGAGACAGAGATTTTTTTTCCTCCGCAAGGCTTTCTGTTTAATTAAAGGCCTATTGTGCCTGAGCTAACTCTCTGGTTTTTAAGGAGGGCTCTGTTTAAAATCAGGGTAATGGGTTATTACAATTCTAGGGAAGAACATTTGCAGAGAAATATTTTGCCCCGGTTAAAATTTTTGTGGAACACCACAAAATACAAAATAGATCCCTTAATCTCAGTGGCTATCTCGAAAACTTATTACTAAAATACATATAAATGTGTAAGTGCTATTCATTTTTTGAATGTTGGCGTGTTGTAAAATTCTGTTTTCTTTTCATTTCGTGCTGTTGTAAATAAACTGAATCTGTACAGTAGGTTTTTGTCAGGCTCCCAGAAAGACAATTTTATTTTATAGCACATCCTAGACTGACAGCCAGAAACTGTTCTGCACCACCTCAGTACAAACAAAATTAGCTTCTCACAATATTTTTGCAGATGTTAAAGGTCATTAATAGAATGAAACCAGATGACTAAAGCAATACATTTGGAATGATTGGGTTTTATTTTTCTCCCCAGTTTAAAGACACAGAGTCCTCTTTTCTTGACTACTTGGCTGCATTTCAAGCGGTCTTTTTTTTTTTTAATTTTTTTTTGCTATTTAATGGTTTCCAAAATCATAAAAGTGAAAGTAGTGGGACGTGTATTTCTTGGCTTATGCAACCTCACTTGTGTGAAAGATTTGGGATTTCTTACAGAGATGAATATAATATTAACTGTTCAGACTACACATTCCTGGAACAATTGCCCGATCTCCACATTTTGATCAAGGTCACACTTTTTCAGTGATCAAAAGACAGACAGCTAGCAGATGCAAGAAAATTCATCTCCAAAATGCAACCATATCCAGAAATAAAAAGAAAACTCCCCTTAGATATGGAGGCAGTTCTATAGATTTTTGAAGTGCATTGTTTAAGTGAAAGCTGATGTTGACAACAACTGAGAATTAACCTTATCCTTTCCTACAGAAGGGCTATGTCATAGTGTGATAATTATTTTGTGGTTTATCTAGATGACAGTAAAGAGACTTTTTTGTCTTCTAACTTTAAAATATTACTCCTACATATGCAACACTATACCCATCAGTTTCAACTGCATTATGCTGCTTATATGCTTCAGAAATAAAAGAGAAATAATCATTAATTGCTTGTCAAACAATAACAATGTCTTAAATGCTTTTAAAGACATACAGTACATCAACTCTCTCCAAAAACTTTCAATATACGTTGAAAACCACAAATCGGGCCCATCCTGAAAGCTGACTCCATGTGTCCCTGCTTTGGAATGCTTTTAAAACAGGTGTGAAAAGAGAGGAGTGAGGCTACTCCGGCAGTGAAGCAATGGATGTTATCAGGACATGGTGAGAATGGAAAGGCAAGAAGATAATGTGAAGGAGTGATGCAGTGGGCTTCACCAGGCAAATGAAAAGGAGGAAGGTCAATGAGATAGGGAATTGGGAGAAGCTGACCTGTGGTCAGGATGCCTTAAGAAGCCTTACTTTAAGAAAGGTAAGAAAAACCTTATTTATGCAGAACATGGAGTACAAGAAAGAGAAAAAGAGATCAGAGGTTTCTTATCTTGATTAATGCAAATTCTGGACAAAGGTCAATTCCACATCCAGGCAAAGAGGATGTGGAGAGGAAGAGAGATTTTTGAGATACTGGATGGATACTGGACAGAAGTGAGGCTTGAAACTGAGCATGAAAGAAGAAGGATCAAGCATAAAACAATTTATGAAGCAAGATGAGCAGCAAAATGATAAACGTATTTGAAATAGGAGAAAAGGGAAAGTCTAGGCTAGGTTTTGGTGAAGCAAGGCAAGGAATTTCATTTTAATATGGTGTTGGGATATTCAGGTTGAAGGCCTGGGGAGACAGCCAAAGAGGCTCGAGTGAATGACTAGAGACATGATTTGGCACAGAGGAAGGAAGCAGTAGTTCATCAGCAGAGGACTACAGAACTGGTAGTCAACTCTTCGTACTGGTTAGATTAGAAAGCATCACTACAGAGGAGAGAAGACCAAGAATAAAAAGCTTTGAGGAAGCTTTGAAAACCTGATCTTCTCTAAATTCAGACAGTTGAACGTACAAGAGGGAAATGCCTAAGTTAATAAGGATAAAAATGAAAAAGTAGTACCTTGAAATAACGTGGTATGGCAAATCTCCTACGCTATTCATTACAAAACAACTGCTGTGAATTTTCTGGGGCGTACCAGCCTCATCCTGGTGCTGGATAGTTTTCTTAGGAAGCCACCCAAAGAGATGATTTTTTTTTTTTTCCTCCTTTTGTACTACTTTATTTTTCTTAAACTCTATTAGGAGGACTGTGCAATGGTTTTGCCTGAGTAGAACTGACAAACAGCTGGGCAAGGATGAATAACTGAGGTGGGGAGGGGGAAATCTTTAAAGGTTAATGCAAAATATATGCAGAAGTTTTATGAGCTAGACCTTTTAAATACCATTGCTCTTTAAACAGTTATGGCATAGGAATACTTCCTACAACAAATATATAATGGGAAAAAAAAAATCATGTATTAAATCAGTGGGTAACGTTCCCCAGCGCATCAGACGTACCTTGTGGCAGAACCCAATAGCTTGTCTTGCTCTCCTCAAAAAGTGTGTGGAGAGCTGGAGGAGCTGTAAATGCAGCCCTACCACACTGGTTTTACAAGAAAAAAATGATGTGGTCAGTTCCTATTCCAGCTAAACAAATTTAGATGGATGAAAACCTCAACCAAAAGCTGTTAACTTTCATCAGAGTGTACAAATTGCCTCTAGATCATAGATCAAGCAACAGCTGAGGTTAAGATTAGAGGAAAGCCCCCTCAGAAAGCATTATTTGTCACAAAGGCGAGTTGATAGATAGTAACAGAGTGAATTTTCTTTTCCTTTTGTTGAATCTCAGGGAAAACTGTTTTACTTAAGTACTTAAGCACTTCCTTATGCAAAGATCAATATTCTCATGCCCATTCCACAGACCAGATCAATGGTGCTTCCTGGTGCCATGTGCCAAGGCCACACACCAGCAGAGCACTCTGAGTCTCAGTTCAGAGTAGACTCTCTGAGACCACTCCATGTAGTGCGAAAAATGAGCAACAAGCCTGACTAAAAATCCTGGTTAGTATAGCTGGTTTTTCTTCACTTTGAATTGTCACAGTGAATCAAATATTCTTTTCACAGGAGATAAAACTAACCCATCAGCTCTAAGAGGCATTGGCTAAACCCTTCTGTTGTGGTTTCTTTTCGAAAGCACAATTTCCATTAAATATTCATATTTTTACAGCAGCTTTTCCCTTAAGTCTGAGTGTGGCAACTGTGTTAACCTTTGGCAAATATTGACTTGTTAAGTATCTTCTTCAGCTGCCAAACAATAATTTATGTTATGATATGAAAGTAATTTAATTCAGGCAAAAAGCAAAGCAATTTAGATATTATTCTTTCTATGCGTGAACTGGATTCCTATAATCAATTATGTGATAAATATATTTAGAAGCTATTGAAGGTAGACAGGCTTCATTTAACTCATCTTAGACGTTGCACAAAAGATATTGTATACAATTTCCCTGTATATTTAGATATACATTCATACACTGTATGCAAACACTGATTTTCTTTTAACATTTAGGGTTATTTAGCTAACAAATTAATTCAACACAATGAGCTCACGCTGCAAAACGCCACGGAAATGGAGTATTTACATATGCTAATGACTTCCAATTAAGAAACACGCAAATAATTGGGAGAAAGCAAAATTAAAACACTGTGCTAATAACCTGACAATTACAAGGAAAACTGTATTATGCAAGACTGCAAACATAATTGCACCCACCAAGTCTGATCGACTACCAGGGTAGCTCATACAAAATAGGCACCAAATCTTCACTCCAGCCCTCGACAGACTTCTTGCCGTAGGGCTACAGCCCTTCTAAGTGCAAGGTGAAGTGCTGGGGCATCACGTGGGGGTCAGTGACGAGGGCAGGGTAAGTATCAGGTCAGGGAATTCATCATCGTGATGATCTTTCACAGCTCAGCCTTGGGTGTAAGAAAGAAGTGGGACCGCAGATGGTTTTTTGAGCTGTTGAACTGAGATAAACTAAGCAGAGCAACAGCAGCTGCTGGGTGGCTTGTGGTGATTAAGGATTTTCCCTCTCACAGGAAGAATTTCCTCCCACCAAAAGATCATCATTTCGCGACTTGGTTTTAATTTAAATTGCGGAAATTTAAGATGCCTCAGTAGAAAGTCATTCAGAAAACAGAAACGCTGGTTTAAAAAGCTAAAATGTTTCCTTTAACAAGGTAGAAATTTGTTCAGAGGTTGCCACAACATTAAAACACCTCGTGGGCCCACAGTCTATTATTACCACTACAGAGTAACATCAGTTGACTATGTATGGTATATAAAGAAAGCAAGTCATTCTTACCTTTCCCAAGGGGAAATTTTCAGTGATTTTGCAATAAAAAAATCAAACCTTTTAAAAACGAAAAAAAAACCCCAACAAACCAACACAAACCCTGGTGCCTTTTCTTATCTTACCAACACGAATTCAGTTGTTGGCTGTGTGTAATCCACGAGACAGCTTTTTCTGCACGCACATTCCGAAGAACAACTCATATTGACACTGCTCCCTGTGCCTTCCTGTCTCACAGACCCGACACTCTTGGCAAGCTCCAGGCTTGCCCCACAAGCACCGAGGTAAGGACACCTCTGCAGGAACAGAGGGACAGCTTCTTGTATGATATTCACTACGAAGGCCAGAGCATGTTGATTCACAGAAGTACTACTCACCTTTACCAGCGTACCTCATTGTCTGTGTGTTTCTCACCCTCCAGAAATTAAGGCGACTTTGCTGCCAGTGGTAGGGGAGAACTAATGCAGGCAAGGAAAATCTGGTTTTTCCTACCACTTCTGCTTTTTTGATCGAGTTTCTATATTTTGGTTTCCTTATGCTATGAAGTGTGTTAGTCTTTATGGATATTTAGGACTTGATTACTTCAACAGATGAGATTCATCTTTGTATTGCCAGATTCTAACCCTGCCTTATTTTTCATCTTCTAGAGAATAATCTTTAACCTTACAGTAAACACAAGCCATTTCCCCAGCGGGTCATTGCAAAAAACTCTTCACAATGATAATACTAATAATATAGAAATAGAACAGAATTTAATTTTACGTATCATCTGCCAGACTTCAGGAACTTCAGATGTACTTGCATTTGATAGTGATGATGGCAGTGATGACTGGGACTGTCATTCCAGTTGGCTGGCACCTCAGCTTGCCTACCACCTTGAATGGTAATACTTTTTTTAGAGAGGGAACGCTGGTTCCCACTGGGTTTTAAACTTGGCAAATCACATATTAGACCACAGCTCCAGGCATTTTGGCACAGTTTTAGGTAGATACCAAAGTTAAGGTTCTTCCCTACCAAAGGGTCCTTACAACCTCTTTGGAGATGTTTCTACAAGATGTATGAAAGGCCAGAGGAACAGAGGTAACACCACAAGACTCTACTGCACCATCATCACACTACTACAAGGCAGATGTGCCCTTGATATGACTGCTTACAACCATATCCCTGGCACCTTCTTCGACAGGTAAAAAAATAAAAGTCAGTACTAGTTTCTGTCCCTACCTTTGCCCGGTCAAACAGCTGTTGGCATTGCTTGAAGTTGCGGTCATTGAAAACCAAATCTGTCCTGAATTAGTGATGGGCTGTCTTCAAAAGGTTCAGAGTTCTGGTGTGATTCAGATAAGCTTATCCAAAGCTTATCCAATCCTCAAGTCTGCAAAACTGAGCTGGAAATAATACAAGAGTGTGCTTTCTGATGAGATTTAAGGTACCTCTGTTTCCAGCTGCAATGACTGCAAACGCAGCTTCTTTCTCTGAATCTCTACACTTTAATTCTGTTTAGAACAAAGGAAGTATTTCAGAACACCGGATGAGTGACTAATTTTAATTATCCAAGCAGCTACTATGAACCCATCAGGAAACAAACCATATGTCCTGTGAATCTGATCAAAATTGATCAGCAGAGCCAGAGTAATAAAGCTCACAGCTGATGAAAAACAATGCAGAGACCAAGCGATACTCATAAAAAACCTAGTTGGGAGAAATTTTATGTTTACTAATAAATGTGAGAAAACTTCATAGTCTCTTATTTACCCAACTGTGAACAGCAAATAAGAGTGCAGAAAGACCTAAAAGCCTCACCCACTCAGGGAAGATTGTTCTGATGTTTAGAGCAGCAGTCTGTCAGGAAAGTCCATCCCTCCACCTAGTCACACCCCCGGTTTCCAGGTCCTCTCTGGCTTTGCCTTGATCAAAGAGATGACTGCAGGCTCTGACCACGGCTGCTAAACAGGCCTGGGTACAGGCTTTGTGTCACTGGAGATGCATTCACATCATCACTGGCTCAAACCATGGGGCTCTGAGCAATTACACAGAATGTTGCTGTTGATGCTCCAGTGGCTCCAGCAGCCACCTCTGGACAAAGCTCTCCCACACCCCCCTGTGACATCAAATGAAACATTAATATGTCGTATTAAGACATTAATTGTCGTATGGTGAGCAGGGTTAGACCTGTATACCCTTGACTATTTGACAGAGTTTGGACAAGAAAGGCACTTGGTCTTTTTTTGGGGTGTTTCTATTATATGTTGGGTATAGGTCACCCACCCAAGGGCTCAGCTGATCTGAGTGCAAGTATCATTATGTTTATTCCTGGTAGAAGTTTTCTTCTTTCCTTTGTTTGCTCTTTTCTACATTACAGCATCCAACTTTTATCTCATTCCTAATTAATTCATTTCTCTTTTTCTCTCATTTTGACTTTTTGAGGGTTTTTTTTTCAGTCGTAAGCAGAATGTGAACTCTACAGAGTGTGAGGTTGTTTCAAACTCACTATGGTCAGCCACGTGTGGATTCGAGAAACTAAGCTCAGCACATCTGTTGCTCTGGCAGTCTCCTGCTATTGGTCAGCCAGTGGAAGAAGGCTCTGAAGACTGAGCAAAACTGCACAACTGACCAACCCACCCATCACAAACCATCTGACCACCTGACAAGTTGAAAGGACACAAGCAACTGAAACCAGAACGCTTAAGTACATGGTTGTAAAAATTGTTGTTCTCGGACCGTATCTCTTTAAGAAAAAAATTGAAGTGCCATTTCCAAGTCCCGACCACTGATAGACATCTGAGTAGAAAATATGGAATCAAAAGGAAGGTCTTGTAATCCAGTGTTCAGCCTTCTCTTTCCACGTCGTGGCTTACTGATGTGGGGAAGCAGGCGTGCGTGATGTTCGACAGGCAGACGGGGAAGAAACGACGTAAGACAAAAGATTTGCAAGCTGCAGACCCATTTGTGTGATCAGAGCTGTTTGAGGAAATCCCTGTACCCCTGCAGAGTCCCCTGGTGCGAGCTGTACTGCCTACAGAGCACGGACATTTGATTTCAGTGGCTAAGACAGAGAAGACAAACTGTACGTGGAAGTAGTGGATGGCTGGCACTAAACATAGCGACTTCATAAGATGGTTAGTCTAAGTGAATGTATAACCAGGTATGAGATGTATGGAAGGACCACACTCATTCCTTCTGTTTTAAGTTCTGTATTTCCTTAATTGCTTTTTAAATATTCTCATAATTCTTTTTTTTTTTCCCCCTCCACTTAAAAGAAAGCTGAATGGAAGGATGGTGATGTGTGGGAGGAGAGTGGGGCTGGCAGATTGTGTTCAGCATCCTCCACATTCCCTTATTAGTTTAGTCAGACACATTAGTTCACATTATGAGAAACAGATGAGAAACTCCTAAACCAGACATTATGAGAAACATTAGGAGGAGCTGCTAAGCATACATCTAAGTAATGCTAACCCAACAGCGACTCCAGCTGACTCGCCAAGCTCTGTAAAGCCCAGTTCCGCAGCGCTCACACAAGCTGCCTGGTCCCACCACCCATCAGGCTGAGCTGGGATGCCGAGTCATCGTTGCAGGAACCCTGCGTGGGAGAGAGGAGGGAGGGCAACAAACAGAGGCAGCAGCACTTCAGTGGAAGGAACTGATGACAGCGACCACCTTGTCTACATTATACTTGTTCTTCAGCATGACATACGACATTCAGCTGCTTTCCTGGGTGAATTACACCACCTTTCCACAGGCTTGTCTTTTCCTTGGGTTTTCTTCTTGTGATGCAGAAAGGTCAATTTATGTTCTGTGCAAGGCAATCAGCTAGAATGCGTCGAGTGTAATGAGGTTCTAAGGAAATAAGAAAGGATATTTTGTAGGATCTTCCCTGGGAAATCACCTGTGGCTTGGCTGAAGCTTTACGATAAATGCTCGTGGCTGCACGACTGGCCCTTGTTTTGAGCTGACCTGTGGAAGGCATCAGCAGGACTGGTATGATATTTAGCTCTGCTAATATTTTGATTATTTCAGTTAGCCTGGCTTGATAGTCAGTTCTCAGCAGAATGGCAAATGCAGTGTCTGTGTGAGATGAGGTCACTGCACGTCACCCAGAATTATTTTCCCGTAAAAGTCTTTTCTTACACTGAGATTCAGCACCTTGAGCATCTCCAGTTCTGCGAGTATTTTTAGGTAATAAATTTTGCAAAGCTTTCAGGTAGGATGGCTCAGATCTGTGTGTAATACTGAAAAAAACCAGACAAGTTGCTCCTCTTCACACAGGCATATTCACACCAACAGTTTGATTTCTAGGAAAATTCTGTCTCTTGTAAGACAGATTTATATACACACTTGGCTTTTGGTATTCCACAGAAATTCACCTATGATCTATTTGAACTGTGGGTTTGGTTTTGGTTTCTTTTTTTGGTTTTCTTTGATTTGACTTGTCTTTTTTAGATACTTTGGAAACGTCAAGAATAAATAAATATAAATATGACAAATGTATAGCCTCTGGTAGCAAACGTTAGGTTTTTAATAATTACTAAAGAGAGACAAATCATTCCTAATAAATAATGTACATTATGCAGTAGACAAGTCCCTTAACAGGATGGCAATAATTTTCAGTGTACGTGATGTTTGCAAAATCAGATACTCTCCTCTCCCAGAGCAACCAGAACTAGGAAACAATGTGAGGTCACCATTCTCCTGGTTTTGACTTTCCTTGTTCAAGCCCATCTAGCTGTGTGCCTGTATGTGGAACCTCACCAGGTCATTTGCTACCCAGTCCTTACCTTTACAAGGTCTTGATGTCACATAACTTTTAATTTCTTGTAAGATCTTCCTTCTTTCTGCCTGCCACTGGTGGAAGAATTTTCTCTCTTATTTTATCCAGCCACGACTTCCAGCCTGCAGTCCTGTTCTGTTGGCGTACTGAGGTTTGAAATACATACAACACACTGCATTCCAAACCAGAAGTTTCTTAAGACGGAGTTCTCCTAGAGCAAATGCAATCTTGTAGTACCATGTTCTTTAGGCAGGGAGTTCTCTCCCATGAGTTTTTCCCATCGTACGCACATTTCTTAACTTCCTTGGTATTTTCTCCACGGAGGCATAAGGTTTGTAATTTTTACTTTCTTCATTAAGGCTCATGAACATAGCATGGATCAGCATTTCACAGAACCCCAGCAGGGTGGGGGTTGGCAGGGCCCTCTGGAGCTGATCTGGTGCCACCCCCTGCTCCATCCAGCAGGGGCACCCAGAGCAGGGGCCCAGCAGCGCAGGGTCCAGCCAGGGTGGGAATCTCTCCAGACAAGGAGACTGCACAGCCTCTCTGGGCAGCCTGGCACAGCCTCCCACACCCTCACACCAAAGAAATTTCTCCTCCCGCTCAGATGGAACCTCCTAGTTGCCAGTTTGTGCCCACTGCCCCTTGTCCATCCCTGGGCACCACTGAGCAGAGTCTGGCCCCATCTTCTTGCCCCCCGGGTCCCTTTATCTCTTGCTCAGCATTGCTCAGCTCCCCTCTCAGGCTGCTCTTCCCCAGCTGCACAGCCCCAGGGCTCTCAGCCTGGCCCCAGCACAGAGATGCTCCAGCCCCTCAGCATCTTCACAGCTTCTGCTGAGCTCTCTCCAGTAGTTCCTTGTCTCTCTTGAACTGCAGAGCCCAGAACTGGACACGGTTTTATTTTCACATATATTATTTTAAAAACATAGAAGGTGGGAGTAAACCGCTACCTTTCCTCCACAAGTTTTCCCTCTCAATTTTAACCGGGATTGGCTCCAGCTATGCTTGAACCTCCTTTGCAATGACTTTCCCTTAGTCCTCTGGCTAATGAGAAAAGTCTGACACAAACGTAATTAAAAAACAAAATTGAAATTTCCACACGCAAATATTTGCACCACATATGGTTGTGTGTAATAGGGAAACAGACAATGGCGTGCCATTTATTTAGCAAGTGATGACTAGCTAACATTGACCAACTACAAGTTATTAAACAGAGAATAACTGCAGAAGACTTTCCGTGTTTGATCTGCAGTTAAACAAAATGTAGCCAGAAACGTGGTCGGTTAATTTTTGAGCAACAAATGTAGCCGATTGAGGAAAAAAACCCTTTTATTTGCTTAAACGTACTGCACAAACAGAATCTGAGGTTAGGCGGGTTAGGTAAATAATTCCTCGTGGATTATTTGCTCAGCAATAATACAGCTTCACTTTTTCCCATTGTTGCTACTTTTAATGTTCCCTCTTTTTTCCCCATCCTTGATTCTGCTGCAGTGAGACGAAAGGGATGACCGTACAGGAGGAGCAGCTGACAGCTTAATGAACAATTATTAGGGTCTGAGGTGTATTTTCCAACAGTTTTTCACGAAGAGATGGGTGCTGTCACTCACTGCAGAATTTTAAGTGGAGCCTCTTTTGAAGTTAAACACCATCTCCGCAGATTATTTCTTTACTTGTTTAAAAACAAGGGAGAATAATGAAGGTGGAGCCGTACAAGGTCTATGAAATAGCTAATAGCCAATATGAAGAGAGTCTCAGAGTTCATCTTAGTCGTTCAGACCTGTTCTCTACCCAGGAATGGTCAAAGCATCAGAGGAAAGCTGAGACTTTCCTCAGTTACTGAGCCAGAGCTGGGAAATAGAGCTTCATTTTGTCAGTCAGCCCTGGTAGTTAAAAAGAGCTTTATGATTAATGGTGAATGTTATCACCCAGATCGTGAGCTAAAAGGGCAGGGATTGCTTTTTCTTACATAGTGGCATCTATTCACCCTGTTGTGTAGCCTGATTTCTAGGATTGCCCTGGTCTGGGTGGCACCAGTGCTGTCAGGATCGTAGCCTTGTTAGCCTGCAAAATGACTATGGAGCCACACTTATCTTGGTCAAGCTAATTTTGTGATGGCTACTACAACCCTCAAGGCAACATAAAATCAATATCCTATGTAGCTCTGCGTAAGGTCTATGTGAAACTTTCATAATAAACTCTTCATTTAAGGCAAAGACAATTTCCCTGGAAAACTAAAATCTCTGTAGTTTTTTTTTCCTTATGTTACAACCCTCTGTTAATACTCAGAAGGTACTCAACAGAAGGGCTCAAGGAGATGATCTGCATTGATTTTGGCAAGGTAGACTATGATAGTCACAACTACACAGTGGAGTTTTTAATATATCTACAATCAAGGGCAATCAGACCTCCAGATATAATTGGCAGAATTAACAGTGGAGGAGAATTTGGTACAAGTACCAGCTAAGAAACCTCTCCAGCTCAGGAAAGAAAATAGCATCAATATTAAGCTGCATGATCACCTCATCTCTACTGAGCTTTAGCTAAAGGACCCAATGTTGTCTATAATTACAGTTAGCAGTAATTTTTCCTTTGCTTGCATTTAAGTAATGCTATTAATACTAATTATTGTAATAACTTTTTTTTTAAAAGGCAAATTCTAGCCATTTTATAAATTACCTTCCAAGCCCAATGTTTATGCTTTGGGGTAATGAGCAACTTTAGTGTATTACTTCTTAACTAGCATCTTTAGGAAGAATATTTCCAACAAAATGCCTTATTTGCTCCTCCGGTGACAGAACAGCACTGCGCTTTTCTTGGATAAGGAATAAAAATCAAAATAAATACAATATATGGATGTTACAGAAAATGTCAGCCTGCCAAAATATAAGTTAATACTGCAGCATCGCAGTGATCAAGTTGTCAGCTTGTATGAGACACTGCTTCATACAAAAGGCACTGTTTGGAAATAACACTGCACCAATTATAAGAGACAGAAACAGAGTCCTGTCGTTTCATGATTTGAAATATTAACGCCTTAACTCAGAATGATGAAGAGGTGCTAGCTAGTGCAGCAATAATTAAAACTCAAAATACAGGTAGCACTTAAGAAATGAAATGTTTAAGGTGCATGGTGTTTTGATCTATACAAAGTAATTGACAGCAGGGAGTTGGAAGAGATTAAATGGACAGGATTGTCATTTGTATACCAGACAGAGTGCCAGGACATTTTTATTGACATAATAGGCATTCTATTTATTGTTCCCCCCAAACCAAAGGTTTCTGTACCTAATTGTGTTCTTTTTAACCTCATCTCCACTGGAACTGAAGCACTGAGGATCGTGTTATTTTTGTGACAGCAGCAGAGAAAGGTGAGGTGTGGTTTAACACGGAATCATAAGTATTCTGTGGTCACAGGGGAAGAGCTAAAAATATCCATGGGGAATTTATAATCCTAATTCATGGTGCAGTCTCTTTCTCAACTTCCCAATGTTATTTACTTTAATTCCAATAATATATTCCACATTCAGCAAACCAGCACTAGGTAAGTACAGAAGGGAAGTTGTACCTTCATTCTGTCTCCTGTCAGTGTTTCATCTGAACCATTTCAAGTGATATTAATACTACTTAGCTGTGATGTATGCTGAGTGACTATCCTCGAGAGATGGAAAATCACTCTTAATCTCATTTTACATCAAAATCCTGATTCATAGACATGCTGTGATATTTGCCTGAGGTTAGATAGGAAGGACCAAACCTAGGAAAAAATGTGCACGAGTGCACTAAGGCTGAGGTCATAGTCATGACCAAATCAGCTCCAAATCTTAAGTCAGCTCCAAATCTTAAGGACTGACCAGCAGGAAAACACGATTTCCCTTTGGGTGCTTCAGGAGTGGATGGCTACAGCTGGTTGGCATCAGCCATGTAAAGTGTTGCCACTGAAGTTTAAAAATAGGATATTCTTGACCAAAGACAGTTCTAACCAAATAGTTAGAAACGCAGCCTTAAGTGTAAAGGTAGGGCAGATACGAGCCAAATCTCTCTCACCTAATAATTTCTCTTATTTGGTTATAAAAGTGGGTTTTTTAAAATTCTGTCTTCAAACTGAGATGCAAAGCTGCTGGTGTGGTTATGACAGGACAAGGTTTAACAGGGGCAAACCAAGCCAGGAAGGCAGGTTTGACGAGAATTGACCCTGGCCCTCGGGTCCAGAACATCTTCAATACATCTTGAGTATCTCATATTCAATAGTTTCAGCTTTGCAAAGGTCAGAGCTTTAGATCTGGGCTACACTGCATATAAATACTTGAATTCACACCACAGTGTATTTTCTTTCTTTTTTGAATAATTTTGTTGCACCTTTACTATGTCCTTGCAATCTATGCCCTATCTTCAGTCATCCTTTTGTGGGGTCCTCCAGGACCACAAGGTACAGCTCAGCATTTAAGTCTAAAAGGCAATGGCTAGATCACCTACATTCAGTTTATTTACTGAGCAATCTTAATTTTTTGCTGGTGAAGAAGAGGTTTGGTGTTCTGAAGAGATCTCAGACCCCTAGCAAACATCCAGAAGTCAGACCAAGAAGGCCAGGAAAGAAGACAGTATTTTATAAGACCAAATAATTCAAGTGTAGTAAGTGTCAGCTGACAAAACTGATTTGGATTCTGTTTTTCTCAGTACGATCTGACAATCTTCCTGTAGATATTTGTTATTTTAGGCTTCTCATCCAAGGGCAAACAGTGAACTAAATTTAGTAACTTAATTCCTTATCTCTCCCAGCACTCCATTAAGACCATAGTCATGCTCTATACACATGCCACTTCTTTTTTTTGCTGATATCAAATAGCTGTGGGTTTTCAGGAAACATTTATTATTTTTCTGTAGCACATGAATAATTGTGTAGTAGTTGCATTTAACAAAGAGCTTCTTCTAAATGGAAAAAATACATTTAAGAATATTTACATTTTATTTTTAATGTAATTTAATTTTCAGTGAGCTTTATATGGCCCTGATGTTTTTATGTCACGGTAGGCGTGGTTTTTACTTTAACTGAAAACTTTTCTTAATTGTGTTTAAGAATTTTTCAGGAGCTGTCTGATCTACCAAAATTATTGGATTATTTAGAGTTACAGGTGATGATTCTTAGATAAATGCTAAAGGTCACTGTGGACATAAATGATAAATTTTGAGTTTGGTATCTCATGTGAATTCTCACTCATCGTGTGCCTGCAGTTGCATAGTCTTGACAGTCAAGGTGAAACAATGAAAGATCTTCTGAGACATCCCTTATCCTCTTCTCTCCCACTATGGAGGTGGCACCTTCTAGCATCAGACTGTGCATGAGCACCTCTTTCCACCACTGCCACCAGCATCAAATAGTCAAAACACACGGAAATTCCCAGGTAATTCTGATTGACTCAAGCAGCTTGACACAAGTAAATATCAGAAGCACACTCTGTCTCACCTTGAAAATCTCATCAGAAAATTTTCAGGCCAAATCTCCGCCTTCTTTTTCCTTGTTTTCCTTTTTTTGAGTTCAGGAACTAAAAGGTACTTCATGCAGATGGCAAACCCTTAGAAGGTGAGATCTGCCAAGGTGCCCCTGCTCCTGTTGTACATTGCCATGGATCCGACTAAACGTCGACGGCTGGCTGCGTGATTCAGAGAAATTGCCATTTGATCATTGACAGGCACTGCTGAACCCTTATCGTAATTATAAAATGATTCCATGACAATATTATCAGGAAGAAGTAGAGACCATTGATTTATTTAGCACTTCATTGAGTTTTATCCAAGTTCGAATCAGACATGCAATAACTCACTATGACACCACCGGAGACTTACGCAAGGCTAACTTTTGTCCAATTGTTCTGCCACGAAATAGAATTCCTAGTTAAAATGGATTGAAATCAAATGTAAAAGTAGGTTACAAAAAAAAATGGCTGATATCTTTCCCTTCATGTCAGATTCCCTGAGCTTTTTCAAAGTCTTTTAAATCCTCCTCACTCCCTCCTGATCTGTTCACCCATTGTTCACGCTTTTACTCGGCCCTGGTCTTACCATAAGTAATAATTTGACTCAATCTCTACAAAAGCGTGTGGGACCAACTGCACGTAACTCCATGCAAATCTGTCGTGGGAGCAAGTACAAAAGTCAGCTGGAAATTCTGCAGGAATATGTAAATTGAGCTCACACAGCTTTGGCCTAGATATTGAACTACTCCTAAGATGCTGCTTGGAGCTACAGAGATGGCCAATTCAGAAGGCAGTACTTCAAGCCAGGAAGTCAGATCTGCTTTCGCTGATCTTCATAATGGAAACAATGTCTTCTGAAAGAGAAGACACAGAGTAGACTGGCAAAGGAAGGTTACTGTGGGGGGCTGCAGCAAGCAAGGGCACAGGTCATGGAAACAGGTTATCAGGGCACTTTGTCCCTGGAATGGAGGAAATCCTCAGCCTGGTTTCTGACATTTCCAGTTTGGGTTGATCTTTTACAGTCTCAGGGATGAGTCAGTCACATCTACGATCATGCTCTGAACGTGAAGAGGTAAAGTGAAGCTTTCACCTACTCCTAAAACTACCACAGCCTTTGAAATGGTGCCTTTTTGTTCCTAACATTAAGTGACTAAAGTGAAAGGAAAATGACCTAGATCACCACACGTTTCTCAGCTCAAATTTACTGGATTCCAGCTGTGGAAATAACATTTTGAAGAAAAGACCAATTTCAGACCATGGCAATATGTAGATATGAGTTTATAACAAAACACAAATTTATGCAAGATATATTGTGTCAACTGCCATCCCTCCCTTTCTTCAACAGCAGATTTTTCCAACAGAAAGATCTCAGCAGTATCAATGCAGTAAATGGTTTGATGTGGTACAACATGGAAAATTACCAGTTACACTGGAGAAGGCAGAGTGGGAAGATCATAAGGTGGGTAAGGAGTTAGCTGCAGGAAGGATGATAACAGTCTGCTGGTGAAGAGAAAACAGGGGCCAGCGGGAAATCAGCAACGGGAGCTCCACCAGGACAGCGATGGGAGCAATATAAATATATATATTTATATATGTAATTTCACTAATGACTTTGGCACAAAGCCAAACCCTGGCTGGCAAAATCTGCCGGCAAAGGTAAGAGCTGTTAGACTCAGAGGATCCCCAGTATCTGAGTACTAGCAGTGAGATAAAAACGCATCGATATGAAGCAGAAGTTTGTGGATGCACAGACTTCAGGCACTACAAACTGGGAGTCAGGATGTGGCAATGGTACAGGGAAGGGCTGGGTGAATTACTTAACCATAGGCTGCTTCTCAGTTGCCAAAATCGTGTAACATAGACCAACAAGTCAAATAGACCAGGCACCATCATAGTGTACTACTGGAGGAGTTTCCAGTAGAAACAAAACTGAGACTGATGCTGTACAAGACACTGGTGGCCCCAGATCTAACGTATAACTTTTGTTTCCCATTTCCCAGCAAAGGCAGCAAGAGATAGAAGAGGTGCAGAGGACAGCTACCAGGGCAAGGAGAGGAGCAGATGCTTGTTCTCAGAAGGGAACTACAGAGGTTTTTCCCGGGAGGCTGTAATGGTAAGAAGAAAGAATCTGGAATTTTGAGCAAGATGCACAAAAATTTAAAGCATCGAGAAAAGGGGGCGATTTAACACATTCTTTTCATCATCTTTGGGTTGAATTCACTCAGATGCAGACTGCAGAGTCTCGCTAGGAAAACTGCATAGGGATGAATTTCCTTCAACTAGCAGCCTCTCTTATGCAGAAGAATCTGAATGGATTTTAGCAATTTTTTCCAGAGACTTCTCTTGACTTTAAAAATAGCTGTTAATTTATAACTGCCCCTATATAACCATCTGACTATTTGGAAGTTCCCAGTACTCTAATATTTAGGCAGAGTGTTTTCATTTGAAGATAAAGGTGAAAGAAAGCATGTGGGAGAAAAAAAAAACCCCAAAGGACTGAGTTTTGAAAGGTTAATTCCATGTGCTGAGGGTGTAGTGTCCAAAATCATAGAATCTTTTTGACTGTATCTGATATTATTCTTCTTTATAGATGACAAATGTTAACATTAAAAAAATGAAAATGCCCTCTAGTTCTCTTCCCTTAATCTTAACACTGGATGACTGCTCCACTATATTAATACTTGCTCTGACTGTTCTTTTGACTCCCTGGGTGATTTGATCCATAAATCGCTCTTCTCTGGAGCCCAACAAATATTACATATTTATTTTTCTACCAGGAGTTTATGTTCCTGAATTTTCAATGTGTTGGGTTTTGTTTTTTTTTAAATAGTGATACAATGGTTCTGTTTTACTTAACATCTTATTTCTCGCATGCAAAACTTCTACAGTGGTGGGTTGTCTTCTCATATGGGGGAAAACAGTTTATATTAAAACCAGTTCAGCATCCAATTTACAGATTTGCTACGGTTCTGAGACATTTGTTCCAAATACACTCTATTGGCAGGTCTTCTATAAACTCACACAAGTGACATCTTTTCAAATCACTGGGCTTTTTTGTTTTGTTTTCAGTAAACAAAAAAAGAAGTCCAAGGTTGTGGCTCTATAATCTGGTATTAAATCAAACTAGTGCATCAACCCACACAGCGTAAGAGAGCACCACTGGGAGATGTCTACCACTGATCTCCCTGCCTTGGAAGGCTTAAGATTACAGAAATGCCTTCTCTTTCATTTAACCTACTCAAAGCCTGTCTCTTTGAATCAAAACTCATGTTGGCCACTCCAAATTATCAAGACACAACTTATCTACAGTAGACTGCTCCAAAAGATTACTGACAAATTATAAGCAATTTCAACTGCCTGCAAATGTTTCCTGTGGATCATTTTGAGTGACCTTGAGATCAACCTTAAGCAATTTGGGTATTTGTCTTTCATATATTTCCCCAGTGGATATGAATATCAGTTGTATAAAAAATGATGGATGGTGGCAATTTCCTATTAATTGCTACAGGAAAAAAAAAGTAATTCTAGCACTTCTGATGGGTAGCACTGACCACGGAGAAAGGGGAACTGTATTTCAGGTGAATATTTTCTCTGACAGTTTTTGTGTAAACAAGTCTTGAATGATGCCTTTGAATAGTTGTGAAAATGTGTCACTGGCAATTGTCCTAGAATTACAAACAGAGCGAGGGAAAGATGAAGTCACCTATTCAACAGAAGTAACTGCCAGAAACAAGGAAGAAAATATGCCATTTCGTTTTCTTCTTACAGTTTATCTTCCTCTACTACAGGGAAGATGAATCAGTGATCTAAAACTATCAAGCTCAGTGAATGCTGCCTTTTCTGAATAGTGACAGACATACCGTCATCTTAAATAGAACTATTCAGCCTATCTCAGTGACCATGCTTTAACTATCTAATTGCATTTTCAAGCAATTCCAGAAACTTAAAAAGTACAAATTTAGGAACAAATGAAAGTGCACTATTTCCACTGAATAGCAAATAAGCCCCAGCGATATTCAATTTCTAGCAATGTTATTTGAGTGGTCTTTATTGAAAAACTTTACGTCAACAGCTGTCACCTGGGATATACACATTTCTTGACACACAAGAAAGGTTCTTAAGTTCTTGCTAAAATGAAATTAGATGCTATCACACAGAAGCGCAAGAAGTTATTTTTCTCATACTGAATTCTTTAACCTGTGCATTACTTACTATTTTCTGGAGTGGATTCATCATTTTAGGGATTTATAACACCTAATCTTCGTAATCTGTCACAAATCAGAATAGGTATTTACAAAGAATTTGGCCATTAGTAATGGTTGTGAGCTAAAGCAGAAGATAATATATTTAACACTCTCGTTTCAGCCATAACTTGAAAGTCCAGTTCACACTAAGGGGTTTTGTGGCCTGAAGGATTTGAAATGATGGCAGCTTGAAGGAATGTGCTTCATGGTGATAGTCTCAGGGACAGCACTTCAAAGTGTTTTGATGCTCAGAGATGCAGATAGGCACTTAACAGCATTTAAAAGAAATGACGGGGATCCTGCTAGCCGAGATGCTTAAGTGTCCTTTTTTAAACTCAGCTGGGCATCTCTCTGCACTGTATCTCTAGCTCTTCACTACTTTCAGATAAATTCTGATCAGTGAAAACACATTTCCTTCTTCTAAGCCTTTGTTTTGCCCTTTCAAATTCAGTTGCACGTCTGAGAGTGAGTTTGGATTCTTCCTTACTGTCCATCACTACTAATACTGATTTTGCAAGCCCAGAAGTGCCCTTAGGCCTAGTTTTGGAACAGAGAGAACCCTTGTTACAATGCTACTCAAGAAATAAGACAATCCTAATCATGGTGGTTTTTTATGTTGTTCAGCCAGGTGAAACCAGAAAAGCACACAGGAGCACAAACCTATTCAGCTGGTGAGGTGCTTATACTCAGTAACTATTACTCGGAAACACACTTTAAGAGAAAAGTAAGGATGTCTGCTGAAAGCCACTCAATTCAACTTTATAAGACACATTTCCTCTCTGTTAATTACTTTGAGAAAGACTTTTAAGAGCCTTCTGGCTTGGTAGATTTTAGGGTGCCACATTTCCACACAGGCAGTGAAGTGATGCTGGAAACGCTTCCCCATTCACAATAAAGTCAGCACTGTACTTACATTGTCCATCTTTTTTATGAGTTCCTCTCCATCAGCCCTTCAGCTCTTCCATTCTCCTGAGCAGGGATTCTCAGGGATTGTTCTCTGCCACGGAGCGTGGATATCTCTGGATTTCACATGGATCCCAGCATCCTTTTCTGCACACTTATTTCAGCACTCCCTCTTGCAGTCCTTTCACCAACTGTAAATCAGAAGCAGGAATGAAAGGTCCAGGTGAGTGAGCAGAAATAAATGCCATACAAGAAGATGCAGCTGGAATGATGGGTTGATAGCTAAGGCACTTTGGTGTGGGAAAAACACTTGATTATGAGTAGAGAGACAGTGGTCATGTGCGGATTGTGCTCAGGACACTTAGTATGTGTAGGGATGGCCTTGCTTAGCTGACCTTAATTACGTTATTTTTTTTCAGTGCAATCTAAATAAGGCTTTTAATAGTTTAGTTTCAAGTAATAAAGTGCCATTCATGTGTGTAATTTATTACTAAGTACATTAATATTTATAGACAGAGCTGAAATTCTTTAGTCAACATTAGAGAGTTTTCTCAGTCAAGAAAATCATCTTTGGTCCAATTTATTTAGCAAGTAAGGAACTGTCTAATAGAAACCCTTTGCATGGTTGCTGTAGGTCAAGCTAAGCTGATAGAATAATAAAATGAAGTTGAGTTTTACTGCATTCCCATCTCTTTTATAAACCTTTTGGCTCTGATGTCTGGTATAATGTTTCAAAACAAATCCGAGCCAGAATGTAATTCTTGGAATCATAAAGTGCTATGTAACTTAGAATTACCTTAGCATGCCGATTTTAAAATTCAGTGGGGCAAATTCATTTGTGCTCTCTCCACGGTGGCTGGGATCAATTCAGCTGAATATTGTTCATTTGCAGCTGTGATTTTTCTGTATGACTAAGAATGTGATGGTATGGAAATTTTCTTGCACTCTGTGTATGGGATGAAGGAAGCAGAATGGCTCCTACAGATATATTATTCTGTTGAAGTAGGTCAGCATTGACTAAGCAAAGACACAGCATGAAAGGATATTTGTTTCTGTGCCTTCAACGTGCTGGTGCTTGTGAAGGGTTTATCAATTTAAGGAGTACAAGTGACCATTAAGTGCACATATAAATTATTTCTGTACATTAATTATATATGTGGAATTAAGCTTGAAAAAAAAGGTCCACTCTGTAAAATCTGAGAAATGTTAGAGAAAGACAGCACCTGTCTGTGAATGAAAAAGCCATTAAAATGATTATGACTTCAGAATCATTAAAAACCATAATTTTATAGACACTTCTGTAAGACGCTGGGGTTTGATGTGTACAAAACAAGGTTCCAGTGTTTGACATCATCAAAGCAACATCTTGTATTGCCCATTCAATTGCATTCTGTATACATAGTTACTGCAATGTTCTTTCTCCAGCTTCACTTTGAGTCATTGATGTGGCTATGAACTTAACAATGCTTCTCATCAAATGTGTGCTCTAAATCCCTTGGTCACAAACGCTGCAGAAATGATAAGAGTTTAAAAGTTATTATCGGATGTCCAAATAGCTCACAGTTGACGTGGATGAACAGATCACTGCTGACTGGCATAGAAAGGAGTCTTTCCTTGTGTGAGAACCCATGGTTTCCAAATAACTGCTCAAAGTATGTGTAACTGCAGGGAATGACAGAAGCTTTGAAACAGCAAATGTGAAGCTCTTGCACCGCCAAGCTTCTTAAGCTTCCTTCATGTGTATATGTCTTAGTCATCTGTGTCTTTTTCCAAACATCTGGAATAAAGAGAGCTGCCTCCACCCTACAGACCAACCATGTGGCTGCAGAATAGAGAAGGCAAGAGGGAAAATAAACCATATGGCCAAGAAAAATAAACCAGATATGGCTGAACATTGAAAAAAAGCACTCCCCAACATGCTACTCCAACTGTTGCAAACTTCATATCTCATTTCAAATAAACACGCATTATTTATCCAATTTATATGCCAGCTGAAAGACTATGAGCTTTCATCCTCTCTGAAGGGATCGTCAGAGTTACTTTAAGTCCATTATACCTAAACCACACCTTCTCCTGTAACCCTGTACTAGAACATGAAGCCTCCTCCCATCCCACTCAGAAATCAACCATCTGACTATGCCCAGCCCTCAGCAGCTTTGCCTACTACAGTAAGAGACCCAAGGTCTACAATTGATATCTCTCTGCTCATTCCAGTTATCTGGCAAATCAAAGGGGATTCATTCAAGCCGCAGCATTTCAGAAGGGCAGATCAGCACTGCTCACTGGGGGTAGGATGAAGGACAGCTTTTCCTCCCAGCAGCCTCCTGGCACAAGGGAAAGGCTTCCTGATGGAGAGGACAGTCTGTGGGAGTGCAGGTAACCCGTGAATGAGGAGATGGCTGTGGGGAACAACTATGTCAGGTGGGGTGCTTGTGGATGAAGGTATCACTGGGCAGGGCACGTGGAATTGATATGTATAAAACAAGTGTTTCACCAAGTATGGGGGTGCGATAAAATTATTTCATGTTCAAGACCTAGCCAATCAACAGAGCTGTGTGGAAAGCTGTAGAAATGTCAGTAAATTACTACAATAAGGAATAACATCTTCTAATACAACAAACCAAAATAAATTAGTAGGGTTCCCAAATTCCAATGCAATTCTTTATCAGTTTAGCTAGGAGCTCCCTGGGGAGGAGAATGAACAGACGTGATGAGCAACAGGATGAAGGGAACAGTAGCTGTGTTTGCATGTTGCTCAGAAAATTAAGACTGTGCTATGGAGACTGCAGAGCTGGGAAACACCAGGTCTGTGCTCACGTGCAGAGCTGCAAAGAAGATGGAAGGACAGCCAAGAGTAGGAGAGCCAGGACTGTGGGCATGTTTTGGAGGACACCAAACAAAGAGAAAGTCAGAAGATGGAGATAGCTGGTGAAGTTTGGGAAGATGAATGCATTTTACTCCTCACAAGAAATCCAAAGGGAAATACTGAGAAGCGGGGTGGAAAAATGTGCAATCAGATATGCTATTAGTAGGGAGGAAAAGGACTGTAGGAAATACAAAAAAGATTCAGTGGAAAGGTCATGCACAGTAGCAAGCTTTATATAACTATTTCCTAGAAGCCACCTGATCTCAGTATGTTAAGCTAAACCAGAGATTTGAAGTTAAAGAAAAGCAAAAGAAATGTGAGAAGCTGGGCTTAGAGGACAGGGGTCATCTCCTGCAGCTCACCCAGGGCAGCGCAGTGCCCAAGGCTGGCCCCAGGTATGAAGTAGCATTTGCATTAGATGGTGAGTTGTGAGCAAACCCATCCAGTCTAATCATTATTTTAGCCTTTGGCTCTTGTATTCAAGAACTGTCATGTCTTTTGAAGTGTGTTTACAGCTTCTGACACATCCTGTCATTGTTGTAGGGCTTACAGTAATAGGGGTAATTCTGATCCAGGCCTTGGATGCTAACGATGATGAAAGCCAATGCATGGACATTTTACCCAATCATCTTAATAATGGTCTGTATGGGGTAGTGGTTTATAATGACTTTGTGTAACATGGGTTTATTCCATGGCAATATTTTAATTATTATTTGAGTGAATTGAACTAATTCAGACATCAATAAAACCTTTGATTTCTATACTGTTCGCTTCAGCTCTGTGCTGTATTCCACTCTCCTTGACTTCCCGACTTTATTTATCATTTCAGTAAATGTCACTGATCCAAAAGCCATTGATCAGAATTTTCAGGTAAATTGATTGAAAGGGAGACAAAAAAACAAATGTAAAGCAAAACAAATCCATAGACTCCCTATAAATAAACATCAAACTCTTCCATTTTAAATGAGATTCTATGTTGCTGCTTCTCATCGTAACAGGGTTTTTATGTTGGAATGACAAAGTCATTTGTCAAGTTACCAAATATTATTTAAGAAAGGTCTAACGCTACTTATTTAAGCTTGGATCATTTTTTTCATGGATATCTCCATCTTGCTTTAAGTTCTTGCTCTTTCTCAGACTGAGTGTTTATTGGTTACAATAATGGACACAAATTACCATGTGCTTTTCCTCTTGGTATAATATATCCTGACAAAGGAGATGGCCAGGCTTCTCTTCTAGGAAAGTGTCTTCCTGTAATGTTCCTACACCTGCCTGTAACATCACAGGCCAACAGGCTCTATGATCCTTTACAATTACAAGCCGAACAGCAGCACTTAAACTTTATTTGCAAAGCACTGAAATTGTTTTAAGTGAATACATAAAAGTAGGGGGAGGGCAACTAATCAGTATATTGTTATTTTGACACATTTTTAGAGCATGCATTCATAATTTTCTGTTTGACGTGATCTCAGCATCCAGTAAAAAGCTGAGAATTTTTCATCCTACTGACAGGACTCCATTAATAAAACAACAATCTTTTGTGTGTAGTAATCTTTAATCTTATTTTGTCACACACTTCTCAGTAGCATTTCCACTCGTTTTACAGTATAATTTATGGCACTGAAACAGCTCTCTGCCCTGAAAAAGGTCAGTCTGTCAAGGTTTACTTGTCTTTGAAGAAAAGTAATAGAGCATTATTTATGAAGCAAAGAATACGCTTCAATACTTTAATCAATCAGAAAGATACTCACATTATTGTATCTTTTGCCAAAAAAATATCACGAGCAAAGGATACATCAACCTTGCATTCTCTTTTATGTCACAAAAAGCCTTTTACCTTTTATGTCTCCTTCTCCTTTTGTGTTTACTGCAGTATGAAAATAACAAGGTTGATGATGTCTGATATCTGGGAACAATTTGTAAATTATGAGAAGAGGGATTGATCTTATCTGAAGAGCAGCGAGTCTCCGGACAGATTAACTAGAGCTATCCACTGTGCTCATCACAATAAATTCATCCAATAAAATGCTGGGGGGTTTGGTTCATGTGATGGAAACTAACATCTCTAGCGAGGAAGCTGTTTAAGGGGCTTTTGGGGTACCTCAAGGGTGATAGGCAGAAGGCATAACCACATTTGGTACCCATATGTTTTTAGACATCGTCATAAGCGCAAATTAGAACGTGCAGTGTGGGGAAACAAATTGGTAGTTCATTAGAGAAAATAGTCACACTTTAAATTAAGTATCTCAAATACAAATTTAATTTAGGCTTAGTAAGACAGCTTTATGAGAATGAAATGCCAATACATTATTTCAACTGCTCTGTTGATGTTTAACAAGTGTGTAATAAGATACATATTATCTAGTAGTTGGTTGATACTAGCAAGTATTTTTTGCTAATTAGTCCCCCTCTGACACAAAACATCTATTACAACTGGGGTAAGTTGCTTCTTGCTTAAATTTCCACCCAATGAAATCAGTTTCCTTCCCAGGTTCAGCTAACTCACTTGTCATTATCTCCATAAGGTACTTGGTTACTAGTTGAAGTCCTCTGCATTTTACTCTCACTATACCATCAGCTTTACTCAGAGTTGCTGTTCTGAAGAGATGGACATTATCTCTCTCCCATATCTCTGTTTCAGCCCAGACAAGGTTGACAGAAACCTGAACTCTGCCTCAATCCTCATGATACATCAAAGGAAATTGGATGCCTGGACTACACATGAATTCAGCTGGTGATCAGAGTGTCTCTTTTGCATGTTCGCATCCCTGAGAACTCCTAAGGGAAGCAAATGTCCTAAACCATAAGACCTGATCCAAAGCAGATGGAAAATACCTGCAACACCATCAAGATTTCTCAGTACTCATGTAGTATTAGAAGATAAAAGCCCATGGAAGGAGGTGGGCTAATATCTCTATCAACACATTTTCTGTGGGATTGATATCCAGAACAGAAGCACTGGTAAAGTGCAGGCAGTGTTAATATTTCCTGTTGATTTTATAGGCTCTTGGGAGATGTGTAGATTCTCCAGGTAAGCAGATGGTCCTTTCACAGTTAGTGGAGGCTGTGCTATCTCAGGAAGTCTAACAAACTAAATTTTGGGTGGCCTGCTACCTAACCATGAGACACATCCAAGTACGTTAGATCTAGCTATCTTTCTCTGGTTGTTACAAAAAGATTTGCCTATTTTACTTGTGAAAAAATAATTTAAAAATTAAGGCATATTATGTCTTTGCAAGACATCTGATTGCAGACCTATTTGCAGTAAGCAAGTCTATCGTCCTGCAAAGATCAACTTAAGCCATGAACTTTGCTTTCTGCTAATGATGGCATTTTAAATTAACAAATGTGCAACACAAGGAAGAGGGGAATGGCAACACTAATGGTCAAATAAACATAGGGCTGTGCAAAGGGCATTACATTAAATAGAGGCATAAATCCTTGATTGCGACCATAGTTATGAAAAATAACCATGATAAGTGCACTTTAAGTACCACAAATACCCCTGTACCTGAACTGAATCTGTACTAACAGCTACAGAACTCCAAAGCTAGGGAATTTTATTTTGAAGTACAGCTTCTAAAAAAATAAATCGAAGCCCATATGAACAATGATGAAATTTAGTAGCCAATTAAAATGAGTCACTAGGGTGTTAGAAGTGCAATACAGCTAAGGACTCTGAGGGACAGAGACCCCAGTAATAGTGACCAGCTCTCTCAGCAGAGGTTGCTATAGGAATGATTTTAGAACAGTCATTACTGAATGGGACCTTGCAGATAAAGGCAAGCACGTGTTAAATTGGTTTGATATGATGAGGGCCAAATTGTTTCCTGCTTTACCACAGCACTAACGTGCTGTGTTGCACTTCACGTGCTAGTGGCATGGAGCTGCAATGCCACAGCCAGCTCATGAGCCAGTGGTCTGCTCTTTTGTCACAGGTCTGTAGAACCCCTCTGTAAGCCAGAATCCCCTGCAATGAACAAAAAGCTTCCAGGAACTCGAATGGGCTTTGGAATAAATCCCTGGACTATGACACCCTTTTCACATTCAAATAAAAAAGTGAGAAAAGCAATTACAAAAATTAAATTTTAAAACCCATTACAAAATAATTTTGTAAAGACTTCATATTTGCACCCATCTTCCAACATGCCTTTAGATCCTGCAGAACGTGTCTTTGTGACGTGTTACCAGACTTTAATTTTCATTGACTGCTTCCATTTATTTCCAGTTCCAGACTCCTTTTGCATTTTAAGATCTGGTCTGTAGATCTAGTTCAGATCAGAACTATGTGTTAAACCATTTTCATTACAACTTTTATCTTTCCTGTCCACCTCTTTTCTATTACGTACTGGACAGAATTTTTCTAAGTAAAACCAGGCATTTCAAGAGGGGAAATTATTACCCTCTGCAGAAGTGTGTTAGATTTTTTTCCTTCAGTGGTGCTTTCTGTTTAAGAAAAATATACCAGGAGAATATGAAAAGGAAATAAAAGTGTGAATGACATAAGCAAGGGTTGCATTCTGTGTGATAAAGATAGTAACAAGAAAGGGTCTGTTGGCTTATACTGTTTCCCATTCTTGATACAATCATTGTCTCAAGAACAGATTCATATTCGGCATCATTTTCTGTTACCTTTATAGTCTTTCTTACGAGAATGAAGAATGAAAATTTTAATGCCTCATATATTCTGTGAATTACTGTAGGCGAGTATGCTGTACTACTTTGATCTTTCCTATATTCCGTGGTTTGATTGGGTCGTGATGTGAATGGAAAGCAGCACAAAACAAATCGCTTTCTGAGAGAACAATTGCAATGCGAATAGGTGCAGAACGAAAAAGGTACCAGTTCAGCCCATTCCATTATGCAGTAGATTGGGTAGAAACAGAGTTCAAATATCTGCTTCTACAGGTACTAAAGATTATCTCAATTTTTGGGTTAACCAACCTATCAGTTCCCAGGAAAAATTTTGACTGGGTGTTCATAATCTGAATATAACTGCCTAGACTTAGATCCAGCATCATTTTATTAAAGCTCAGCAATACTACAGCACAGAAGGAATGAGGAGATGGAGAGACATAAGGGGAATTAAAAGATTAAAAAGAAAATAAAACAGTTGGAGGATTAAATATGTCTTGACTGCCTTAAAATCTGAATCATGTTTGTGTGGTCCTAAGCAGAAAATAACCAAGCAGGAGGAAATGCAGAGGGAAAGGCAAAGGAGAAGGCTGGGCTGCCCCAGGGCAGAACTACAGCTCTACTTTCCAGTTGCCTATAGCACAGAGGGTTTTCCCCCCACTAAACAGCCCTGCTGGCCCTGCCTGCCCCATGCCCTGCCATCCTTGGAGTCACAAATCACAAAGGCTGAGAGCTTGTGTCTGTGATGGGCAACAGCACCTCCTGCAAGCATCGCAGGCTCCCAACTTTTCCTCTTTCACTGAACCCTTTCTCTGGCCAACCCTGGTTTTTATACAAGTGGTTTGTGGTTTAGTTATGAGACAATGTGCCAGGGTACACTGGATTTGGGAAAATACATGGACAGTTCTTAATTCTGGGGAAGACCTACCATGACAGCTATTGTTTCAGGTTTGCTTGAAGCAATGAGCAAAAGGAAAGAGGGAAGAAGACAAAAGAATCATGAGCAGCTTGCTGCTACTAACCTTACTCATGACTAGACACAGCCACTTTGGAAGAGGGCAGAAATAATACACTGCATTGTATTAGAAAAAAGCAGCAAGCTCTTCCCTGGGTCTGAAACCAGCTATGGTTGTGCCAGGTTTAGATGTCTCACAACATTTTAACATCCATCCCCTGCCATGTCTGTGCTTGTCCTCCTTATCTCTGTGTACTCATTTCCCTATTCAGTGGGACTTGTGTAAGTATGTTTCCAAGATAAATCTATATTATAATATCTAAACCTATGACATACAAAAGCTGGGGCTCTGGAAAGGTTTTAAGGAGTTCTTTAAATATTCACTTCACTACTTAGGCTTTAATATGAAACATCAGATCAAACAGAGAGGTAATTCAGAATATAACTCTGATAGACTTGATATACAATTACAAGATAACAGTGTAAAAGTAATATCACAAACTGTGTTTGCAACTCTGAAAAGGGTACAATAAAATCTATCTACCTCTCCACAAGCAAAGACAAAGCTACCACACCTCCCATGAAACCAGTGTCATCTCTGGCTCTTCTCTTCTTTTCACCCATGCCCCTACACTTTAATAGTGAAGAGAAGAAGTGCTGTATCAGACACAAAAGAGGTTATTTCTTCAGGATGCTGAACACATAACAAATACGAGTGGTTCTCTATCTCCAGAGTGAAAAGCAAATGTCTGTATTAAAGTGAAGGATCACAGACATCATAACATGCTACAACAAAGCCGCGGTTGTTTGTATAACATTTCGAATACCTTTACTTTCTTTACCATGGCTGTTGCTAAAATCTTTGAACAATGGAAGCTTCTCCCTTCCTCTCTTGTTCCTTTTTCCCCATTTTTTTTGTTCGCTCTCACATATCTTATTCTGGTTTCCTAATTACCCTTAAAGTAGCCTTTGATCTGTGCTTGCAAAAAACACAAACATATCTGAAAAAAGATAAACTTGGCAAACCTTTGGCTAAAAAGTTCTTGGCATGATTGAGAACAGTCACATTTTCACTTCTCTATTTTGTTATGGCTCTGAGTCCAGAGAGGTTTTAGCTTTTTATTTCCCTTTTCCCATCTTGTTTGAGTGTTTCCATTTCAATTTCTGACTTCAGTGTTTTATTTGGAGGCATTTTGTTTGTGGTTTTTTTTCCTCCTTGTTTCATTCCAGCATTGTAATTCTAGTTTCCAATCTTATTTTGATTTAGTGCTGGGATATTTCCACTACTCTCTCATGCTGCCTTATTTTTATTTACTTTTTATTCAGATGTGCATGTATCATTTAAAATTGCTTCAGTGTAGCCACTTGAAGTCACACTTGAAGTCAGCCCATCCTCGTGAGGAAGAGCTTATTAATTTGTTTGAAGCTGTGCCTGGCTGCAGCCTCAAACAAGAGCTAAGAGCATGTTTGGTGAAAGCAGTATAGGAGAGGAAAGCTTTGGAGAGATTCTCCCAGCATAGCAGACAGGTTTTGTTCCTGGTACACCCACTGCAGTGCTGGACTGGTATTTTGTACTGTTGGTCAGAAATGATTCATTTTGTTCACTTTCCCACTCTAGAACTTGCTTTTTCCCTTTTACACTGGAAGAAATGCAATAAAGCAGCAATGCCCCACAAAGACTTTCCCCCAGCACCATTTCCAGCAGCAATGTCAATATTTTGTTCTCCCAAGCACAGCCTGGGTTACAACAGTGACCCAGAGAACCAGAAGCATAAGACCGGGTGGCAGCAGAAAACCTTTGGTGGACTGGCCCCCAGGTCAGCTCCACGGGAAGCTGGTTAGGTAGAAATACTCTGGTAGGGAGCTTTCAGGGCCAAAATCTGGGAAATGAACTTTCCATAGCCCCAGCAGATTAAGAAGGAAGTTGTGTGGCACAGCAAATAATTTCAAAGGGAGAAGAGAAAAAAAGGTGAGTGATGCTCAGAGAGTCAGAAATTTGCCTCTTTAAACCACCACAGCAGCAAGCTTTGGTCTGGGCTACCCATTGAACTGTACTTGGGTATGCTTGGTTTTGGAAAGGACACTTCTGTTAGAGCTCATCCTAGAAAAAAGTTATGATCTTTATCTCCAAGAAAGATTTTCTTAACAGGAAATCTACTGAGGAACCAGGTAGGGCTCCCATGGTATATTTAGCTTGGTTATTCTAACCCCTGTACTGTAGTGATGGTCTAAGACAGTGTGTACCTGTCTACTACACTCAAAATACACCCAAAGAAATGCAATTCTTAATTTCCCACCAGAAGGATCTTCACTACATTTGTAGTGCTGATAATTCCAGACAATCGTATTAACCCTATCAAAAAGGAGTGGAGGGAAACATTTTGTTTTCATAACAAATCCAAAATTCTGATTCTCCACCTTTTTCCTGTTATAGGAAGAACACCTTTGTGAGATGAATATTTCACCTTCATTCTTTATAGCATATTGTTTCCATGCATCCTGGTATCATTCTTTTATCAAAAGTAACACAGTTATTGAATGTCACAGCTTAAAACCAGCACTTTAAGAATTTAATTTGCAAGCACATTTGCACTTTGCTATTTAGCCACATAAAGTAGCATACCTGGAATCAACAACGCTAACCTTGCAAGTGTTGTTTGAGATGAATCACAACATCAGGCCTGATGATTTTCTCTCAAGCATGTACACCATTCATGGTATAAAACTGTTTGAATTAGCCTACAAGCTCCTCAGGGCAGGACACATGTCTTTGTCTACATCTGCAGAGTGTGAGCAGGCAGTTGGCTCTTGATAAATAATACAACACAATTACCTAAGTGCAGGATGCAGGAATTTGCAAGGAAATGAAATTTCAGGTTGCCTGTAGAGAAATGCTCAGAAAACACATTTCAAGAAATGAAAGGTGGAGGAGAAGAAAATTGTTCCACATGACAAAATCCTGAGGTTGGAGGTTCAAGGATGGGTATTGTCAAATTAATTCTGTTTAGTTAGTAAGCATTAAAATGAACTGTGCAGATTTCTAGGGATTAATAAAGAAATTGAAATCTTCCCTTTTTATATAAAAAAAGATAAGTTTGCAGGATTGTACCATTCCCTTTTGCTAGAGATAAGAGTTCTGCTTTACTGGCTGTCTAATCAAGATGATGTGACCTTTCCTGGATTAATATCTCCCTCTTTTCCTAACTAATCTTCTCTAATAGGAAAGGAAGATATTTTGGGGCATAAAAAAGAACTCTGGGGATCAGAGCTGGTCATAATAAAAGAATAAAATCATTATGACAGGATATATAGAGGTGTTAAAATCTTAACAACAAATTCATAACCATGGCATATGAAAGGCTTTTATTCTAGTGATACCATTTCCACCTTATTTCTCTGCTAAACAAATTGCAACATAGAAGTCTGCTAAAAAAATCCCAAGTCTGCCAAAAGCCCAATGCCAGCTCACAGATATACAAGCAATTTCTCTCCAACTCAGCAGCCTGCTCTTCATTTCCCAGGAAAAGATTATTCCTAAAAGGAAACAGATTTCAGGTGCTATTATCATTCAGCATTTCCACTGAGGACAGCAACCAAACTCCTGTTGGAAATGAGAAGATGCACTCCTGGTAAAAGTGCAGATCAGCCTATTTAGCCCAGAAGTGCCGCTTCCTCACCAAACTTCACTTTGGGTTTCTAGAGCTCTCCATTTCTTAGTAACCATATTCCCTGGAAATCTTCTGCTCAGGGGTTTTTATTTTTCCACAAACACCTATGCAAGATGTCACAGGTCTGGAATTAGGTTAGATTTCCTTTTTATATCATCTTTTCCATTTTTCTACTTATCAATGTTTACTAATTTTCCTAACTCAGAAGCCTCAGAAACATTAAGGGGTTGCCTTGGGTGGATTTCATCCATCAGACCATCTCCTCTCCACACATGAAAATCAACAAGTCCTTCTGATAAGGTCAGAATTGTAAAGCTTCTATATATCTGCTACACTACCAACTTTAAAAGGGGTATAGAGACCAGGGAATGGCCTACAGAACCAAGGCAAAAAGCAGATAAGCAACCCCCATCATCATGTAAGAAGGGGGAAATGGCTGTTATAGTTAATGCTATAACCAGAAGTTGCTAGAACCACACCAGCCACCAGCACAGATCATCAACCCAACCAGTCAGTGTGAAATCAATGCAGGATGACAGCCTAACTGATGCTGAGCATCAACACAGCCATGACTTTCTAGTCAGCTTTGACCAGTGCAGGAAATTGCCCTCAAAGGGCTGGAGAAGCTCCCTTCTCCTAGGGACAAGGAGAAAATGGATATCTGCAAGGAAGTGGGCGAGTCAGCTCAGCATTTTCATAGATTTATTCACAGTGTTTGAGGCCAGAAGGGACTATTAGACAGTCTAGTCTGACCTCCTGTAAATCACAGGTCATTAAGTACCATTCAGCCTCCCCTGTATCAAGCCCAAGAGTTGTGTGACTTTTCTTCAGTAAAAGATATTTGTTTGAAGACATGCAGAGACAAAAGCCACCTCCTTGTCCTCTCAAGGTTTGGTTCCATTTATGATGGTCTGTAAGAAGCATTTGTGCTTTGTTTTTAATTGAAGTCTTGCTTGCTTTCTACTTTGAGACATTTTGTTTCTGCTACACCTGTCTCTGTTACAGATTAAATTATCTATTAGTATTTACACACTTCTCCCCAGCATTAGGGTTTGTGATCAAGATCTTTGGACTTTCTTTATTAAAAAGAATAAACCAAACTCTTTAAATGCCTCACTGTGAGGTAACTTTTCAGGACCTGGAGTATTTTTTTGCATACCAATTTTCCCTTTCCAATTTCCATCATTTTCAGAAGCATGGGATTACAGAGTAGCTTCTTACTAACCTCACCAGAGCTGTACACCAGGCTCTCACTTGACTACTTTTACTCTTCCCATTATTTATCCCTTAATCATAAGCAGCCCCGGCTTCACTATATATATATCTGTTCCCTGGTTTTCCCTCCAGTTTTCATCTTCCTTGTCTCTGAATGTATAACTTTGCACTTAACTGTATTAAACCCATACTTTTTTGGAAAAGAACTCCCTCACCCAGTATGTCTCTGAACCCAAGCTCCACCTACACAACAGGTTCTAAGAGCAAAGGCAAAGTGATGGGGGTTATAAATAAAGCCACAGAAGATCACATGTCAACTGCACGACACAGACATGGACAGCATCCTCCACCTTCCACTTGACACTTCACCAAGGTGTCACTTTCTGGATTTTCTTCTATTTATCGCTTGGCAATGTGACTTTTCTTCTGTTTTCTTCCTCATCGAAGCCTCTGTTGTCATCTGCTCTGCCTTTTCCTCTAAAGGCCTCTTCATTCACTTTCTCTTATATCCCTCTTACAATTAAATAACTAGCTCTTCTACTTCCAAAATACTCCCCTTGTTTGTTTTTATGACCATATATACAAATGTGTAAGAATAAAGATCGATAACCACCATGGTTTGAGCTCTGCTAGCAGCTAAACACCACACAGATGCTCACCCAGCCCTGCCTCACAAGGAAGGAAGAAAAAAGGTGAGACCTTGGGAAGGGGTCTAAGAGATAACAACAGCTTAATAAAGCAACTCCAAAAGCACCCACAGCATAAGGAAAGGATAAAAGTCAGGAAGGCCCTACCTGTGCCCAAGGAGCCACTTTTCCTCCTCCAGCCACACCAAAGCACATCAGAAACAGGTACCCCCACCCTGGGCCAGCCCTCCCCTTATATAGGGGCAGGGCTCTCCCATTGGCTGGCTGCGTTGTTTATCTCAGCTGTGGCCCCTCCCAGCTGATTGGACCAGCAGCTGCTAATTATTACTAATTAACCTGAACCAAGCCCAGGGCATCAGCTGCCTGCACGGCAGGGAAATGACCCCTCTCGCGGGACTGTGAGCAGATTCTGCAACATCTCTAATTTTCACCCCTTTTTTCACTTGTAAACGCTCCTTTTTATTATTGCTTTTTTTAGCTTGATGTTTCAGTAGCATTCTTTCATTCCCTTTTAGTGTCCATACAGAATTCAAGAAAGTTTGGATACGAGAAGCTTTTAAAATCTCCATTGAGCTTTTTTTTCTGAAGTGAAATTACCCAAAGTTTCTTTGTATCCTGAGCAGTGAAAACAAATCATCTGGCTGAAATCTCAAAATCCGAACCTAACATTGTCTTACAAATGTGCCTGGAAGGGCTTCAGCTGCTTTTGAGCTGCTAAACCAAGGAGTTGTGATGCAAACACCGATCATTTAGGAAAGAAGCATGTGGAGGGAAGTTCTCCTCCCCCTCCCTTCTACCCTAGAAAGGTCACATCTGAAGTATTTTCTCTAGTTCTGGGCTCCCCAGTTCAAGAGAGACAGGGAGCTACTGGAGAGAGTTCAGCAGAAGCTGGGAAGATGCTGCGGGGCTGGAGCATCTCTGTGCTGGGGCAAGGCTGAGAGCCCTGGGGCTGTGCAGCTGGGGAAGAGCAGCCTGAGAGGGGATCTGAGCAATGCTGAGCAAGAGATAAAGGGCCCTGGGGGGTGAGAGGATGGGGCCAGACTCTGCTCAGTGGTGCCCAGGGATGGACAAGGGGCAGTGGGCACAAACTGGCAACTAGGATGTTCCATCTGAACAGGAGGAGAAATTTCTTTGCTATGAGGGTGTGGGAGGCTGTGCCAGGCTGCCCAGAGAGGCTGTGGAGTCTCCTTCTCTGGAAAGATTCCCAACCTGGCTGGACCCTGCGCTGCTGGGCCCCTGCTCTGAGTGCCCCTGCTGGATGGAGCAGGGGGTGCCACCAGATCAGCTCCAGAGGGCCCTGCCAAGCCCATTCTGTGATGTCTGTAAAACTAACGTCAACCCAAATATAACTGAGACAAAGAACAAGAGTGACCACAGGTACCCCACATTTCACCGTGCAAGGTTTCTTCTGGTCTGGATCATCTTCTCTCCCAGCTGCTCGATGGTCAGCACCAGTTTGGGCACTGGCCTCAGCTGGAATGGCTGCTGAGCAGAGCCCCCCTCTGCTAACCGTGGTGTTTGTGCTCGTGCTCTCACTTCACAGGGCTTCTGGAAAGCACAACAGTTGTGTTGTCTCCTCAGTGGTGGGCTTTACTATGAGCTCAGCCACTGGAGGTCATGGCAGCCACTGTCCTGGTGACAAGCTGGATAGTTTGTCTGGTGCAGCAGGATGTTATTTCCTTGTGTGGAGTACCAAGTGTATTGGTGCTGTAGTAATGATGTCCTGAATGCATTCAGAGCCCAGGATAAGGCCTTGAAATGAGACTGACATCAACTGTCTCATAGACACATCAGGGGGACCTAAACATGCAACAAGATAGAGGCACAGAGTGAGCTTTCAATAGAGCAAGAGCCGCAAGAATTCAGTGTTGTGTGGAGTGAAATGGAAGGAAAGGTGTTAAATCTTGTCTTGGTACCTTTATTCCCAGCTTGTCTACCGCTAAAGTTTACCCAGAGAGATGACTTTCTTAGAGCCCTTTGTATATTGTAATAAACTGTTTCTGCCTTTATCTGACTGCCAGAGCTCAGATAGGAATGAGACTGCCCAGTAAATGCATTAGACTCTGAATGTGCTGTCAACCTTCACTCCCTTCTGCAGAGAAATTTCATGATATTTTTGTTGTTGTTGTTGTTTCATTACAGCTATTGCATGTGGGATCAACCAGGTTTTGTATTTTCCCCGGCAATCACTCCAGGACTATCAGATTGTGTTGCTTTCCTGTTGTTACAGACAGCAGCCATAATGTCTATCATTGTGTTACTATTTTGGTATATTCATTTTTTTCTATATCTTTAAATGTACCACCCATCCAAGCCAATTACCTTTTAATTCAGGAAATTCTACTGCAGCTCAAAGAAGAGAAAAATTATCATCACACGATCAGAAGAGCATGCCTTTTCATTAAAAGCAAACAAACTATTGCCCTGTATCAAATGTAATCAACTATACTACAAAAAAACCCCATCAAAATAACTACTTCTGAATTTTAAAGGAGCTTATAATTCTGCATAAAAATGATTTAATGTAATTTTAATAAACATTTTGCCAGTGTGGGTAGGTATAACTCTGCTTGTCAGCACATCTGTATTTTTCTCTCATCTAATAAACTAGCGAGGACAGTGCAGCAAAGGAACATTATAATATTAACAATGTTGCTGGAAAGCTCTCTGCTTTAGAATGAATTAACTTTCACTGCACTGCAGAATGTACCAAGTGAAATTGGCTCGGCTCAGAATAGCAAGTTTAACCCCTTAGGAGCTGCTAAACTCTACTTACGTCTTGATGACAGTTTCTGAGCAGCCCTTGCACGGGAATGATGGAGGTAGCTGATATATTTGGCCAGCAATTTGGGAAAGCAATTGCCTAGGAAAAATCTGAGAACACACTTGTATGTTATGCAACAGCAACAAAATGTGGTGCAACTTGGCATTCCAGGGAGCGTGCCAAGAGTCAGCAGTCAGAAATACCTGGGGGTTAATGCCATGGGAGTAGGGCTGAGACATGTGTCTTGTAATCTGAATATTCACTCGCAAGGCCAGGAAGAATAATCCTCTCCCGTGGCTGCACCCAGGTTTTGATTTTCCTCCTCTTAGGAAGGTATCAGTTAAACGACAGAAGAATGATTCAGTGAAAACCTGAGAGCTGAGCAGCACTTGGCCCCTCCTGCATTGCTCTGTGTAGAAAAAGTTCACTGGAAAGCTCTCCCTGTCCCACTGACTTCCAGGGGATCTCCTCAGGTATTTTTTCTTTCAGGGGTGAGGATACTGTGTGGGGTACAGCCAGGAATTGGGGCCACTTAGTGCCCTTTGCAGAGGTCATCAACCAGATGATGATCTTTTATTGCTACCCTACCAGAGTGCAGACAGCTCAGAGATCTAAAAGAGAAAAATTCTGTGCACCAGACTTCATTTAAATATTAATAAAAACATAATTAAGACTATCTTTTCACTGAAACAAAATAAAATTGGTTAGAAATATTAGTTTGCTGCCTGTATCACAGAAGGAATTTACTGGCAGTGGGGGGGCTTCTGTATTTTAACATAGTCATGGAAGAGTAAATATATTCTAATGTGATGCTTTTAACTCAGTCTATTCACTCAAGAAAATTAAAGCAGCCCAATCTATATATGAGAAGGAAAACCAGAAACTCACTTGGTAAAGTGAATTGCCAAGGAACTCTAGTGAATTAAATACTGAAGAGTGGAAAGAGGCAAATGAAGTCCAATCTAAAACTATTTTTGCTAAAACTTCCAGTTGGACATTCCTACTGTATTTTTCCTTAGTCAGCCTTTCTATACTTGCCAAAATTCAAAACTTCTAATGCTCCATTGGTTTTATATCTCCAGAATTTCTCACACATCCAAACAAAACAAACTCTCTGCTCTGATTTCCTGCCATGGGCCCAATTAAAGGTCTCCTAATCCTGCTATGCCTTTCAATAAAGCTCTTGATCCCCTCCTCGCTGACTGCTTCTATCTCATCTTTACATGTTAAACACCTACTTTGCTGAAATGATTCCTTGGAGGACTTATCTGGTTAATTTGATTACTAGTTTTGAGGTCTCTCCACCATAACGTGCACAGATCCACTTGGAACTCTGCTTTGTTCCTTGTCACACAGAAGTGGCCCACTCCGAAGCTGGTAAAGCTGTCTGCTGGATCAGCTCCACTTACTGGTACATACGTTCTGCTTTTAACAGCTTGTGAGATGTTTCAATGTGCAAGTATTATGTACATTTACATAAACATACGAGCAACAGAATGTGCAAGGGAGCCTAAAATATTAAAATATAAATATCTAGGAATTATTCAAAATTACTAGATTCCATAGCTCACCCAAAATCTCACTGGGTCCCTAAAAGTCTATTCTACTCAGTTATAATTGGGAAATAGAGATCATTGTTCCCTTCTGTTTTATTCTTCCTCTACTTTTTATTCTCTTCTCCACTCTCTTCATTTGCTTTTCCCATCTTTCTTTATATCAGGTGAAAAAACAATAAAGGATTTTGTCTGAAAGTAATACAAATTCTCCTCTATGCCTTTATCAATGTGCCCTCAATAAAAGTCCATTACCTATTTCAGTCACGTATAATAAAATATTGGTAATTTATACTACACTCAGACCGTGTTAGGTGCTGTAGTTGTCTTCCCTGAAGAGCTTAAACACAAGTGAAGATCTGAAGAAAATACAGAGAAGCTGTATTTTCTCAGGGAAATGCTGAGATAGAAGCATGATCTATCTTCCGATCTTCTGGAATAATTTTAAGCAGAACAGTTGCTAATGTTGTGAGTGAAAGCTGATGCAAGGATTATTTCAATGCTCTGTCTTATCTTCCTTGTAGCATTACCCCAGAAAGACCCTAATATAGTCAAATTTTGAAGAGAGCGGTTGAAAATACTCGTGAGTGTCACCAGGAACTAGCTGTTATCACTATGGTTTCAACAACAAATATTCACTACTGGAATGAAGTTCATAAGAATAAAAGAATTAAGAGGAATGGAAAAGCTGACTGCTTGCATTCAGATGGGAGCTGAAGAATTTAAGGAATGATGGAGCTGACGGGATCTTCCGTGTGATCCGTGTCCCCGTTCCGTGAGGGTATGCACATGGACTCCAACGTAGCTTCTTGTGATGCAGCAATACATTTTACAAGATGAAGGTTGGTTTTGGGGCATAATCTCTGCCAAGGAAGGAGCTGCAGAGGATTCATGTGTGTGTGCACCTGGAATTCAGCTCATTACTACATTTTTGCTAATGACCCTGGAGATCGTGTTGTCCTCTAGCCATGTACATGATTATACACAGCGATAGAATGGTTAATAATAATTGATCTCTTTTGGTTTGATCTCATCACCTCAGCAGCCTCAGTTTCACAGTATTTGCTTATCTGTTTTTTTTCTGAAGCCCCTTCATCACTTTGCAATGCAAAATTCTGACATAAGAAAATAAAGCCTGTTTTTTTTCATAAGCAAATCTGTGCTTTTAATAACAAATTAATGACTAAATCATAGATTTTCACCTGTCTCTGGTGTTTTCATCTCTCTTCCCATCTCCTTTGCTTACCTGTTCTCTGCTTCTCAGCTTAACCCCTTTTAATTTCAGTCCCAGGAAACTCCAAGGTGCCAGTGACCAATAGACTTGAATCAGTCACAGGCTCAGTATTACACTTGCCAAAGATTGCAACAGCTGCTCTAAACACATAGTACCCTCAAAATCTAACCCTCGTCAATGAAGACTTAATTAACAGACCAGAATGCAGTCAATCAGATGACAGCTGAGAGGATTATCTTGTTTTTCACCAGAAAGAGACTCTCTGATATACATGTTCCATCTCAGAAACGTTCCTTGTGCTGATGTTCCATCGAATCTTCTTGTGCTTTTGGTGTTTACACGTAGCTGGTGATTGACTGGGCACACGATTATCAGTCATTAGCATTTCTCTGTCTTCAAGATGCAAAAATCAAATGTCATTTCTTTTTTTAAGGCTGACTTTGAAGGGGAGCAGAAGTTATTCCTCTGTGGAAGCAGAAAAATGCTCTTAGAGGTGACTCTTCCTTTATTCCCACTGATCTATTTCAGCCTTAGATAAAGAGTTATTGGGAAATCCATGTGGGTTGAGACAGACTTTTATATTATAGCTCCTGTATACATTACAGTTTCCATACTCTTATCTTCTTTGGCATCATTCATGTCTGGTCGGGGTAGACCTTGTCAGACAATTCTTTTTCTCAGTGTTCAGATGGGCTCTCTGGACCATGCTGTTCCCTAACAGCACCTAACAACAGTAAAATAGACACGAATGATTCTCAGATGCTGCAATTGCATTTCAATGTCCCTCATTTTGTAACTCTTGAAGCCACTCACTTTTGTTTTGCTTTATTTGTGTGTTGGGTTTTGTTTATTTGTTTGTTTTAAACCATCTATCTGAAAGTATTTGTCATTTTATCTTACGTAATATTTGGTGATTTTGAGTTCCTCAAACAAGTAACAGTCAGGATACAAAAAGATGCAAACAAAATTCCAACCTCAAGAAAACAGGTAATTTGAGAGGAAAGGCATGGAAATTGCTAGTTTAATTGGTAACCTACTTAGAATGCATCCAAATCCAGAAGCAAGGCTTCTAAAGAACAACCTGTACACTAATGTTCATTTTGCTGGATGTCATCTTTCTTCTCCTGAACGTGTGCAAGAGTTCAGGGAGGAGAAAGGCTGGGAAGAATGCCAAAGGGATGTGACTGCTTGAAGAACAATAAACTTTTTCATTTGACTCCATGCCCTAAGGATGCATCGGTGTCTGAGGGCTCCTTCCTCCTAAGTCTGATGGCAATCTGCATTTTCATGAACTGTCAGGCACGACTGCCAAAGGTGATGACATTATGGCAATGAGATTATGACAAAAAGATGCCAAAAAGATTTGATTCTGTGCTAGAAACTTTCACGTGCATTGTCAGAAGACGTGAGGAGTTTGAAACCATAGACAATGAGAACAGACATAACATTCCTAACCTAAATATTGCAACTGTGTGACATTGTTTATTTTTCATCCCCGCGCAGTGTCTCGGCAAAATAAACTGGAACGTGAGGACAGGATGCTATCAGAGAGGAGTTTTGAATTGCAAGTCTTTTCTTTAGCTCAGAGAGCCACTTTGTAAATAGTGCCTTTTAAAATGGCTACCTGAGATACTTGGAGCTTAGAACATCTCCTCCCAGTTCTGTCTATCAAAGGAAATAATAAGCAGTGCTCTTGCTGTGCCACTTTTTCCATTATGCTTCTCAATGAAGACACAGAATAAAATTCTCAAGATGTGAGAAAAATGGAACATATTTAGTTAAAAGGATCTTGGATTCACTTATAAAGTATATATTTTCTTTGAAAATGTTAAATTGTTTGAGAGACAGGAACTGAGAATAACAGCTTTTATTTTCTAAACACCCATTGCGTATGAGTGAAAAATATGTATCTGCAGAAGTCAAAGAATAGGCTTAATTTTGTGAAGGATCACACAGCTAAGCCCTTCAAGGAAAGGTACAGATGGTTGCCTGTACATCCTGCAAACTCGTGGATGTTATAACAAAGGCCAAATCCTTTGACAGAAGCATCAGCTGGTTCCTGTACACACACATTATCTTTATGGCTGGTTAGGATTCTGCAGACATAAAGAAAACAGTTACACGTAAGGGCAGGGAGAGAGGCCTCCACTGAAAGGCACTGCACTTTTTCTGTAGTCAAATACAAACTGTGTTCTCTTAACAAAATCTTTTAAAAGATCCATAACTATTCCTGTTATATTTGGAGCAAATATTTTTAATACAGCGGCATATACTGGCTGGTGGGGCTGTGTTTTGTTGTGGTTTCTCGGTTCCCAATTCTTCTGGCAGAAAAACCCGTGCCTGATTTCAGAACTTAGCTAGGCTGGCAGATATTCCTGCCTGGCTTGTTAAATCAGCTTCTGAATAACAGCTGATTTCACATTTTAAGCATCAATATGTAACCACGGAGCTGAAATCAGAATCAAGTGTCTTCAATCAAAAACGTGGAAAAATAAGAAAAAGCGGCCGTCCCCCCACCCTCCGGCTCTCTGGCTGCTTGCCATTTTGGAAAGATATTTCAGGCTCTGCAGCTCAGGCCTTTTTTCTTATTCTAATGCCTCCCTGTGCAAATGCTTCTTCTCATGTGTCTTTTTCCCTCTGCTGTGGGCATGGTGCACCTGTTTGAAAGGACATTACTCTCCTGGTTTTTTTTGATTTCCCAACTGCTAGCCCTTTTGGCAGGAAGCTGTCTCCAACAGCTGAGAAAGCAGAGCTAAAGCCCTTTTGCTGCTTAGAGAGCTACCTTCAGCTCTGTGGAGAGCCATGTGATGCTACTGGAACTTGCTTCCTTTGGATTCTCGCTCCAAGGCTGAAATTTCCGCGGTGACGGAGCTTCCCAGATGCGTAACGGGAGGGATATGTTTCTGAGGGACACCCAGTCAAGGGCATGGGTAACCTTTTCCTGGCCTGCTGCTTAGCTCTTCAACTTTGTCAGCACTCCTTAGGAAAATACGGATCTATTCCATGTTGCAGAATTTGATATGCCCATTTCTCTTCTACGAAGCTCAAACCCATATGGCATTGGCATCCTGCTGACACCTCCGCACCAGGAACCTCTTCGGCAAAGTAGCCAGAACTCAAAGAGAAATGCGTAGCATGTTATTTGCTCCTTGTGCTTACATACCTAAGCCCTGTTTTCTAAATCAGAGGCCCAGAGAATCCTCTGGTGAAGATCAGCAAATCCTGCCTCCAGCTGAACCTGGACGTTGAAGAATTTCCTATTCTGTTAGTCACAGGAACCAATCACCCCTCTGTGCTAGATGCCTCATGGCAGCACTGCTCCCTGAATTTATTCAGATCCCCCCGGAGTACAAACATCAATCCACAGTGCTTCTGCTTTCTGTGAAGTCTGGGTGCAGCCAGCGATTCTGCAGACGATGCACAAGGCAGGTCAGAGTCCTGCTTATGGTCCCACAGCTCCTCCAGCTCAGAAGGGCTGTCAGGTGGAAAAAAAAAAAAAAAAGAAATATTTACCCCACTTCCTAAAGACGACGTGATTTTGAATAGCCCCAGGAAACAGATTTTGCATAGAGCCAGGAAACAGTTCTTTTGAATAAGAAGGTACAATGTCATCTACTCACTCCCAGCATAAACTTGCAGGCTGAACAAGACAAGCTAGATGATGACTGTACTGTCCTGTAATGATGGCAATGAGGTCATGAGAGAAAGCAAAACCAAAAAGTACACTCCTGTTTTCACCAAAATGACACAATTTGCTTTCCCTTCTCTCCCATTTGATGTCTGTCCCTTTGTCTTGTCCCCATCTCTTCTTTATATTTTGTTCCTACATGAGCCATGTGTTTTCCAGCGCATCTCATTGTATTTTAGCCCAGGCAAAAAAGAATTTTCGGACGGTGCCCCCACAAAAGATTTACGAAGCTGACTCCGTGAGAGATGGCTGCTTCCAGATGTGAGCATAATGCAAGTGCAGCCACCTCTGTGTTTTAAATTTTTATACACATGTGGTTTCCATTCTGGCAAATTCGACTTGTCAGTCAGTTCAAAAGACGTGAATACATTTTATATTACTCTTCTTCAATAAAAGGCATTGTCCTGGCATATCTCCAGCCCAAGGGCAAGACAAAGTGTTCCAACTATGCTGGGATTTGTTCAGCTCTTCTTCTTAAATCTACAGCACACCAATGAGCTATATACACATGGTAAAATCGAGGTTAGTCGCAGCATAATCTTTAGGTGGTGAATATCCTGAAAACAAAACAACAAAAAAACCCATCCACAAAAAAAAAAAATGAATAAACAGAAGAAAGAGAGGGGCCAAGACAAAAGTCTTCAATACTTAACAGAAAGAAGACGACTATGCTTTCCTAGTCCATGGGAAAGAGGACATTACATCAAAAAACATTTCAAATTAGGCATTGCCAAATTAAAGTGTTAAAGTGTTTTCTTATGAGCATCAGGGATTGATGCTGGGTGCTGGGCACACGTCCCCGTTGGCATGGCCAACCTAGGCCCCTTCTTGCAAGCAAAGGGTAGCATAGAAGCATTGCCTAAGGCAAACACATGAACCTCCCCAAACATGCTGTACAATCAGTACCTATACACAATACATGTTATGTCACATGATCCACAGTAGCTCTCTTACCCATGCCTTCATCTGACACCCACAGAATTCAAAACTGTGGGTGATAGGAACATAAAGACATATAGGGACACAAAGACATATGATACAAAGAAATATATTAATGGGTGGGTGAGTATTTTTGGACTCAAAGGTAAGGAAACCACTCTTCTAAAGACGAACTTTACCTTTTTGAATCCTAAAATTGGGATGTATCCATGATAGCCAGCTGGCCAAATGTAAAATGAAGCCAGCAGCTGGATTCCTACAAGGACTACAGACACTGAGAAGCACAGAAAACTGAGTGCAAGAAGTTAATTTTGACACAGCTAGAGGAAACCAATGAGGCAATGTTCTGTAATTTATATTTAGCCATGAGATTGCTGACATTGTTCCAAACTTTTTTTTTTTTTTCATCTTTTCATCACTTAGGACAGCAAATTAATAATTTGTAGCTTTACTCAATGAACACTTATTTATTTTCAATTAAAAAAGAATATTTCCTGTGGTTATTTTTCTTTCTTGTGTTTTCTTCTCTTTGTACTCTTACATCCTACTGTGCTATTTGTTTGGATGATTATAAAATCACCTGGGATATGTTCCTAAAGTTTAACAGTGTGAGACCACTTGCCTCAGATGACCACCACAGGAAAAACTAGGCTGGTGTCGGCATAATCTTGGCTTGGTGTGTCGACTCTTCATCAAAAAAACCAAAACAAAATTAGAGTCTGTTTCATTTTTATGCTATAAAAGAGGAGAGTTATGAATTTCTGTTTTCAGAAAAAAAAAAAAAAGGAAGTTACATTTTAAATGAAGGCAGACACTTTCCAAGAAAAAAAAAAGAATCTGTTTAATCAAAAATGTATCTTTCTGTCAAAGAAAATGTGGAGTAGAAATTTTTCAGTCAGCTCACTTCTGTTTCTTATACATTCTCATGGGATTAAACTTCTTATTTCAAATAGAAGAAAGAGACCTAAAATCCCCAAATCATACATTTCAACTTCCTATCATATGTCAGTCAATTTTTCCTTCGGTTTTCTTTCACTGCAGTTGCCTTGTGTGTTTCTACTTAGTCAATCAAGACTAAGAAATAGCCAGAAATTCATCATCAATCTTTATTCCGTTGCAAAATAACTTTGAATGGTCTGTAATTCCTCACAGAGACCTCTGTTTTTATCAGCACCTCAGGAAAGCCCATGAAGCAAGCCCCCCAATATGATACCTTCTGATTTCAGTGTTTACTTTTTTTTTTGCAGTAAAAAGCCCAAACATCCCCAAATAAAAAAAGCAGTATCTTTCCAACAGGGGGGACATATTTTCACAGTCTTTCTCCCAGTAATATTCTTTTATATAACTTTTTCTTAAACTCAATAGAAACGATGAAAAGGCAATCATATTGATTATATATTCTTGAGACAACTGTCACCACAGAACACCATGATATTTGACTACAGCTCTTGAATTACTGTCTCTGGTTTTGAATGTAGTTCTGATGTGGTTTAAGAATTAATGGGAATAGTGGTCAGGCACAAACAGATCTTTATTTTTCCCATTCACTTTCTATTTCATCTGATCCTCTTCCTGTCTTTACTCTGCTTTTAAAACGTGCAATTTCATTTTATCAACATTATAAGAATGTTTATACTTAAAGAAATTGCCTATTTCTTTTCTCATAGCTGCAGGTACCAATTTTTGCCTCACAGACCAGAGTACTGTGGAATAAAAAATTCTTGTGTATCGTGGTTGCAGCATGAAGATATTCTCTCTTTTATTTATCCACAAGTTCAATACTTAATGAGCTTTCATAATATCACAACACCATGTAAACTTTGTTAGTGAAATGGATGCCAATGAGGATTTAACTCTTCGCTGCCATGGATCACAATCCCCTTTTGAAGATATCAGCCATTTCAGAAAGCAATTGTGTCTAACCTGGTGTCTCCTGGACTGGCCATTATTTTGCAGCCCACAGCCTCTGACTGAATCATCAACAGTTAACTGCTGAATGCAAGACCTCTGAGTTTAATTCCAGGAGCCTGTAGCACCCAAAGAAAGACCCAGCACTGCATCCAACACAACCCCAGGATCTTGAAGCCCTGTGGTAAGGTCTTTAGTGGCTGGTGGATGTAGAACAAGAAAACAAACCCCCAGAGTAGTTACCTGACATAAACGCATGAGGACTGAGTCATCTTACAGCTCTGCAATTTTAAACCCAGTATTTCTATGAAGCTGCATTTCCCTGAGACCGATGTACTGGTTGCTAGCATCTAAGCAGCATCGAGTTCACACCATCACCATCCCCTCCGTGGGGATGTTCTCCCCTCTAGCTGACTTTTTTCACACCACTGTGTGTCAGAGGAGCCCTGCCAGCTGAAGTCTGTTCAGCTGAGACCGGCCAACAGATTCAGAACTTAGTAGGGTGAGCTCACTAAAAATTCAACAGGGATGTGCTACATTTAGGAAAGAAGAATCAGCCAGCCAAAGACAGGCTAAAGAACAGCTAACTAGGTAGCAAGCAAAGAGCTATAGGTTACCATTGATCACTATAAACAATGTTTTCTTAAGGAAAACAAATAACATAGTAGGGTGAATAAAGGGGAGTACTGCCTACAAGACAGTCTGAAATACTTTCTCCACCTTAAGGCAATTATGGAATGTCGGAAGAAAATGCAGAGAAGAGGAAAAAGAAGGATCAGAGTCTTTACAGTGAATCAGGGGGGGTCAAGGAGAGACTCAACAGGAGGTGGTATCTGAATAAAGAAGGTGGCGCTGAAGGTGGCTGTGATGGCTGGTGTCAAAAGGGTAGGAAGTGAAGAGGAACAGAAAAATCTTCTGTCAGATCTTAGCTTGGCAGGACAGAACGCAGTAAGTTGGTATTGCAGTGAGGAAGCTTCAGGTGAGGTAGTATGAAATCTTTTTAATATTCCATTAACTGGAGCACTGTGATAGATGGCTTGGAAAATTTTCCATCACAGAAAGTCTTTAAGACAGAGCTAGATTCAGGTGGATGAGGAAGGTTTAAGGGAGAGCCTTGGAAGAGGAGAATGGTCTACATGAGGTCTCGGGCTCTCCTGCCACCCACACTTTCCATCGGCTTGTTAATCCACTGCTGATGCACGGGCTTGCAAACAGTAGAGCTGTTGAGCCTCTGCTTGTTAGAGAGCTGGGCTAGAAATAAAAGCTGAAGATTTGAAGACTGTGTCATCTTCCCTCTCGACTTCTCTGATCTGTTCCCCCTTTACACTCTGGTGTTAGGCAAATGATTAAAATCAGATTGCTGGGGAGTTTTGTATTTCAGCGTATTGAATTGATGGCTTTTATCCAGGAACACAAACGAAACAATATAGTTAGTAAATAATACAAAAAGCGATTCTGAATAGCTCTGTGCTTTAGTGCAAGGAATCACGGGCATTCATAGTTATTAAAGGAATTGTTATACGCTGCTAAAGGTTAAAAATTCTCAGACGTGTTGTTCCCAGAACATAAACTAGTTCAAATGCAAACAATTCCTTATTTGTTTTGGGGTTTCTGTTGTGTTTCTTTTTGTGCCTGTGTGTTATTTTATTCTTTGTGTGCATGGGTGGGGTTTTTTTTTGTTTTGGTTTTTTGTTTTGTTGTGGGTGGAGGAGTGAAGTTGCATTGTTTGTTAGCTTCCAATTATTATTCATTGTCTTGCCAGACATCCAGTTAGGAAGCAGGAATCACACGATGTCGTTCATGTGACTTTGCTCCATGCCATGAACAACAGCTAGCGAAGAGCAAATAGCTGAAGCAATCATGTGCATGAATGCTCTGGACTGAAATGTGTACATATGTTTGACAATAATTAAGGAAGCTACAAACAGAAGAATGTGTTTACAAGTCATTCACAAAACACAAAAACTCCATGCCTTTTAAGCTAATTTAAGCCTAATTAATCAGTGAGCCAGTCCTCATCATGAACAAATTAGTCAAAAAATCTCTTGCTGAGGCAGCATGTGAACCCTTAAGTCTGCTTTTTTTTTTCACATTCTTAGTGGAACAAGAAGGAGCACAGGCAGCGTTAGAGGCAGAGAGGAGGAAGATAATGTCTTCACAGATCCTGATTTGAATGTGATTGCTGCTTTGGTTTTCATCCTCCAATTATCAGAAGGGATCACACAGAAACTAAGAGCTGATGGACCATCTTTAAGCCAGGTGCTGCCACTTATCTGCTCTAGTATCTACTTCTTGCTCCCACACTAATGAAAAATGATTTCAAAAGAAATGAAGATCCTGTTTCAATAAGATTGGGGAAAAGATGTAACCTAAAAGCTGTCTACAGACTCAGGAATAAGTGAAATGTTTTGACAGGGAAAAATATGTGTTGGCAACATTGCTCGACTCAGATTTCAAAAGTAAAATTGAAACCATACTTCTACAGGGTGCAGACGCTGACAACTGGAAGCCTGTTCTGCAATATATAGTAGTTCAGAATATGCCAGCCAGCTCCACCTCTCCCTACTTTCTTTCATGTACAGGACAAATACATTTCAGGGAAAAGAACAGTCTGACTTGGTACATTCTTGCAAACAAACAAACAAAATCCAAAAGCGACTCTCATCTGACTGCAAAGGGTTCAGGGAATACACAGAGCATCTGTATTTCACTGTATAAAACCGTGAGGAAGATGTTATTCTTCAGGATTCTGTGGGCACTCCAGTCCAAACCCGTGCTCAGCCCATGTCTGTGAGGTGTCAGAAAACTGCCGCCATGAAAGAGTCACAGCTGAAGAATCCAGAGTTATCCTACAAAGGGTTATTTCCAGTAAGGGTGTGAAGATAGGTTACGTCAATTCATTAGATCAGTTTGAGCAACAGCAATGGAATGTGAAGTTCCCACATTTGTATGGCCAGGAAAATCCCAAATTAAGAATAACGAAGAAGCCCAGAAATGAAACCTTTCAAATTCTGTGTATTGTCGTGGTCGTGGTCACTGTCAGATAGCCCCACACCGCCTGTCTGTGCAGTCAGTAAAACAGTCTGGGACCAGAAGCTGTGATGGACAAAGACCATCAAGTGCTTCACTGGATCAGTCAAAACCAAAATCTCTCTCAGTCTCCTTCTATTGTGTTCATATGAGGAGATCCAGAGATAAAGCGAAGATTCCCTCTTTTGAAACCTATTCCAAGCAAAAGCATTAAATAAATCTAGAATATTGATTTTCCTCTATCCTTTTGGACAGATATTAGTTGTTTCGCTGTCTCTCCCGTGGTTTTTTTTTTTTTTTTCATTTTCCTCCTACAACATTATACAAGCTCATATAAGGTCAAACTCCTTAAGGAATTTGTTCTACAACCTCCCTCTAAGGTTTCCCAGCTCTTTATATTAACTTTCTGCTGACATCTGAAGCTTTGTTTCTCAGGGCACTTAGCAGAGGAGGGAGCATATGTCTGAATCTTTTTTCAAAGAACCCATTCTGCAGATTCTGTTCCCAAAGAAGTGTATTTATAAGAGATACTTCAGCACTTCTTGATTTGGTTCGCAACACAGACACTGTTACACCATATCTCCCGGCTACATTTTTTGGTGCTGCAGAGCACAGGAAGATGGTATGTATATATGGTTCTTCCCAAAGTATGAACCTGACATGGGAAATGAAACGATGTGGGTCTGTGTGCTGGTCTGGTTCCAGACAGATCCCACAGGAACTCTTGCTCCTTTCTGTCTCACATGAAGACAATATCGTGCACCTCAAATAGTTTAGGTTGGAGCTGAGGAACAATTTCTTCTGTGCAAGGGTTGTCCAGGGCTGTCCCAGGCTGCCCAGGGCAGGGGTGGAGGCCCCATGATCCTTGGAGGGGTTTCTGAAGGACATGGGTCAGTGGTGCCCTGGCAGTGCTGGGTTGGACTTGATGATCTTGAAGGTCTCTTCCAACCAAACCAATCTATGATTCTAGGACAGGGTAATGCAGAGCACCCTTCTGTCTGCTGCAGTCATGTCCGGACAGGCTTTGTCCTAGAGGAGCAGGCACCCAGTGGCACCAGCTTTGCCTCCAGCAAAGGGGGTAAAAAGGACTTCCTGAAAGGTAGTAAATATCCCCAGAGCCTTCTTCTTCATGTGAACCATCACAATGTCATGAAAAGCCTTTAGTGTGAGCCCACAGACAAAGTGATGTCATACAACAGCACCCTGAAATGCTTTGAGACCAGTTTGTGGGCGTGGTGATGGATGTGCTTAAGAAATGCACTCCCATGAAACTGCAGCCCAGGAGGTAACTCTGCTCACATATTTTCCACACTCTTTCCCTCTCTTTAATTTCTTCAATGGCTGCGTGGAGTTGAGATAGGTACAGATCATCTCACCTTCGTTCATACACTCGGCGTTCACATTAGGTTAATAAAGTGGATTTCAAGTGCATTGTAAACCTTACATTCATTAACCACCAAAAAAAATAAATGAAAAGTGTAGGGGAACTGGCAGAAGAGAAGGATGTAAAAGTACAGGGAAGAAAATGAGAAAACGCAGAGCAAATGGAAAGCAGGGAAGAGTCAAAAATGAATGAGAATTTTCTTCTCATTTTAAAGGTCATTTCCTCCCTCTGGCTGGCTTCTGTAACAATAGTAATATACACCACCAACATCAACACTTCAGGGGTTATTTTTTAACATATTGAAAGGATGGGAACATTTTTGGCTGAAAATATTAAAACATTTCAAGTGAAAAAACCCTTGCTGAAAAATCATCTATCATCGTGCTCGTTGCAACAATCTCTCTCTTTCACTTTCTCACACTTAACATTCAAGACTTCTGTGGCTGAATAGGTCCCTGGATAATAAGTAGGGATGTGTGAAGGATGGTTAAGAAAAATAAAAGTAGGGATAGAAGGGGGAAAAAAGTATGAAGGCAAGGAAGAGGGATGGAAAGGACTGAAAGAGAGAAAGTGAATGGAGATAAAAAAGAAAAAGAGATAAATGGGAAAGAACTTGGCTTTCACTTGCACTGACTCCTTTGTACAAACCTGACAGTGAAAAGTTGCTCCTATTCTTTTCTACCTCTGTTCCAATAAATCTAAATTGCAGATAGACTTTTCTGATTCAGACCTACAAGGAAAGAGAAGGAAGAAAAAATAGTGCTAGAAAAAAAAGGAAGCAGAAGAAATAAAGACCAACTAGAGATAAAATAAGGAAACAAAAAAATCTAGAAGAAGTTCTTAAGAACTTCAGGTGCTTCCTTTTCAGTTGTTACAGCTTTTAATAGATTTATAAATTGCCGATCTTCAATGAGTATTTTCAATACATTCAATGACTATTTTGAATTTTTTTCCCCAAACTGGGCTATTGAAAATTGCCATTGGTGTTGCCAGCGTTCACTCAGTTCTACCTTCAATGCAAAAATGAGAATGTAACTGAAGGGGAGGGAGAGTGATTTAAATAAGTATCAAGTTTCACAAAACAAAAGAATAGTGAAAAGCAAATGACATTGTTAGAACGGAAAAACCCCAAGTAATAGTAATAATAATAATAATAATAACAACAGTGCTGCTACTAATGATGACAGGCAGTCACTGAATTCACCATTTTAAAAAGAGGGTGGCAGTTTGTGCCAAAATGAAAAGCTTACAGTTGCCTATGATAAAAATGAGTGCTTTTTACAGGAGATATGAGAAACGGTGCAGAAATGAAATTTCAAATTTACATTGCAGTGAAAGCTATGAAAATAACTGCCTAGTTTTCAGGTCTCTGGCTGAAATTAAGACAATAGGTTGGATCCAAAAAACATTTTCTTTGAACCCAAATGAAATGTTCTCTTTCACTTTGATGTCCTTCGTTTACTTGCGACATAGTGCTGATGTAAATTTAGATCAATTTTTAAGCAGAATAACATTTAAAAAAAATATTGAAAATGTCAAAATAAGCCTCTTAGTGTGTTTTGCAACCCTTTTCCAGGGTTATTTTTTCCTCATGTTGAATCAGCTCCATAAATTTGACACTATTTACAAGTAGTTACAGACGCTCTCATTTTGCATTTCCTGGCTTGCAAAACAGATGACCTTTTCTAACAGGCGCTGCGCACAAAATCTGAGATTTCTTTGAGATTTCATTTTGTAGCCTTTAATTCCTTTTATTTCTCATCATCTTTATTCAACGAGCTACTGGAAGCACCTGGAAGCCCAGAAGCCATCCAGATTTGACCCTTTGGTTCAAGAGGCCTCCCAAACCTCAGCACTTTCTCCTCTGAGCAGGGCATCCTGATCTCTAAAGAGATCAGCAGGCTCTGCCCCAAGGACCTCAGCGTGGTCTCCTGCTCCAACTGGACATTAGCTGGATCTGAAATGGCTCTGACCAGGGTTTATTTGATCTGGCTGAGGGCAGCACTCGTCATCATTGCTCAGATTTGCTTTTGGAAGTGTGCAGACCACATCTGCTCCACGCCAAAGACAGCGTGCAGCTGCCTGCAGAGGGTCAGGTGAACGCACGTTCTTAACCCTTCCTCTGGTGAATGAGGGTGAGGCAGCAGGTACCATCAGTAAACCAGACCTTATCCCACGTGGAGAAAAGCAGCCTCTGAACAGGCAGAAGCAGAAGATGTGGTGATAGTGAGTGCCTTGGGATCCAGAGAGATATTCTGCCTGTGCCTCTCCAGGAGCTGGCCCCACTCCACCAGTTGTATCCCCGTCCAACTGGTATAACTGATAAGCTGCACTGATATCATTCCCTCTGCTCTCTGTCAGTAGGTATCAAAGCTGTACGAGTATCCTCATTTTAAGCTCATGGAGACAGAGCCTCCGAGAGGGATAGTGACTTGTCGATGTTATTTTGGCAGAACTGGAAACAGAGCTTGTGAGTCCCATTGTGGTGCCCAGTTAGCCTTTTTGGACTATTGTGATGCTATTATTGCTGCACTCGGTTATGGTCTTATAAAGATTATTTTGTGACCTATCAAATGGTTTGAATGCATCTGTCAGTTTTCAGGTTTCAGGGCAACAGCTGCTTTAAAACGAAGAGAGTATTTCAGGTTTGTAAGCAGGACAGGATCCAGTTTGATTTCCTACCAGCTTTATACCAACGTGTATTGACTTTTGTAAAGTAAACTCATGATTTACTATGGAGAGAATGGAAACAGGATCAAAGCTACTGGGTGAATGGTTTTTAAATTGCTTGTTTTCCCTTCCTTGTCTTTCAGTTCCTATTTTGTTAACCTCATGTTTTAAGGTAACTGTATGTTATATTTTCTGAAATCCACTCGAGGACAAATTCTGCTCTGAATGGATACGCATAGCATTGACGGATACTGGTGGAAGTCAGGAAATCTACTGCATAATACAATGCAGTGTGCATAAATCCTATGGGGAATCCAAGTCCTGACTACAAGGAGAAGAAATCACAGTATTTCAAAATACCAATTGTACCGTTGCGATGAGTTCCAGGCAGATGTTTGCCAATAATGAATGGAGGGGTGCGGATACAACAGCGGAACTGTCTCCTGCAGAGTGGTATCATATATAATCATACATACTGTCAGCTTGCTTGATTATGTTCAGGATTGCAAGCAGCTCACGCAAAAACAGAAGAGAATTTCTTATGACCCCCAAATATAATTTTCATGAGAGATGCATAGAGGAATTGAATTGGTGATTATAGGAAGTGAACAAAAGCTCCTGTATCTATATTTGCATAATAAACACACCTTTGTGAATTCCTTTTAGAAAGATGACTGCAAAGTCAGATATATTTACTTCCTTAACTTATTTAAAAAAAAAAAAATTAGTGTTAAATCTTTATTTTATCATTTCAACGCATGGCCACGGTGTTTCATTTAATGTAGCCCACATTACTAATTATCTTAATTTTGTAAAATCCACGATCAGAATTCAATCATTAATCAATATATCAGAACCTCACTCCATTAGCTGTTGTTTGTAACAGGGCATCTCAATTGATTAGGCTGTAGATTTTTTATGGGTCTTGTTTTATAAATTGAACCTAGTCAAGTAAACATAACATTTGGTAATAGTCTTCATAGCAACTGTCAAAATGAGTTATTGTTTTTCCAGTCCTGCATTCCTTCAGAATTAATAATACCTTTGTGCCCTTTATAACACTTATTATTAAAGCTATAAAAGTTCTCTATGTTTAATGAGTGGATGTTTCATTATATGTATGGTTTGCTTGACAGACTGAAAATTTTTCTAATCTGTTTCTCTTTTCCTCTTGATTGAAGGATTGTAAATATGCAATTAGCAGCTGGAGTAGAAGTAAAAGCAGAAAATGTCAACTGTCAAGTAGCTCCATTGAAAGACACATGATGCTTCAAGCTAAGACAGAAAGACAAAAGCATCTACCAACAAGGATGAAGGTTGCAAAATGTCTGTTTAAACATTCCATTAATCTCTTCCACGAAATAAATATAGACAATACATGCAGGAATGAGGAATCCACTATCAAAACTGCACTTCACTTTTGTAAGAAAGCTCTGTGTGGAGGTGCCTACTGCACTGTCAGCAGGCATTCTGGATCCCATCTCTGTTACCCTTCCTAACATATAGCCCTTTATGTAACACGTGACTGGCCACATCACAATAATGTTATCTATTTCCCAAGAATATACATGCGAGAAGACTTTAATGCATCGTTCTACTCCAGAGTATATTGCTCTTCTAGATCAAAACCTCTTGCTGTGCTTCCAAGCAGCAGTTTTAAGTCCTGTGTATGAAAACCTAGCTATGCCTTGGCTCTCATGTGCAATAGCTGGTGGCACTTAGTCCCGTACTGTGGGAGAGGAATGCTGAAAAGAAGCAAGAGGAACATATAGAGATATTTGTTTTCATTGATGAGCCAAGAAAAACTGTTTGCTGCAACATGTTGTATTTTAAAGCCCTATAAAAGCTCTAAATAATTACAGGAGACTGAATTCTCTAGACACCCCGGGCTATCCGTATCAGTAGGAGTGGTTCGTTGTGAGACACAATGAACAGAGTAAGGCAGATTTTAACCTACAGAATGAAAAAGACTTTGCCAAGCCAAGCTGTACAGAGGTATGAACTCTTGCCTGGACAGCTGCCCTCTTAAACTCTCATATTAGCCTGGGATTAACCTTCATGTGTTTTCTCAGAAGCAGCTACCAGAGAGGTCCTCAGGGTTTAATGCTGTGAAACAAATGGTTGTTCAATGTGAGGCTAAATAATAAAGGGTTGCAGGAATAATCTGCCTACCACTAACTACAAAAGCTTTTGGTGGCTTTCTGGCTAAGAGACTCGTGACTCAATCCCTTTCCTCAATGTCTTAATTTATTTTTTGATAAGTTTTAACATGGTAAAAAAGAGCTTCTATTATCTCACATAGCAGATTTCCACATTATACTGGCCGTGCCTATCCAAGTTTATTCCAAATTTTCACAGTTCTTAACATTTTAGTTTTGCCTGTCATATACTAGCTAACATGCCTGTTATGCTTTAGGTATATCATCTAAAAACGGCACGTATATTCTGTCATCTGATAGGGTGACACCTACAGAAGTATCTCAGAAATCATCTGTGCAATGTCAGCCAGCTCTGGTATTGATCAAAACAGAAACGGGTCCACTGATGGTGTCCCCATTACGTTAAAAATCAACTGTATTCCTGGAAATCCCACTGATGACTCTCTGGTGATTCAGCTGGTTTGCAGGGGTGGGACGGATGGCAGTGCTGAGCAGTCTCGTGTGTCAGAGGCTCCCGTGGGACAGGTCCCCAGGCTCCCCGAGGTGTTTCTGCCCGGAGCAGCAGCACATTGCCGCAGGTCTGTGCGCCAGCTCCGCTCCCCTCTGCTCCCAGGGTGCTTCCCGAGCTCGATCCCAGCTTCTGACAGAGCTCCATGCACAGAGATGTGTTGATTTAGAGTCTGCTTCTGGAGCACGTGAGAGCTGACACAGCAGAGAATGGACTTTGCAAAAAAGATTATTTTTTTTTTTTACAACAAGCAAAACCCAGAGCAATGGAAAGGTTCCTGACCTATATAAAATTCAAAATACCTGTCAGAAAATGTCTTACTTTTCTCAACACTTATTTCCCTCACGTTACTCAAACTCTGAATAGCAGGAATCTGGTTTGATGTACCAGTTACCACCAATCAAGACACAGTCTTATGGTTCATTTCACCACCCCGAGCGGGGCAGGTCTAGGGATGGTCCACTTAGTAGAAACTGGAGGTCACAACTGAGCCCAGGGCAATCCTGCTTCCTTCACCAGGTGCCCACTGAAGAAGAAGGAGGAAAGACCACTGGCTCCACACCTTGCGTGAGCTAGCCAGAGATTACCCTAGCTTGTGTTAAACAGAAGAATTAACCAAGGCAGGCCTATAAAGGTGGTTCTAGGTCTCAGCAGGGAAAACCTTTGTGAATTAGCTAATGGAGGACTGAGGAGTCCAGGAATGTGCACTCAAAGATCTGTATTTCTTTAGAAAAAGGTGCTAAGTTATTAGGGTTTGTACCCAGACGATGGGGGAATCAGGATCAATGAGTTGATTTGTTAAATAATCATCTGGGAAGGTTACTAGTAATAAAGAGAAATCATGGAAGAAATGGAAAAGGTCTGAAGCAAAGGTCAAGGCAGAGGTGAAAAAATACAGGCTTCCAGTGAGAAATCCCACAAGTTAGACTGCCTTACCTTCCAGAGAAATAGCAAAAAGTTCAGTATATGTACAGCTAAAGTCCCCAAAGAAAAGAGACAAAGGGTCACAGTTTTGCAAGAGTGGGATGGAGACTGAAGACCGAACCATACCCTGAAAACTAACTGAATAGCTCAAACTGGCCCTCAGAAAGAACAGTACCACTTACTGTAAGGATGTACTTGCTGGTAGTAAGTATCTCCCGAGCTGTCACAATTTCAGATCTGAAAGTGACACTAATTTCTGTGCTTCAGGGTCCAAGTTCATTGTTAGTTATTAAAGGTTAGGGGGAAATCCAGTGCTAATAGGGAGGCTACTCCCCAGTTGCCTCTTCTTTTCTCTGCTTGTTGCAAAGTGTCAGACACTGGCCCTTCTCAAAGCCAAACCCAGATATACTTCAAGTCAGTGCAGCAAATCCCACCTATGGCTTCATTGCTTCATTTAGTATTACTTAAATAGACCTGTTAAGCATGCAAGGAAAACATTATCCTGCCTGAGAAGCAATAGTAAACTTGACATATTCTATAGACAGATGGGGGCTATTTGTGTGCACAGTTCCCCTCTTCGTGGTCCAGGATTTTCATTTTTAAAGAAAGATTTCCCAAATGGAAGACAGGATTGGAAAGTTATTCCGCTGTCCACAGTTCATATTGTCTGTTTCCTTACAGAAAAAAGCCTGCAGAGGAATCCAAGTTCCACCAAATTCTCTGCAGACTGTATTGTCTGTCAATCAGTCGCTAGCACATGACATGGGACTTGGATGAGCTATTTGGGGATTGCTTCTAGGGTCTTGTTTTAAAACACCAGGCGAACAAATAGAAAAGTGGGCCAGAAAAGAATGAGAAATAGTCTAAAATTATACCAGGGAGGATAATATTTTGTCTTTCAATGTGGTTTTAATTCTCAGGATCCCAGGGATGGAGCATCACCCATTGAGCATCTGAGGAGATGTCAGAGTCCCAGCTCTGCTGTGTGACCACCACGCTGGGGGTCAGCAGCCTGGGCAGTGGATCCCTCCCTTTCTCCAGAGCACCTCTCCTCTGCCCCTGCTACCTCTGTGCTATGTAGACATTTGTACCGTTTCTTCTCCTTCTGCCAAGATACAGACGAGCAGGGAAAACCTAGTAAGGAAATGTACTCAAAGATGTGGTTGCCATGCCACAGAGAATTTGTTTAAGAATTAAAGGATTTCAAGGTTAGATTTCAGAATTCTGGAGTATTCTCCAGAAGAAGATATATCTGATTTGGCCAAAAGATTAGATTTTTTAGATTTTTTTTTTTTTTTTCTAAAAGAACAGCCATTTTTTTCATTCTACTGAATTTGTGGCTTGCACCCCTTTATCAGTACAATGTAGTGATAGGAAATAATCCTCGTCTCCACCTCAGATAAAACATTTGTGCAAAAAACTGCTTCAAAACAGATTTCATGCCCATCTTTTTTCCTTTTCATCTCCATCCCTTTCCTCTTTTTTTCCCCCCAGAAGATGGAGCCAGTTTGAGCCACCCAATCAATCACATTAGAATGAGTCACTTTAAGGGCATTTAATTTAAAACTCTGTTAGATAATCTCGCTTAAACCAGGAGAAACAAACGTACAGGACTGGACGGAGGACTTAATTGAATCTAGGAAAGGAAAACACTGTGATTATAGGATTCCAAAATGCCTGACTACCAAAGATAGGAACGTGAAACAAAATGCCCTTTGTTTGCCTCTCTGTTGAGTGTTACTGCCAACATTGCCAGAACTCCCCATTATTATTCATAAACAGAATTCTCCAGAACACCATATAACTGTCATACAAGCAATACGGATTGTATTGTGTCACAAGCAATTTTCTTTTTTTTTTTTTTCTCTAACAGCTTGGCACAACCTTTCTTTGTCCCTGGCACCGATGCCCATTTCCCTACAAATTGATGTGGAGAAAAAAAACCCAAAGCCAACACCTGTAGCCACTCACATCCTGAGCTTTCACAGCTGCAACACCCACGTGCCAACCTCCAGAAAAGGTCTTTCCCAGGAGTGGCTTTGAGCTCGGGGCTGACTGGTTCCCAACTGCCTCCTTTGCTGTTGGTTCACCCAGTGCTCGTGAGACCCCAGAACCAAAGGCAAGCACTACTTATGAATTGATAACCTTCGCAGCCAACTACCCGAATCCGTTGAGCCGCATGCTTTGAAAGGGGAAGAAAGGAAAGCTGTTATTTAACTATTTAAAAATTGCTTAAATCTATTCCTGCCCACCTTTCTGAAGAGATTTCAAAAGCTTTAGGAAATGGCTGACAGTCAGTGACAAGACCAAAACCATATGAATCTTCTGTCTCACACTTACTGAAGTGTTGACAGCCCAAGCCTGATGAAGTTGTATTATATTTAATGCAGATGTGTCTTTCACTTTAAAAGCAACAGCTGCTTTTAATTTAAATTTCATTTACAATGGAGTCGGAGATTATCAAATGCCATTCCCCATTCAGATCCAGCCCCCGTAGGAAGCAGCATTAGCTGCAACCCAGGCGAGGTGGTATTCTCTGCTAATGCGGCTGCACACGGGGGAGTGTAAGGAAAAGTGAGAACAGTAGATGAGGAATCAGGACACAGTGAGAACAGGCTATATTTGAAGTTAAACTTTCATAGGATGATAATCAAAGCCTACGTGAGCTCACAGAGCATCAGATCGAAGGTCTATCCAGCCTAGTATTATGTCTCGAGCAGAGGGACAGATATTATGAAATGACAGTGAAAATCAGAGTTTGTGGGGAGGGATCACTCCCCTTCCCAGTTTGTAAGACTCGTGCTTTATGGTCTTCTTGAGCCAAAGGACCATCCAGGCCCTCATGCTTCATCCTGTCACTAAGTGATGGCACGACCACTGTTGGGTTTGTTACACGAGTTGGTTTGTGATAAAGCACTCAGATCTACGGGCTACGATTTGAAGTTTCTTTAAATCTCTAGGTTTTTTTTTCCCAGTGACCTACAACTCTAGGCCTTCCCACAAAGAGCTGTTAAAAATAAGGCAATAAAAACAACAGCTACAGGTCATTACCCTCTATATTACCCTACAAAAGCAGCTGATTCCTGCTCTGTCATATTGTTGTCATCTTCTCCCTGAGTATTGTTTATTAGATTACAAATGCTTAGCACCAAAGACATTTTATTTTCTATTATACCCCTAACCCACTTCTGTTAATACAAACAAAATAATAACTGAAAAGGACACGGAGCCCAAATTCAGCTCTGGTTCTTTGTTCAAAGATTAAAAAGAGATCCATTAATAGCCGTGACTGATCGTTCCGATATATGAAAGCAGAGATATCTGGATCCAGGGGTTTAATTCTCAATCATTTTATCTGTTTTCTTTTTTTTCCCCATGTTTCAGGATGCAGTCTCATTCTGATTTATATTTACAGATTGGAAAAGAATATAATTAAATGCTTGTTGAAGTAACACTTGATATTTACAGAGCACGTTTTATCAAGGCAGTCTTGCAAATACGCCACAAACTTTTTTTATTTGATGGTGTATGTTAAATAAATGAAACTTTGTTCATCTGAGTAAATAAAGGAAAAATGGTAATTTTTTTTGAAATAGTGGGTGTTGTGAGTGAAAATATATATAGTCCACCGAAAAGGAAAACAAAACCATTTGGTTTTGCCATTAATAGAAGGCAGAGATTGTAGTAAAATGAGCGAAACTGAATGAATTCACTCACTGCTTCTTACTAATGAACGCTGAACAAAGACGAACAGAAAGTTACACAAGTAGTTTAAACATAAACACTTTGCTTTATGACAGAATTCCACCAATCTAGGAAAAATATTTGCATTTTAATCTTCGCTGTTGCCGTGTTCACCTCATGTGGTAAAGCCGATGACAAAAGGAGCAGCACTACGGAGAGTATGGAAAAATATTTTTGGTTCATTGCTAGCAAGAGTGATAAAAGTACAATTGTCCATAAAGACTGGAAGCTTTAAGCTTAAAGGCTCTGGAGAAGCCTAATAGTCTTTGGCTTATGCAGCTAATTGCTGTAGAATTTCAGTGGAAGCTGTGCACTGTTAAAGTCACTCACTGTTTTGCATTGGCAAAATATTGTAATTTTTGCTGATAGAAGCTTGTTCTGCTGTTCGAATGACGACGCTTCTGAATGCAGATCTTTGAGTAGAGAACTTAACTTTTACATTTGCCTCAAAATCTGTGTTTTCTCAGAGAAATTATTATGTTTTACCTTGGAACAAACCGAGAAAATACGCGCCAAAAACATTACAAACTGTATATAAATATTTGCAGAGTAAAAAGAAGTTATTGTCATAGTAACTTGGGCCCCAAATTGACAGCCCTACTTACACTGATATAACCCAGAGACGCTCCATTCTGTGCCAGGTGATGCACGACACTGGTGAAAGGCTAGATCAGAATTTAGCCCAGGGACCTCACATTCATTTTTAATCCCAAACCAACCTTTAAAAATCTCACGCAGGGGAGGGGAAGTTTAGCTCAACAGAAGCTGCGCTTTACATTTCATGCAAACTTGCTTTAAACAAATCAGAGCGAGTAATGTGTCTGTTGAATAAGTTATTTTAAATTTCTGAGCATCTTAAGGCTGCCTAGAACTCAGGGGAGAGGCTTTGGCACTTTTGTGAACGCTTCTTCGTTATATAAGATGAGAAGCATTCAAGGGCAGAATACTCCATTCATCTATTGTACTCCCAAACCCAGGAAGTAGTTGCTGATAATGATTTTAGATGAGGCTTTATCAGCCTCATTTTAGAACTGTTCTTCATTCATAAACAACGGCCACGGGATGAACAACAGTGAAAGCTGGAAGAAAAGAAAATATTGCTGAATCCTCAAATTCTCTGATAGTTGGAAGGAGAAAAAATTGAAAAAGTGTTTCTGCCTTGACAGCACTAGAATAATTTCTTTTGAAAAGAGCAAAACCCTTCAGAAATAATAAAAACAAACTCACAAACAAAGCACGGGTTCTTTGTGACGTGCTTATGAAACAGCCCTGCACTTACCTGCACTCCAGCTTTCACAGAGATAAGAATTTCAAACTCCATGGACTGACAGAGACTGATGGTCCAGAAAGGAGCCTGAAGAAGTTGTATGCAGAATCTGGAATGCAGTGAGTTTAACATTCATAAAATGAACTCTTTGTCACTGAATATACAATCAGCCCTTTGAACTCCTTGTTGCATGTTTTTTAGCAAGGTTTGCTAACAGCCACGTAAGGCTGAGCATGGAACAAGCTCATAGGAGTAATTGGCTACCAAAGCCAGGATTTAAACAGACAAAGTTATCCAAACCCTCAATCATTCATTGAGGATTAATTAAGGAGCTCTCCTTGCTACCTAGTTATTTCCCAACAACTTAGTTCAGAATTTAACGTGTTTATCTATGAATCAGCTGAAGGATCTGATATGGTTACTGCTGGAAATGGGAAACTGGATAGATGGGCTGATGATAACGTTTCTGTGTGGCAATCCCTGTAATCCTGGGTTCTTGTTTCATGTCTGAGCAGCATTCATGATGCCATCAATACAGGCTCCTCACTTGGGTGCTTTGAATGACCATCTGGAGCCTCTGTAGACTCAGATCTGATGTGTAGAGCTGGGCATCGCACTACACATTTGTGTTAAAACTGTATATATTTCATGCTGCAAAAGGGAGATCGGCATATTCTTTTCTTCTTTTCTCTTCTTCTTTTCTCTTCTTCTTTTCTCTTTTTCTTTTCTCTTCTTCTTTCTTCTTCTTCTTCTTCTTCTTCTTCTTCTTCTTCTTCTTCTTCTT
>JANVCC010000261.1:10149041-10192948 GCA_025345505.1 Todiramphus chloris collaris | reverse complement strand
TTCTTCTTCTTCTTCTTCTTCTTCTTCTTCTTCTTCTTCTTCTTCTTCTTCCTTTTTCTTCTTCCTCCTTCTTCTTCTTTCTTCTACTTCCTTCTTCTTCTTCCTTCTTCTTTTCTTTTTTATTTTTTTTTCCCTGAAGCATTTAATTTCTGAAATGAAAATAAAGAAGGCTAGGCTGACTAGTTTCCTGCCTTGCTTTCTGGTGAGAAAATTTTGGAACAAGCCGAAAGTGAGACATGAAGTTTAAATTAGACTCAGAGACACCAGAACTAGAAAAATCCAGTAAGTACAGTCATGATTTGACTTGATATAATGTGTTTTCAAGTTTACAGCCATGGGATTTCCACTTCAAAATAATGAGAAAGGAAGTGGATGCAAAGAAATTTGACTGTAGAAAGCTGCCAGAAGAGCTAGAGTTTGATGGTGTTTTCCCCAGAGAGAGTGCTCCTTTCATAATGAAAATATAGAACAGCAGTCCTGTAAAAGTCAGCAGGGCCAGATACCATTGGAGATTTATACCAAGAGAAAAAGCTGTTTTCCCTTTAATCCAGAATTGAATTCAAAAGCAGGCAATTTAGATCTTTGATTTGAAGTATTCTTGCAACATCAAAACCCATTAGAAAATTAGGACCTGATTCTCATTTGTATGAGAATATAAATATAACGGTATTTTCAAAGGAGAAGTTATGCTTTGACAACACTGTTTAGGTTTTGGGTTTTTTTTTTTACTGTTCTAGAGCATTCTGAACTAGACTTCACAGAGGTGAGAATCATACCCCTGAAAAGCCTGAAACCTTCAGGAGCAGGAGCATAAGTATATACTGTGGAGCTAAAGCAAACTGAGCTGAGAGAGTGAGGCTGTTACCTTGAGCTACACTGGAAAGAAGTACTAGGTGTAAACAGGTATCCATGTCTCACACTTTCTCTTAAGAAAAACTCCTCTCAGATGAGTAAGATCTCCAGTAGCAACCGTAAGGGAGATCATTTTGTGAAGAAGTTCAGCTGTATTCCTACAAAATCTATGGATAAGGGCTTGGGTTGGAGAAGGGCTCCAAACCACAAGAACAAAAAAAAAAAGGTAAGTATTCTTTTTTCAGTTCAGTGATAAAAAGTGGAGAGCTGTGATTTGGCCTAGTACAATGGCAGCCAGGCTCGAAGAAGCCTTTTGAAGCTACACAGTAGTATGCATTCTCCATAAGAAATGCAGCTAACAGACCAGTAAAGTTTATCCATGGTGCAAACAGGAGTCATCAACCTGAACAGGCCAAACTGACTAAGGGACTGACCCCTGTTTGAAAGGATTTTCCCAGTTTGCCAAGAAGAAGGGGCTGTGGGTGTGTGAGGGTTGTGATTTAAAAGAGCAGAGCAGGAATGGTGCAGAAGAGCAACCACCAGGAAGCTTCACAACCACTTCCAGCAGAAACTTGAGGAACAGCTAAGGGTGAAGAGCTGCTGGGCAGAGACTTTTTCAAGAAGAGGCTTGGAATGAAGTAGGAATAAATTGGCTCCCCTTCCTTCATCCCTGCCATCTACAGAGACCTTGGGCCAGAATAAACAGACGGCACTGCAGAAATGGGAGTCCTAATCTGAAGTGGAAGCAAATTGCAAGCTTCTTACATCCCAGACCCTGTGGCTACCCTTGGGTCCGAAGGGATACTAGTGATGAAAACAGGCAAAGAAGATTCTAACTGTATTAAAAACCCGTGCTTTGCTAGTGCTGTGTTAATTGTTTTGGGTGCACTCATCCCGTTCTGAACTTCTCTGCATCTTTTGGCAGTTAGATAAGGTTCCAGCGGAAGTTTAGTCTCCCACTCACATTATGTCGTGCACACGCACCAAGAGCAGCAGCGGGGAAACGCGACAAGTCTACGGGCCCTGGTAGCTGGTACCATGTGCAGAGTTATTTGCAAGGAGTAAGCAATTTCCTGCAGGTCAAACACGCAGAAAGCCTCTTGCATATGTGAAGATAAAGGAGGTGATCTTTGTTATGAGTGTAAGGAGGAGCTTCTTTTACCTAAAGTAAAAAGTAACACCGGCAGTGGAGAACTAACAGAGTTAGCCAAAGCAGTACATTCTGTATAAATAGTTTTTCTAGGGTTTTTAGAGGTGAGAAATGCAACCTTTTTTTCCCTTCTTTTTGTGGTTTCTTTTGTCTCTGTGTATGCACTTGGTGAATACAGAGTTTCAGAACTCAACTTTTTATAGGAAATATCACTTAGTGATTAAGCTAAAACTACTTTGTCAGGACCAAGAGGTCGACGATGGGGTACATCTGCAGAACTGGGCTTTGTGATTTGCTTCTTGTCTACAGCAGGCCAAACTGAGACCTCCCAAACACCTAGAAAACTGTTCAAAGGATTGAAATCACTCTCAGAGAAAGCTCTCTGCAACTAACAGCCAAATTCATCCCCACTGTAACTTGGTTGGTTTGCTGAGAAGCAAACTTTTTTTTTTTGGGGTGCTAATATCTCCTCGAGAAAAAAAAAAGTACTATCGTTATCCTATATGCTCAAGTCAATACCATCTAGTATGTTACTTCATTTCAACACAAAATTAAATTCATTGCCTGAAAAGAAAGTACTACAAAGCACACTGATATTCTGTGTCCTAGCCACCTTGCCTGTCATCTCTCCATATACCTTTTTAAAGCTCTGTGTGTCCATAGTCATCAAAAGAACACAATGGAAGGTGGTAGGTGAACTACTGTAGGATTGTAACAGAACTGGTTTATTAGAAGATGTTATTTTCTATACTGAAAATGAATCCCAATGACTTTTAGTGCTCAGAGGATCTAACTGACATCTTCACAAATTGTGTTCCAACCAGAGTAAGTTGCAGGGGGAAGTTCTGAGCTCATCGAGACTGAGAGGAAACTACAAACAATTTGATGGGCTCACAATTTCATCTGTCGTGGCTCTCCTGAGGCTCTCAGCACCATACGAAGCTAAGCCTCAGGCTTTGTAACTTCTTGTGCCTCACTTTACCAACAGGTCCATACAATGATGCTGCTGTAAGGAGTACCTTATGTGTTGCTGTTTGCTTATTCACTGATGTCTGTGAGGATGAACAGGACTTGAAATCAAATGATGAGTGGGTGAAGTTAGCCAATGTAGAAAGAAGCTAGTAATATATATCTGTCATCAGAGTGGTAGCAAGTGTTTTACGCTTATAACTTTGTTAAGTGTGCCAAAACCCCTCTTCTATAGGACTACTACACCTCAGCAATGTTCTGCTTTGATGGATCTGTCCTTTGAATAAGGGCAGATCTGAAGAAGAGGTGAAATTGCAGGCAGAGGAAAATAATTTACAACGGTATGAAGCATTATTCCATTTTGCCAGAGCAAGTACTATGCACTTCATGCTAACAGGAACTATGTTAAGGGAAAGACGAACAATAAAAATGCTTCTAATGCATTTATTATTGTAAACATACATGCATTATATTCAAACACTCAGTATAACTTACTTACTGCCACAGGCCAATTAGATCATCTCCAATCACATGTGGAAAGAGCTCAAGCTAATCTAATTTGCCCAAGAATGCTCCATTTATTTCTGGGTTTCTGATGTTTTTATACAATTACAAAATGATCACTAAACGTGCCCTCCAGTCTAGAGCCTCTGTGCACTCAGAAATGCAAGTTCAGAGGATCATCCTTCTAGCAAGACAGTTATAACTGACTGTACTCCTAAATTCTGTTGCTTAATGGTCAATAGACAGCTGATGCTAAATAGGGAATGCTTGGTCTGCACCTGCAGAGACTGCTGCTAACAGGCAACGGCGAGTACACTCAACTGCTTACTGTCTATCAGAGGAATTAAAAACCAAACCCACCACAACGTCCCCGATTTTCTTAGTTGGCTTTTGGCCCGTGGCAGCGCTGATCTTCCTGGAGTGGACTGGATGACTCGGGAATTTTAGTTCTCGGGATCTGTTAGTTCTAAATTATTTGTTATGCATTCGAACTCCTAACTGTACAGCAAATATTCTGAGGCTATAGTATTGCAAAACTTTGTGCAGGAAAAGAGAAAACAGAAACCAGTGCATGAAGAAAAGTCTGCAGCAATATCTGCCATGTGCTTTTTTTGTTAGAAGAAGGTTTGGCACCATAGCAAAAATGGCAATGGAGACAATCCTGGTGTCATTTTCCTACACCGTCCTTCAGCGTGTGGTTATTTTAGAGCTAGAAATTTTGTTAGACTCTATGAAAAACGTGGAGAGTGCTGACAATTTGGCAGACATGACTAATTCACAGGCAAGGGGTACACGTCACTGTGTAACAAGTTGAAGGCTTGGGTCTTACGACAGGAAACATTTTGTTTCTTCGTGTTTCAGATGGATTACATTATCTCATTATTTCTGTCTAGTGGCATCAGGGTTTATCATATGGATCAAGTTAGCCCTAATAGTCTGGTTTTCCTCCTCGTCATCTTTCCTAGAAGCACTCAATCAGTATACTCACATGGTCTGAACCACTAACTTAAAGTTGGGTTCTTTTCTTCTTTCCCTTCTGTTTCTCTTAACTTAACACAGGTAATAATATTTCACTGTCACTGGGGAGCATCTTAAACATCTAGGTGACTCCTATGCATGTTTGCCTAAATATTTTCTTGGTAAAGCCAAGGCTGGGACTGTATCCATCAAAAACGAGCACTGTTCAGCACCACGTGAGCCTCATTCAGGCAGCGTTCTGCAGCTGGAGTTGTAACTGCATTAAATGTCTTCAATAAAACTGTACTTTTCCCTGGAGTGATTGAAGTAAAACATAATATTTTAGTTATATACTGTATCTCACATGAAATGTAATGATCTGAACTTACAGTATGTTAAAGCCCTTCGTCACAGCGCAAATTGAACAGTAGGCAAGATCTAGTGTACGTTACAGGACATTAAAATGAGCATTCAACCAAAAGAAAATCATAAGCTGACTCTGCCATAAATCTTGTGCACCCCTGGTGGCTATTAAAATTCCACCAAAATTCACATGCTAACGATGTGGTTCCAATCAATCCAATTTATCAACCTTGTGGGCTGATTAAAGCTATCACACCGTTACGATTAACTCATCGCTGCCGGGAGCAGGATTTTCCAAAGTGCAACACAAAGCAGAAGCTCTGACTTAACACTGGGAAGTTAATAGGAAGCTATAAACTTCTCTATGAAAAGTATTAGGATAGTTCATAAAAATCTCTGTGTTCAGTAAGGACTGATGGCTTTTTCTCTACATTTTTAAGCATTCATCTACTCAAGCAGCCAAGTAATTTATACTGCAGCCATTTTCAATTGCCATTCATATATACTCTTTAAATCCAGGAGTTTCTTCCCCATCCCACTGCTGCTCTGGACTTCAGCCCCCTCTGTAACAAAGCAGGGAGGTGTCCACTTACAGACAGGGGGAAACAGCTCCATTAATCACAGAAAAGGATTCTTTATGTAGAAAAAAAAAAAAAAAAAAGCATGCTCCACACTTTTTCCACATAAAGACGTGATATTCATGTGGAAATGGCCTGAATTAGTTTTTATGAATAGGGCCCTTGGTGACTAATTCTTTTCTGGGGAGGGTAACAGGCAAATGTTCTCCAGATGCATTCCTCTGGAATCATTCCCAGTTCTGGAAGTGAAAACTACTGTACCTGCAGTACAATACAGGGCAGTCAGTGAAACCTGATAGCAGCAGAACTAGTGCAGCAGCCTTCCCTTCACTTCTCACCATTGCCATAAAAATCTGATCTGTTGTAAACATCTACCAAATGACCTTCCAGTAATTCAGCAATACCTGTACTACCTATTCACAGGCAGACCTGCGTATGGGAGAGGAAAGTAGCTCTGGGAGGTTGTAATCCACCTCAACAACTGAGCCAAACAAAGATCTTCCAGCTCTGAAAACTTTCTGACTCTGGCGAGCAAAGTGAAATAGGAGAAAACAAATGTTTATTTCTTCTATTTCAAGCGATTTTTCGGATGGAATCTCTCTACTCATCCTGCTACGTAAGGTCAGCGCAGTAATTTAGGAGTCCGATGCTCCAAATAATCGCAAAGATACGAACAGAAATGCTCCTGCAACATCCTTTTTACAGTTTATTCACAGCGTGCTACCTTTCAGACATAAAGGTCAAAATACTTTAAAGGAACAGTAACCACTGCGACGCTCGAGGCACGGACATGGGGCAAGAGGATGTGAAGTGACTTGCACAAGCCATTCAGCAAACATCTCCAGTGGCAGTGTCAAGGATTAGCAAAGTTAAGCATTAGTAAATCCTTAACAAAGAGTTCTAAGGAAAGACCAGCCTCTCAGTTTGTCTCCAGTGCAGAGATAAGTGGCTTCTCGTAACTGCCGGAACGGTTTGAAAATTCTCCTTCAGAACTGAGAACAAACACTGCGGTCGTAATGCACTGTCCAGTTATTTGCCAAATGAAATAAGAAAAATGACACTTCCCTGCTATAACAAAGGCTATTTTTAACCCTACGAGGTTTATTTTTTTCACATGTATTTTGCTATTTCTTTGTAACTACAAAGCGAGGGGAGTCGCTGTGTATGTGTTTTATACCCTTTCAGTCCGACGGAGACTACGCTTCAATAGGGTGTTTGATGGTCTACGAGGTACACACTCCAACATTATATAAGGTAAAAAGATGAAGGGAAGGTAGATTCTGCAGTAGTTACTCATAAAGATGGTCAATTTTTTTTTTCATTGGTTGCTCTCTGAAGCATAACCAAGGCTAGAGAACAATCCTGAACATTCCAGTGTGCAGCTGGGAAGATGGTCTGATTTGGATCCCTCATGGGTCGTTTCTCACTATTGTGATATTAAGATATTCTAGACATTCAGTGTTGCTAGTGCTAGTCAGATGCCAGGTATCTCTAGACTGAAAAAGGCTGCCACTTGAAATGAAGGTAAAATAGTGTTGACAGATTCAAAAAATTATAATAATGAGTGAAGAGGCTGTTGACAATGTTCTCTCCTATGGATTTCTGCAATAAATCACAGAATCACAGAATGGTAGGGGTTGGAAGGGGTCTGGAAATATCATCTAGTCCAACCCTCCTGCCAGAGCAGGTCACCCAGGAGCAGATCCAGGTGGGTTTGGAATCTCTCCAGAGGAGGAGACTCCACAGCCTCTCTGGGCAGCCTGGGCCAGGCCCTGTCATCCTCACCATGAACAAGTTTCTCCTTGTGTTTCCACGGAACCCGTTCTGAGTGCAGTCCAGGGCAGTGCTCAGAGCTCCTGCACTATAACCTGCAAGGATGATTTACGCTAACTGAGCTAATCAATTTAACCCCCAAGCAATTTCCTACGCAGAATTCAAAAGCATCCCTCTTTAACAAGCCAAGGGTTGGTCCTCTGTTAATACACAAACTGAAGGCATTTCACAGCCTGTATGAGAAACAGTTCATGGATTCAGGTGCTGGTAAATGGACTAATGTTTTTTTTTTTTGGAGTAGTATAAAAATAAGAATCAGTCTGTGCATCCTATTTTGGTTCCCCACAGCAAACAGATGTTCTCTAATCTGCAAGGCAAGTACGTATAAAACACTATGATGGAAACAGTGTATGTACAAAGATGGCTAATCCTGCAAAACACTTCACCAGAGGTGTGGTTTTATTCATCAAATTCCTGTTTATCATCTGCTTAAGTATTTGCAAAACTTAGATCTTCAGATAGCAAAGACTGGATTTCCAGTACTTCAGGAGTGTGTGAACCCTCCCTTCTATGCTTTTTTGAAATCTGTAGCCCAGCTCCCACAAATACCATCTCCCACTGTTGGAACACAGCACTAAGGCAGGACACTATTCCACAATGTTCTTCTTTGCTGGAGTACTGAACAAAGTCCCAGTGCTTAATGCCATGCTGGACGTCTTGAAAGATATCACAACTTCTGTAGCACCAATGGAAAAAAAACCCCATAATATCTCGTGCTGACTGGAGGCAAAACTTTCTGCTGATGTTCCCTTTCTTTTTTTTTTTTTTTTTGCCTTGTTCATTTGTTTTATTTATTCTGTCTTTAAGAACTAGAAAGCAATGGACTGGTTTCCCAGATAAGGTGATACTCCAGCAGCCACAGTCAGCTGGACTGGAGAACATCAGCCGTCATATGTGCTGTGAAATGAAGCAAGGGTTTAAAAAGGCCTTAAAAATAGATCCACTCCTCACTAACATTGAAATGGATTCCTCCTCTCCTCTGACAACATAACCCGAGTTTGACCTGCAGGGCATATTGCAAGGCTCATCTTTTTTCACTCTATTTGAAAACGGGGGGATACAAAAGCTACCGCAGAAGTGGGGCATTGATCGCGCGTGAAGAGATGTTCCTTCCACTGCTGTATCGGGAGGTATTTCCAGATTACATCCATGGCATTTTGGCCATATGGAGAAGTTGCTTTTTCACATTTTCAGGAATCTAAATAAATAAATAACCCTGTTGCAGGAGTTAGGAGCTACGAGGATCAGAGGGGTTTTTTTTTGCGTTGCCCGTTCCTGGCCTCTCCAATCCTCCTCCTGCAGCTGAGATTTCTGGGGTCAGGCAGTGATCCTGGCAGGGCAGGGAAAACGCTCAGTTTGCCAAGGAATATAAATAGGACTAATTTACCAGTATACTGTCCTTGCTAACAACTGAATCTATTTCTCTTTTTTCTTCTTTTGGAGCTGTCAGAGGGTATATCCATCTCCAACAGTCAGTGTCTCCCCGCTGCCTGACGCACACCTTTTCTGACTGTTCCTTGCACAGCTCTGCCTGTTGAGAGGGTCAGGCGAGGCTCTCACTGCCCACCCCGGTGCTGGCAGAGGCCTCCCAGTAGCATCCCCACGATCCGAACCTGTGGGGTCACCCCCGTTATTTCGTTCTTGCAAAACAAGTGCGACGAGACGTTAATTACTGAGGGGTTGATGGCAGGGATCAGAGTTTGAGGTTGAGTAACGCCCGGGCCCCGGGTCGCTACGGCGCTTGCCACCAGGAAATCTGGCAGCTCCTTCCCTTCCCAAATCAAGATGTTCCATCAGCTGCAGCGAGCTGAGCGAGGAACGCTCAGGTGCTGCGTGTGCCAGTAACAGTGCTAATCGCTCTCGGTTCAGCCTTGGGATTAAAGACTCTATTCATGCCCAAAGGAGCGTTATGCAGCTGCTCAGGGTTTTCTTTTAGAACATGCATGTGGGAGGTAGGTTGCATAATGAGACATAGCCTTATATTATGTCCTCATCTGTATGTGGGAGGGTTTGAGCAAGCAGAAGCACATCTCAGTTTAAAAAAAGGCTTTGAAGAAACACCTCTTTTGGCTCGTGGGACAGATCACATGATTGTTTCAAGATGTTTCTACAGCACCTCCAGAACAGCAAACCCCTTGGTTTTGGAAAAAAAAAAAAGTTGCTTCTTGGAATCCTGGGGCACTGAAGCAAAGGTCTTACTGGCAACACACGCTGCTGGGCTTGTGCTGATACCTTACCAATGATGCTGGGGAGATCAATAAATCTAAGGGAAAAACTGGGCCTAATTTCTTTAAGAGTCTATCTGCTGGCTCCAAATTGTAGAGCTACACTTTCTAGACCAACTACCTATGCTTTAATAACTCTTCAATATGCCAGAGTGCCACAAAACAAGCTATGAGTGGGTACCAGAACTGAATTTTTGAATAGAAACAAATTCTTACGGTTGACCAAATGCACAAAGGCTTTTCTTTCTTTCACTGATTGCAAGTGCCTTTTGGGTGTATCATTTCTAGTAGTCTCTCGGGCAATACCTGTGCCAGAACCCTGCAGTTCCAGTGCCTTCAGTTTGTTTCTCAGATTCTCCTTTGTTTTTTTTTCCTCTTTATTTCTCTCAGAGCCATACTAAGCATGGAATTTGGACACACAAAAGCTGCCACCTTCATGATTTTGGGTGATAATTTTGTTTACTTTCCTCTCATCCGTTTCCTGTCCTGAGGAATGCCTTTCCGGATGGACTCAACATCTCCATGTACCCTCACACAAAATACTCTGCTGTGTGCCCATCTCCTTGGCAGTGGGTACAAATTACAGAATCCCAGCATGGTAGGGATTGGAAGGGCCCTCTGGAGCTGCTCTGGTGCCACCCCCTGCTCCATCCAGCAGGGGCACCCAGAGCAGGGGGGCCAGGGTTGCAGTGTCCATCCAGTTTGGGAATCTCTCCAGAGAAGGAGACTCCACAGCCTCTCTGGGCAGGCTGTCCCAGTGCTCACTGTGCTTCAAGGTCCTATGATGAAAGGCATGATTCATGTCTACAAAATACAGCTGCAGGGCCAGGGCAGAGCCATGGGGGCAACACCACACACCCGTGTGCAACTCTGGAGCCAAAGCCTGCGACTGTGGCATCTGGTGGGTACGTAGAAACCACTCAGTGGATATATATCTCTATTATCTGTTTATATATCTCTATTATCTGTTTATATATCTCTATTATCTGTTTCTGGAACATTTTCTGTCGATTTATGAATTAGTGAAAATGTCCTCAGTGTTTATAGATTTTTCATGCTGATACTTTTACATGTAGCTGGCACAGACTAGACAATGTTAATTATTGCTATTTAATTTCTAACAAGGCTGTTTATCCAATATACATATGCTATTAGTATAAGCTTATTTAAATAACATTGTCTGGTTTTGCAGGCATTCATAAAATTGGAAAATTATCTACATTGAAGAGCACAACCTCTCGGCTGTCACATTATCAATACATCGAGTTCTTTATGAATAATTTTCTATTTATCTCTTCTAGAAGTAATCAGAAAGGAGTCACTTTAAATAAACTTCTCTTCACAGATGATTGATTGATTATAGAAAATGTAATTTCCTATCCTTTCCAAAGATCTAGTTTCATATATAACTAAACATTTAACTATATTGGAAGCAAGTTGATTTTACTTTTCTCATGACAGAAAGGCTAAATCGATGACTTATAGCTGCATGCTGAAGCCTTCCCGATTTCAGGTGGAGTTCCCTTTGCAAGGACTGGGTGGAAAAGAAACCACCTGAATGGTTTCTTGGCAATTTCGGTCAAAAATAGTTGAATGGAAAAAGTATGCAAGCATGTGCGTGTATGTGAATCTACATACAAGGATTCGTCATGTCCTTTCTAGCCCAGAGCAACGAAACATTGCATAACAATCAAACAAGAAAATATGCTTATATTAGACATACCATGCTCCCAGCTCCCCAAGGAAAATGGTGAGGCAGCAGCTAAGCAAAGCACGACCTGCTCCTGCTCACTCCTCGGGAAGCAAAGGGACGGAGATTCGGCAGTTTTCCACCTGTACAATAAGGGAAGGGAGCGGAGGAGCCCGGGAGCCAAAGGGGCTGACTGGCAGGGGACAAGCCAGGGGTGAAGCTGGCAGCTCTTGCTCCCCTCTCCCCGAACCATCCCCGAAGCAGGCCGTGAGTTCCCGGAAAGCCACCCACGGTCACCCTGCAGCCAGAGGGCTGGGCAGGCACTGCAGCCGTGGGGACAGCACGGCTTACCCGCCTTGTCTGGCCTCGTGCTGGTCCTGCTGGACAGCAGAGAGCCTGCCCTGTGTCCCTTCTGCTGCCCCATAGACAGTGTTCCCTTCTGGTTTTTAAATATTCCCTGGGTTGCCGAGCACTCGAACAATTTGCAGATATTACAGAAATATAGAAGAGAGGGATATTTTGATTTACAAATATTACGGTCGTGTCTTGGTCATTGTCGAATGTGCTGAGGCATGACTTCACCTCGCAGACTAATACGGTTATATCCACAGTTATCCTGCCAAAAGGGAGGAGATTGTAGCTTGGGCCTTCAGAGCAGGGGAGGGATAAGCCATGCCACGTGATGAAATAGCCTTTCTTTGTCAAACATAGTTGGTTTCAGTTATGACTCAATAGGAAAAGACAGGTTCCTAAAGAAAGTTTCCACATTTTAGTGCCATTCATAAATATTTTAACTTGCTTTTACTTAATGCACGAATGAAAAAACCATAAAGAGGATTTGACCTTAAACCCTTAATTGACAAAGACTAGTTTAAATCCTCCGCAATAGCCAACTAATGCAGTACCATTATGAATCATAAGGAATCTTAGCATGATGCATTCCCATTGTCACTGAACTAGTTAAAGCCAGTGAAGCATGACTAAATTGTTGTGACATTTTCCCAGCCCTACTATTACCTGTCAGATGGGAAAAAATCAAGGCGTCAGGACAAGCTTCCATATTGATGTGCTTGCTGTTGATATTAATTGATGTAAATGGATAAGCTTGTCCATCAACAGTAACAAGCACATCTGCTCATTGTAAAAAAAAAGAAAAAAATCTTCTTAACCTTCTGTTCTTTTCAGACTCCTTTGATATGAAAAAATACTCAGTTCTATACTCGGCAAATATCATGTCTATTGTGTTTGTTTTTATATTTTTTTTCTAATTTGCTGACAAAATGAAATATGAACTATTCCGGTATTTCATGTTTTTGCTCACAATGGATTGAGTTATATAAAGTAGGACATGGACAAATTACAAAAGCCAGAACAAGCAGGGTACCTAATAGTCTTATATAACTGCAAACAGTCTGCATCTGCTTTAATCCATCATCTTCCTTACTGCTCTTCAAAAAACATTTAATTTCTTTTCTTTCTTTCTTTCTTTCTTTCTTTCTTTCTTTCTTTCTTTCTTTCTTTCTTTCTTTCTTTCTTTCTTTCTTTCTTTCTTTCTTTCTTTCCTTTCTTTCTTTTCTTTCTTTCTCTCTCTCTCTTTCTCTTTCTTTCTCTCTTTCTCCTTTCTCTTTCTTTCTTTCTTTCTTTCTTTCTTTCTTTCTTTCTTTCTTTCTTTCTTTCTTTCTTTCTCTAATTCTTTCTCTCTCTGTTTCTCTCTTTTTCTTTCTCTCTTTCTCTTTCTCTCTCTTTCTCTCTCTCTTTCTCTCTCTTTCTCTCTTTCTCTGTTTCCATCTCTTCATCAATTTTAAGTGCAAATAAGTTTTCCATAGACCAAAAGAGCAGAGATTCTCCTGAGAAGTACTACATAATCTATAGCAGTCAATCACTTGGGTTCTTTCCTGAGTGAATTTACTAATTCCCGAGGAATACTGCATGTTGTGATGCAAACAGAGTTCTCCTGAAGATCTAATTGCCAGGATAGTACTTGTGACAACAAAGCCTGCTCATGGAGACAATACAGTTTTTTCTCAAATGTCATCCTCTGCCCTATGATTATTTTTGATTCTGCCTGGTAAAAGAGAAGTAATAACAATTAAAAATACAATATAAATACTCATGCTGAAATCCGTGTATTTTTATTCAGTTCTGATTTGAGTTTAATTAGAAATGTGATATCTCCTAGCAGAAATAAAGTATGCACTGAGCATCGTGTTTGTTGTTTTGAAATCATATTAATGAAGGCAGCCACTGCTGCAGACTATATTTAGCCTTTCTGTTGACAGAAACAGGGAATAATTCAGAAATATCTTCACGTTGGTGAAATATTTACTGGAAAATAAAACCAAACATACTGAGAGAAAGGTAAATGGAAATGTGATCAAGGTAAACAGAAATACTTTCTATACAGCACATAGGAAAATTGAGGTATCTTGAAGAGAAGCAAACTTAGATGTTTTTGAATACCTAAATATTGCCATAATCTGATAAAACCCTATTGCCTTTTTCTTGTTTTACGTAGCGTAGCTATACTATGAAGTTTGACTAATTTGCAAGTAATGCTGATGTCTGAGACAGGCATGAATAATGATGAGGGGTAAAAAGAGGCCAAATTAAACTTCAACTCATGCTCTTTTTGTTAGAAACTCTGTTGGCATGGCTTTTTCCAAAAGGATCTTCCAGTCTTTCTGAGCCTGTGACTCCAAATCCAGACTGTATGTACCTCCTGGGAACAGTTCAAACAAAGAGAACCAGTCAGGCTATTGTTGAATTATCTCGCTTTTCCTTTGCACCTCTGTATGAACACCACTCCCACACCACTCCCCAGCAAATGAAATCCTGCTCTGAAGCCTGAAAGTTCCAGTTAGTCACTATTTATAACACTCACACTCCAGGGAAAAGGAGAGGGCTCACTACTCTCCAGATTCCAGCCTGGCAAGCTATTGTCTCCCAAGCCCAGCTGGTAGAAGCAAGTTAGGGGAAGGCTCTTTTCAGTTGTGATCCTCAGCTCCTTCTGCACCCTTCTTCCATTTCAGAGCAGAAAACCAAAAAGGTGCTGAAAATTCCTTTGGGTGAGATACGTCTTTTAGCCACTCCTTTCGCCTGGGTCTAATGGGAGGATTTATTTGTGAGGCCAACGTTTTCTGCTGATGTAAACAAATGAAAGAACACTGAGGAACCTCACTGAGCTGTAGCCGTTTAGCAGATCAGAGACTACAGCCCAAAGCCTTTATAAGGTAGAAAGTTCATTTTCTACTATTAAAGTGTTATATTTTAAACGATTACAGTTGAAATAAACCTATCTTTGCATCAAACCCAGAGAGACATAACACTCACTGCAGAGGTGTGATTCCCCTTGAACATAAACAAATGCTGTACTATTAGTTCTATTTTCTCTTTCCAGTGATGCTAATGGATAAAAAGTTTTCTTTCCTAATGTCAAGCTCCTTTAATTAGTAACCCTTCCCAATCTTTGATCGAAAGCAATCGTGGAAATAATGAAATGAAATATCATGGATAGGAAAGAATGGGGAAAACAAAACCAGTAACGGGAAAGGATTAAAAAGAATAAGTACTTTTTATGACCAAAAGAGGAGATAACACTTTATATTCTCTGTACTTACATTTTGTACAGAGACAAAGGAAAGTATTTTGTTCCGACTCATCTGTTGGATGCTAACTATCACTTGGCCAAGTTTCAAAAATTAGCAGCAATTGCATTAAATCCCCCACAGATACTAAAAAAGAGATATGATCTAATCAGAAATTATTCCTCTCAGGATTTGATTTTACCCAAATATAAATCAGATAAATTAAGAAATACAGGAGGAAATAGCAGGTTCAAGCTCAGTAATGATTTTTAGTAATTACTGATCTCAATTGTATTTTAACTTAAAACCTAAAATTGAATGCTACCTCATTTCCCTAGCTGTTCAAACAACTCTTTGAAAACAGAAATAACATTATGACAGTATTTAATTTCTACCACGGAAGCTATATCATACCACACAGTACAGAAGACACTGCAATAATCATTGCAGCAATTATGCAGATGTTGTTGAGCACCCAATAGGTCACGCCACGATTTATCCCAGCTTTCTCAATAGCTAAACCTTTTATCATTTTAATTCTGAAGTAACTCAATTTAATTTGGAACGGTTATTCAGTTTGGAGCTATTGAAACTGTCCCTCTCTGTGTGTATGTTTGTGTGTCTGTCTGTGAATGTAAGTGTTACTTTTCAGTGAAGCCAGATCCGCTCTTATCACCACTGTATGGTTCAAGTCTTTGTGATTTATGATAGCTATACATGTTAAATGTCAAACGTATTAAAAGACAAAAACTGGAGAAGAAAAACTTCCTTACTTAGACCAGAGGCATGAGAAAAAAACTAGGAAGGGAGCCGTATCTTTCTTTTCACTAAAATGCGTATTTGAGATGATGAAACAATTCACAAATTCATGTATAATTTATCATTTTTCAGTAAAAACATTTTAAAAAGTCAAAACGCTTCACTCTGACATTTTCGAGTGGAATGTTTTGATTTTTTTTCATTTCAAAACAACTTTTCATTTACAAAATTTTACCACTTTTTAAGATGATTCCCTGTATATTTAGTATTTTGGTCATTCTGAGAATAAAATCTCAGATCGCTTTTCTTTGAGACTACTAAAAAAATGTTCAAATCATTCATTTCTTTACCCACTTGATCAAAAAATTTGGTCACACAGTTCTCCAGCACTCCTGTAAGACTACTATGATAGTCATTTCAGATCCATTAAATGTACCTGAATAAGGTGTTTAAGCTTCTTCATTGGCATTACTGCTTTGTAAATGTTAATGCAGCTTTGGCTAAGAAAAGTTGTCCACTCTGAGAAGAAATGTGACAGCAGCAATAGCAGTAGATGGAAGCAATAGAGTAGTCCCCATAGAATTCATGCTTTCAACATTCCTCCTTTAGCCAAAGTTTAACAGAAGGGAAAAAAAAAAAAACCCAAACCAAGAAAATACTTAGCAGGAACAAAAAGAAGCACTTGCACGGATATGGTCTAGATGGATATGTTGAATATGATTCATACACTAAGTGGGATTACACTGCTGTCATAATATGAGTAGCAGCCATCAGTCTGCAATCAATGGGTCATTCTCTTCTCTCCCTGCGAGCGTGCAAATTTCTTGGCATGATGTCCCAGATAAAGCAGAAGAATCAAGCCAAACGTGAAGTTTCAAAAAAGAGAAGACTTTTCCTTAGTCATTTCTAGATAACAAATATTATCTTGACTACCATCTTGTCTATTTGTTCCACATTCCCAGAAAGAGACTGGCTTTGTATTTTATGAGCTGTGTGCAAGGGCAGCTGAATTTGCTCAGGGAGCAACCGAGCTAATACTTTCATGAGGATTCAGATGGACCTTGGATTTGGGTTTTATTCAAGGCTGAATTTAGTATCTGCTGCGTGGATGGGTAGTGGCACTGCAAGCGTGGAAGCTGGAACTGCAAGATTTAATTATTTGTTTGGTTTTATGTTTTTTTTTTTTTTACAGTGCACGCTGCAAGAAATTGGCAAAGCAGACCCCAGAATCTCAGCTAGATGTAACTGCAAGGCACTGAACCAGGCAGATCCGTTGTCATTCTCCAAGGGGTTGAAAGGGCCAGCACCAAAGAAACCAGGAGCCTTGCTCTTGTTACAGTTGAGCCTGAAGAACCATGTGTGTCATGGTGTGAAGTAGATGGTTGTCCACTCTGAAACAACTCTGTGGAGAAGGGCATCTCTCCTGGACCTTTTGACCTGGGGTCAGAAAGCTAAGAAGCAGCCTTGTGAGTTAGCAGTGTCCCTGTATCCAGAACACTCTCCAGATTCATCCCTACTTTTATTTCTGGCAAAACTGTTATAAATTATAAAAAGCAGAAGACAGAGACTTTTGCAGAGGTGAGAGCTGCAAGAGACAACGGGTTAAATCTTGGCCAAGTGAATCAAATATACAGGGAATCATCCACCTGCACAGGCTAGAAATAAGATCATTTCAAAGCTTATAAGTGAACTTGATGCTGTCCTTTAATGTGCCACTAAACAATTCATAAAGTTCATGGTTGGAGTTGACCCCTGTTACTCTGCTCCTTCTTGGCAGTGTTTCCAGGAAAAAGCTATTGCCCAGCTGTAGGAAGCTCAGCACAGGAAACCAGATGCTGATTTGAAACAAACCAAGGATTATCATGATCAGATCCCTACGGACCTACTGACTGAGCCCAACAATATATTAGATATCAAACTGTACAGACCTGGGATCTTTTAGACCAGGAGATCTTCAGGCATCTATATTCCCTATAATTAGATTCTTCACAAGATTATGTTTTTAGATTGCTATGTAAAAATTACTTTAAATTACACTCATTGTAGCAATTGTACCAATGGCTTTGTCTGTACAGGTTTTTGTTATGCCAGGGGACACACTGCTCTAAGTGACAGAGCAGTTAGGAGTTACCAGATTTAGTGATCAATCTGCCTTTTAACATTCTCTACCACTTGTTTATCAATTATATTTTGTTTAATAACTGGGGTGCTCTCAGTTGTTAAGGAAAAGATGTAAGACACACTTTCAGAATGCCCAGAATACTCCCAGATACAGGAGACAGCAGAGCTCCTAAAGTACCATTTGATGCCCAAGCATACTGAAAAACCCCACATCAGCCAGAATACTCTCTTAACTCATCAAAGTACTTGTGCTTTGCTAATGAATAAACTAATGAGTAATGAATAAATGAGTAATTAATAAAATAATGAGTAATTTCAACAGCCATTCCTGACTTCAGTGGTTCAAATGATGCAGATATTTGCCTTGCACAGTTAGCCAGGGTAGCATATGCCAACAGAAAAACTGAAATCAGGCTTGAGACCAAAGAAGTAGCATATTATATGTCACCCAAACTTTTCCCTGGTCTGGGAGAAACAGGCTATTTGTATTTGTGAGCAAACAACGGTCCTTTGTCGAGGTTTGCTTCTAAAAATGTGTGGCTTTAGGCATTGAACTGATATGATTCTGCAAAAGACGAAGTTAAACATTCTAGTCTCTGTATAGAGAGCTGGAAGAGGTAGATCACCATAAGGAGTGATTCATCTAAGACTCTCAAGACACTGCAGTCAGGTAAAGTCAGTCAGTGTGGATATGCTCCCAAGGAACTGTGGTGGTAACAGCGGTAATTAGATCTTTAAACTAGTATTTTCTTAACCAAAGTGGCAAACACCCTATTTTCCTCTGTGCTTTGAAACGTGCACATATATTTACAGCCTTTCTTTTAAAGAGTTTTCTTGCTTTTATAAAGTAAAATCCTTTCATGATAAATTATAAGACTCAAACAATAACCTGCAAAAAACATCACTAAGGTCGTCATCAGAACCAGTGAAAACAGTAAAATGCAAACTAATAATTTCTGACTGCGAAAGGCACATAATATCTGTAACTTTTCTCATCACTTCTGTGTGAGGCAGGATTGTCCATTTTAAAATGACTTGTCTCTATGACCATGAAAATCCATTTCTGCTTTGCCATATAGACACAACTAGCTCTCCAGGACTGAAGTAACTGAAGTTTCCAGAGGCCATTAGCTCCATAAATAGTTCCTTTTTCAGTATAGCCATATGCAGTGGTTCACTGCACCCACGGCGCTTGGCAGTACCGCGGGATTCAGAAATGCTCCATGAAGTCCAGTGCAGAATGATCTGTTGGAGAACAAATCAATCCAGCAGCTTTCCTAAGATATATTTCAACTTGTCCACTTGCTTGATAAAGAACAGAACCCGCCGTAGTATTAATAGGAACAGGTAGAACTCAATTTGTTGTGCCAGCAGCTCTCTGCTGTCATTTTCTACCGTCATTTCAGAGCCAGATTCAAAGGCAAAAATGTCTGTAGTACAGTTAGAAGGAATGCTACTCCTTCTCCCTGCTAGCTGATCTGATTTTTTCTTCTCATTTTCTTCTCTTTCCTGCCTTTGTTCGTGCAGAGGAGTGGCACAGTAGCGGTATCAGTGGTGCTGCTGCTGCTGTGACAAACCCTGCTTCAAGCCTGTGCATTTTTCCATTAACTTTGAATGCCTGATCTGTTCTTTTCTGGATATGAGGTGACTTATCCTACTTCTGCAGAAGGCTTGTCCACTCGGTTTTAGGAACTACCTGAACTCAGCTGGCAGCCCCCTATATAGTCAATGGAAAAAATAAGCACCTCCAAGATACCGTTGAGTTTTTAGGTGGCTGAATCATTCTCTGTGTGAGCTTCTCTCATCTTTTTCAATACTGAAGAAGCCTGGGAGAAGCAGTGTCTTAGCTTAGTTGCCTTGAGTAGATTGGATCAATTCAGGATTATGGGACAAGCATAAATGCTCAACTGAGTGCTGAGAAGCAAACTACCCAGTACATAATCTCCTCTGAATGTATGGTGATAATGCAGAAGAGCAAACTGCTTGAGCAGTGGAATATCACTATCATATTTAGTTTAAATATTTGCGTATATTTGTTTGGTTTTATACAATTACTGGTATAATTCACCATCGTGCAGGGGAGTAACAAGTCATGGGCAACGAGTAAAAGTCTGTACCTTAAACTACAAAGATACTGGATTAGATGATAATAAAGGTGACTGAATTTGAAATCTGATGTGAATAGTGAGAATGTGGCTGTATACATCATTCATTTTCTGTCCCCTCACATCTGATGTATTTTGGTACTAGAGATTTCAGCTGCTAGCTGATCTTTTTTGTTCTAGAGATGAAGCTTCAGACTTGGTTACTATTATTCAGCTAAAGCTTTTTCTGATGCCTGGACTAAAGAGAATTGTAACTCCAGCTGTCAGCTTCCAGCAGCCAATAACAAACCTATTTACTTGGAAACTTTGCCAATCTTAATTAACTGTTATGTATACTAGTATGTGCAAGCACTGCACATAACTACTGCTATGCCTGGGTATGCGTTCTTTACCTTAAAACATCGGTGCAGCCCTATGATTTTATAGCAGAAGGGAGAAAATAAAGCTACTTTTGTTGTCACCCACTTCCCCCTGCCTAGTTTTCCAACATATCAAGATTTGTTTATTTGCTTGGGTTTTTTTTTCCCAAACATACATCTACTCAGGAGGACATCCAATTGAGTCTGAAAATGCTTTTTGCAAACTTACCTGCAATGTTAACCTACTATTGTTGCTTTATGTTTGTGTGTATGGGAGTGTATATATACACTCACGCATATGGCTGAACATATGCTTAGGACAATTAGAAGACAATATGAAGCGAAAGCAAAAATCAAGACACCTCTCCATTTTTTTTAATGTTTAGTTTAGCACGTTCCTTTGATTTGAGAGGGAATATTTCAGGGGCATTTTGCAGGTAGGATAACTCAGCACCTTTCCTATGAGGCAGTGGTCTTTTAATTACCCACGCTGGTTCGTTCGTGCCGTGGTTGACGGCCAAGGAGCGTAAGCGTATAAAAGCTCGGACACTTTGCCTTTAGAGCCTTCTCAGGTTAGTATTTCTACTCTGTATTGCCTGTTCTTTCATATTTTTTTTTTTATTTCACAGCCACAGCCAGTAAGCTGGCAGCAGACAACTTCTTCTCTAAGTATGTCTTAACCCTGACCTGCGTGAAATGTATCAGAGCAACGGTGGGTATTTCTAATCACGCTATAGGAAACAGCTCTCTGCAAGTGGCTGTCACAGCCAGTCACTTTGTCTTATTTACCAGCACACAGGTATCTGAAGCACCCCAAGGTATTGGTAAGTAATTGGCATGATGATTCCAATCCATTGCTAGCTACGAATTAAATATCTAAACAGTTCTGGTTAACAAATTAATTATCCTAGTGGAAAATCACATCTTTAGTTTATTCAGTGAGCTGGAAATAGAACCGAGGGTAGACATTGCTGCTCCCACAGTAACTATGATTTTTGATGTGAAAGGAGAAGGCAAACAAGTTAAGACACATCTTCCTGATGTACATCGTAGATGGTTTAAGACCCCTCACCTAATCCGGGTCTGTCAAAGGAATCAATGCATTCAATAAGTAGTTTGTAGCGAGAGGGGCGTAGCGCTGAATAAAGAGGACAGTAAGAAGAGTCTGACACTTGAAAGGTCTTTGACAGCCTGTGGCTGACTGCTGATAGTGTTTAGAATAGACTTATTATCAGCCCTGGTGTATCTTATCAGTGTGAATGGGGTTGTTTGAAAATTAAACACTCTGAAAAAAACAAAACCCGAAAAGCAGCCTCACACTTGGTATTTTTAATACTCTTGCACTGAAATATACATTTCCAAAAACTGAAAAAGCCCAACCATTCTTCTAGTGGAAATTCTTTTTAATTATTTTCTGCTCAGAAGAGGCAGAATCGAACCATAGCTTTATTTAAGTGTGTTGTTTTAGCACTATCTAAGCTTATAAAACCAGAATGAACTATTTTTATTTAAAATGATTTTTGTAAATGGAAAGAAAAATACAAACATCTTTTTTTTAACCTCCTTTTGTTTGTTCCTTTGTTAATATCTTGCTCTGCTAGGTTTACAAATCCTAAATAAATAGAAATTAGTGCTCCTTACTTTGCAGTCCATTTGCTTTAGATGTTTGCCTTGAGGGACATTTGTGTATTCTACTAATGGCTGCAGCAGAGTGCTGTCTCATTTTCATTCTGGCAAAAAAAGGCCGTTTCCATGGTTACAGTTTCATTTGCTAGAGAGAAACTGATGGCTGTTAGTGATCCCATCATAAGCAACTTCTGTCAGATTTCTTATCAAGTAGACATATTTTGACAAAGTGAAAGATAACACCATAATAAGAGAACTAAGTTGCTACTCTATGTAATGAACCATTTAGCATTAAATGAAATGTGAAACCACATTCTTAAGACTGAAGGTGCAGAGGAAAAAGTAATATTTATAATTTACGGAAATAAAAATATTCAGTGCTGGAATAATGATAGCCTGCTTGCTTTCTGTTGTCAAGGTAAATCTAGTAGCACAACACTGATTTATAGTTTAGGGTCAGGTACAAACCTTCACCATCATCTGTTTCTCAAAAAGGCTCCACGGAACTGCAGTAACTTTGGTGTTCTCCCGTGGTAGCCTGTGTGGCTAGCTATGGGCCAAGGAGGAGTTAAGGGCTAAAAGCATGGTTGGTAGGTCAACCCCACCAGCCCCAGCTCAGCGTGTAAGTCTTAGTCTAGCATTTTGCTCCACAAAATTCATGCCATCTCTATTCACAAATAATACTGCAGACTTGGAAACCTGGAAGACACAGATCACAGAACCGTAGAATGGTAGGGGTTGGAAGGGACCTCTGGAGACCGAGTCCAACCCCCCTGCCAGAGCAGGGGCACCCAGGGCAGCCCACACGGGAGCAGATCCAGAGGGGTTTGGAAAGTCTCCAGAGAAGGAGACTCCACAGCCTCTCTGGGCAGCCTGGGCCAGGCTCTGTCAACCCTGATCTAATCCAACCCTGGATTAGATCCAATCCCGTGAGCTGGGCAGGAAGCTAGACCACAGACAAGATTTGCCCAAAAATATTCTGCTGTGGAGAAAGTGCTTATGGGAGCCCTACACAACCTGAAGACTGAAGTTAAATATGGTTATTGAGGGGAAAAGGAGATAGTATATGGCTTAATTTTGGAGGGCTGCCTTACATTTAGACTCTTGAAGGTATCATACAAAGACTGCACCACCAGGTCTCCAGGCCTTCTTGGTTCATTATCTTTGGAACGTTTAAATAAAACCTCCAAAAACTAAGCAAGGGAAGAATGGAGGGGTACAAATAAAGCATACTTAAATACTAGGATAAAAACAAAACACCGTGAAAAATACATCCCAAGAGGTTGCAGAAGAGGACTGAAATAACAAAGAAAGGAATACTCAGGTAAAATTAAATACTAATACACTGTACATAAGGTGGATACCCTGGGGTTAAGTTGAAGATTTGTAGAGTATACTTGTATTAATGCATATCAAGCTTTTTCTCCTTAGACTCCTCTATAAATCTCCATCTATATACAGATATTTGTTTAAAATTTAATCTCACTTGAAGCAGAGTATCAGTTCATTATTGCCCTTCACTTCTGTAGTCATTCAGCTTTACAAGTGATGTGAAATGCTATCAGGCTAAAATGATAGAGCCTGATGCTTATCTAAATTAAAATTTTTTATATTTCTCCAGCACATATGGAAATGGGATGTAAGTCTTTAATCAGTTTTAAGTAATTCGTTATTACCTTGCTTTGGAAAGGCCTTTTAGAATAGCAGAGAGAGGCCAGCAGTGGTGCAGAAGATGCACTCTGGGATCAAGGCTATATGTGAATTTGAATTACCTCCAAAAAGCCTCCAATCCTCCAAAGGCTTTTCTGAGATACAAAAGCAGTTCATGTCCCGTAGATTCATCTTTAATTCTTTGTTATTATAAGCACTGTATACTCCATGGGATTTTGAAAGTGTTCACTTGCCTGTCCTGGCTTGTGTTATGCTTTAGGAGAATCTTAGCTTTAAGGTACCCGTTTGGCACTTGAGGCTGCTTTGGACATTTCAAATATTACTTATAACCACAGTGTATAATATTGCCTGGAAACGTGGGCATTAGAACTCAAAATGAATGGCACTAAGCTCATTCTTGCAGTGTTCTTCAGAACTGGACCCTGCAGCAGGACTGTTCATGTGCTGATGCACGTGCTCCTGGAACTTCTCTGAATTGAGGAGCCTATGTCAACGTGTCTGGATGCAAGGCTGAAGCCAAAGCCACCCTCTGAAGTCCTGTTGACGAGGTCCTGTTTCCTTCACGAGAGCCAGGTATTAGTTTCTTTCACATCCAAAGATCTTACTGGCTTGGCTCTAGACTAAGCCCCTCTGACATCTTTCTTTCAATAAGCACAAAGGATTGGATCTTCTACAGCAGCTGGTGCTGCCCTACTTCAGGATCCACTGAAGGTAATGGTAAAACCCTCTCCAGTTTGAACTCCAGCAGATTTAGATCCATGGTACACGCTTTGGAAAAATCCCACTCCATATGGTTTCTAAAGAGCTAGTGATGAACAAAAGGCACTGAAGTAATCTGTACCTTTCAGATGGGATTTCGAACGTATGTATAATAACATCAGCGGCACAGAAATTGAACGCATGGCACTCTATTAAATTCCAGGAGCTGTAGTGCTGTATTTCTAAAGCTGGGGGAATGTTAATATCTATGTTTGCACTGCAGCTGTGCTTTACCACAACCTTGGGAATCTCTCTGTTTAGGAATTAGAGTGAATTAGAGGCAGGGTGAGTGTATCCATAACAGGAACAGGGGCCGAGTGAGAGAGGATGTAGGGTTTGCATAACCCAAGAGCTGTAACTTCAGCAGGCAGAGGTCTTCACAAGACATACAGCTTCCTTAATGCCTCTCAGGAATCTGAACGGGACAGGCACAGAGAGAACAGGTAAGCTGACATAATTACCCCAGAAAGGCCTCCCTAGAACATCAGGTTTTGGAAATTCTTTCTCTACCTTCTTCCTTAAACACAAACTTCAGATGATCGTGCTTCTGTATTTACTGAAGCTGCTGTTGTAAGGAGCACAGATGGATCTTTCCTTTTTCTTTTCATCATATACACACTGTTTACCACAATCCACACTAGGATGGAAATAGTTCTTTTTTTGCAGAAAGAGTGGCAAAGATGACTTAACTGCATTGCCAAGATTACCAGAAATGTAAATGGAAGATGAATTATTTGGTAACATGATTAAAATAGGTTTAGGGTCAGAGCTGCAACTGCAGTTGAGTCCTTCCCCGAGTACCTAAATAAGTGGCCTAATTTTAAGCAATGTTTTGCTCTTACACAGTTTCTAATTTGAACAACAGTTGCTATGTTGTCAAGTTCTAGGAACAAGCAGTCCTAACATTTAAGTGCCTAAGAGTTTTACAGGTTTGATTTTCAGTGGGATTTGAGCACTGCATTCCCATAGCTCCTTCTAAAAAATCACAGATGAGGAATTTAATCTTTACTCGATCTTTTAAAGCAGAAAAAAATCTGTGTAGATCTATTTATTTGTTAGTGCCTCAGTGAAAGATGCCATGTCACCTTCTGGTGCCAGGGATCTGCTTGGGCAAACTGACAACTCTGAGCACCAACGAAAACTGACAACTTCATAAGCTTGCCAAGTGCTAGGGAGAAACGGCCCGTGGTGCACGAAGGGCTTTTCATGTCCCAGTGTCCAGGATGCTGCTCTGTGGGAAGAGGAAAGGTCCTGACTCAAGTTGTTTCCCGTTCAAACAAGAAAAAGTAAAAGCAAACCTTGAAGCATTATCAGTACCTTAACAAACCCTGGGTCTGACACATGTGAGCCAGGAAAAGAGAAGCAGAGAAGCTCCTTCAAGCTTTTATGGTAAATACCAAGGTGCAATTTAGTGGCAGGGTATATCACAGACAGGTATCTCTTAAAAGACAGGTCTTATCCTGCATAAAAGAAAAACAAATTTTCTGAAATCCGTGTTTCAGTCACTCCTGGTGCATTGATGTAACATATTTCCAAAGCAATTTGCCATTCATCAAAGGCAGTGACATCAGTTTTCACAGGACATATCTCAACATTCATGTAACAAATGGAAGGGGAGAGCAACCGGAGCAAAACTGACCATTTCCAATAAACCAAACTCAGACAGATACTACATGAGGTATTCTGCTGATAAGATATTCTCAATTTCATTATATCACCTGAATTTTCAAGGCATAAATTTCATTTTTCCATTTCAAACCGATCCCAGAATGGATGCCTTCAGAAATGGTTAAGAATGGATAACACACAGACAAATAATAATAAAAAAAAAAGAATAGACAGACAAAAAGACAGACAGACAGATATCAGTGCATACTGGTTTGATCATGTTAAGATCAAAGGCAACACATATTTTGTCCAGAAGGATGCACAGAAGATCTGTTCATGCTGCATATACCACAAGTTGCAAATGTTTCCCAGCACCTTAGGCCAGAAGCCAGGACTATGAAAGGTTTCAAAAGGGGGCATGTAAGGTGTGTTTCCTTTTCATTTAGTATACACAAACCAAACTTTTGGAGGAAAAAGACTTTCCAAAAAAATTCTGACTGAAAACGCTGCACATGACATTTCCACATTGTCCATTTTTCTGTTCAGAAGCTTTAACAAAGAACTGACTCTTTTCTGCAAACTACAAGCTTAGAATTTCCCAATGAGAAAATGAAATTTCCCAGGCAGCTTTCATGTATTTTTATTTTCTTTCTACTTCAATCATTCACGAAGTGGAAAGAAACCATTTAGCACTGTACAGCAGGATTACACAATAGTTCAGTGACAGGAAGTGAAAAATAATGTTACTTGTGGGGAAATTACACAGTTATCTAATTAGACAGGATATTGTGACATATAATTAGTTTATGTTTGCTGAGTACTTAAACAAAAAAAAGCAAAGCTCTTTATAAATGCTAACCATTAATATTTAACCTAGGCATATATAATTAACAAAAGCCTGTTCTAGGCAAAGCATTAGAGCTAATTAACAACCCTACTTTCATGAGAAGTACTAACATATTCTACATTTTCCTAAGATGCTAGGACCTTGCTTTTAAGAATGAAATACAGAAACTGTGCAGTGCTCTTAAATATTAAAAATAGGAATTCAAGGTTTGGCCTTTTTTTAGTTTTTTTTAAATAAAACCATCCCCTGGTATATCACACAGTTACTCTTTCCCAAAGCACTTGTGGGGTTGTTTTTGGAAGGCTTCCACCTAACCAGGTCTTACTTGACTTCTGGAAATTAATGAGATGCCATTACAGAAGAGTTTGGCAGCAGGCTGAGCAGCCATCACTCCCATTTCACTGACACAGATAAAGCTTGGAAGGAATTCCACAATGTCAGTGTACTCACATCAGCGTGAACCATGGCAAACGAGAACTGAGCCAGGCCTATCATATCCAAGGGAAAGGTGAAATTTGGGATTCGAATTAGGGAGAGAAATATGGCAGGAGTTAGTAACACTCTTTGCTGATTGTGACAAAAGTCCTTGGGTGTTTTTTTTGCATGCAAACGACTAGAGCTCAATTCAGAAGGCAGGGGGAAAAAATAAATACTGAATTGCAGAAATGAAGTGGCAAAGGTTTGATGCAGAGCGACCCCACGTTTAAGCCAAAACAAACCTTTATGACATGTGGTGTTTATACGAAGAATAATGACTTCTGCTATTTCCATCCAGCTACTCCATGGAGCTCCGGACCGCTGTAAATTTTGCTTGGTACATGAACTTTGGGGACACATTTTAACGATAAAAATGTTGTGCACTGACATTTTTGTTTGGCTTCAGTTCTTCGAGCAAAGTTTTAAATTTTTGTTTTCCGCGAAGGAAACAGAATCTGATGTTCAACTACAAAAAGAACCCTAGTCATAACCAAACTTGAATTTTCTGGTCTGTATGGTATGAATTTTCCCCACAAAAAAAGGCAGTACTATGCTGCCCAAAATGTCCCTCAGTCCACCCAAGATGAACAATACCTGTATGCTTACAAAATACTGACCTGATGAAAAAACAAGTTAGAAATGTCTTCCTAATCAGTACGATTAAAATAGAGACAGTCTTGGAGGATTCACTTGCCTGTTATTTTACTGAGAGATTGCACAAAACACACTCAAAAGTGAGACAGAAACAGAAGGAAAAACATAGGGTGAGTAGCAAAAAAAAAATCCAGGCATGACACATATTATTGCAATGTGAGAAAATAAAAAAGCAATAAACAAAAATAGATATTGAATGAAATCAGTGCCTGGAAAGCTAAGGGAACAAAATGTGCCTAATGACTGTCCTGCAAACCTTAGGCAACGGTTCTGTGCTCATGCAAACAGCTCTATTTCTGTTAGCTGGACTCTCCATGTAAGGATAAAATTTTGCAGCTGAGTTCCTAAAAGACTTAAGTATATTTATGTGCTTGTTCATGTCTCATTAATATAACATAATCTGTTATCTCCAGTTCCTCATCCTGGGAGACTCAAGTAAATCTTAGCACTAATTTCTAAGATCCATCAGCAAAATATATTTACTATATATACACTGAGACAGAATCCTCAGCTTATTTTGAATGAGTACTTATCCAGGGGTCTTTTTTCCCCCCCTGAAGCTAATAATTGAGGACATGACCCTTTAAATTTCTATCCATTGGGTCTAAGAATCAGAGTAATATCATAAATCATTTCACAAAAAGAATCCAGCTAATATCAAACAAAACCCCAATATATTCAAACTTCCAGTTTGATCTCTACAAGTTTTCCACCCCAAGCCCTGAGGATTACATACCAATGTTATTTTTCAAATTACTCTTTCAGTTTTCTGGACTCATGGTAACTTTAGATAAATGCAGACTTTCATTCCAGCTGATACATGATCCTCTTACAGTCGGAAGAGGAATTCATTTTAAACTATAGAAGTATGCAGAAAATGGAGACACAAATCAAGTGGTCTTAACAGATGTGATCTCATCAGGGTTCCATTTGTTAAAGGAAATCATTGAATATTAACTAAAAGTTAATTAGACCTAATTGCCAATTAGAAAGAAAAAGTAATTTGAAACTATCTGCTGCCAGTGTCTTATTATTACCTTTGAGAAGCCTAAATCTTGAAAAGGGTATGTTACCTGCCCAGAGATTAATTCCAATTTGCTAAGTCCATTGATAAATTCTGGTACGTTAAAGGAAGTCTCACAGACCTCAAAAGATCCAAAAGGAAAAGACAAACAACTTGTCAGGGAAAATAATGCAAAATGTCAAATTTAGAAACTCAGTTCAGGGCCTGTTTTTTCATTATCTTGTCCCTTAATTTTGTAGTATCTTAGTCCTTAGTTTTCCAAATAAAACATTTTTATGAAAAGTAACTCTTTAGATAGAACAAGAAACTGCAATTCACCACTGAACCAATCTCATAAAAACCCAGCACCTGTCCCTACCTAATCATTCCAATTTTCCAATTCCTGAAGGACCACTGGTACCATTAATTAAGTGGGTTGCATTATCTGGTTTCTAAAATGCCAGAAAGAAGAGATAGGCAGCATATCCTATAGGAGCAACCTGCTCTAGTGGGAGGTGTCCCTGCCCATGGCAGGGGCTTGGAACTGGATGAGCTTTAAGGTCCCTTCCAACCCCTATGATTCAATGATATCCAAGCAATTCAAGCACTTAGGAGGATAATGCTGCAATAGTCTGAATTCTCAGTGTAGCCTTTTTCAATGAAGGTTCCCCATCACACTAAAAAACATCCCATAAAAATACTAGTCTTGCTGCTTGACACAAAAAATACCCCCCACACATTAATAATTTGAGTCTTTCTGCTTCAGATTTTTTACTGATTTCCAGGTATTACAGCATGGGATCAGTCCAAGTTGTCCTGGAGTTTTTTCAGCTGAGAGTTAATGTGCATTGCAATTTATTTGTATGTCAGCTTCTACCCGTGAGTTGCCATATGAAGTGGCTCAGCAGACTCTACTGACGCCTTCCACTGCAAAATCCACATGATTGACTGGATCCTTTTTTCCAAACCCGATCCAAACCCGGCTAATTTGGCACGGGTTTGGTGAAACATCAGTTGTTCTCTCGACCCACTGGGCTGATTTTGAAGATCTCTAAATAAGATAACATCACGTTGTCTGGAGTAAGGATGGATGGATGTCGCCAGGTAACTTTCAGTAAGTTTATGTTCTGGATTCACACTGCAGAATGCCCTTTTATTAAAAGAATTTTTAGACCCAGACTTAAGGCAGCTGTGAGAAAGTTTTGACAGAACGAATAGAAATTCACAGCTCAGGTCTCATTATGAAATGAAACACCAGCCGAGATGAAGGTGACATGCCAGGTCTTTCCCATAATTCTGCACATTAATAGTATTTCTGCCTTAAGGATTTGGGGAAATATTTAATATTGTTTTTTCGGATCACAAAGAATTGGGGTTTTTTTACGATCTCTTCTTAAACAGACTGTCTGTAATCTGGACATTTTCCAGTTCCAAAATAAGCTTTTTCTAGCATAATGTTTATTCTTAATGGACAATTATTGTCAAGAGGGCTGTGCAATTCCTTAGTAACCACAAAGGCATTCTGTGGCAAAGACTCTAGGCACTTCTGCATTTGTTTTATAGTGTCTGAGTATAAATATGAATAAAGCTGCAAAGGATCAGTAAGAATGAAAGCAACAGCAGAAATAATATTGGGTGAAATTGCAGGAGAAAAGTAGGGGCAGCAAAAATTCATCTATCAATACATTGCAGGAGATTGCTTTACTGAATCTGTCTGGTTCCATAAATACCAGGAATACAGAGACATATTCGGTTTCTTCTTTTCTACTATTGTTTCATGATCTATGCCCTCATTCAGCACATATTTACTTACCTTGGGTTGAGCAGTTACATTGCTCTGTTGATCAAAAATATCTCAAAAAAATCACAAAGCATATTCTGAGAGAATCTTTTCATATTACAGAAGTGTCTTCCAATGTATTTATTTTTAATTTTTTTGTTTCAAATGAGAAGCCAGGGCACATCTGCTTTAGAACAGTAATTTTCAATGCAGAAAAAACCAGATTACCTCTTTGCCTCATGTCTTCAGGAAAGCCTGTGACACATTTAATTGCTTAACAGATTTACTCTGAAGATGCTACTTAGAGCACAGTAAGTATACCTGAATGTTTACAAGAGTAATCCTAACAGAGAGCTAGCAAAGTCACCTACCAAATGACCTTATGTGGAACTCTGTAGCTTGTCAGTACTATCAGTATTAATTTTTTGTTTGTATTGTGCACATTACACTTCACAGGTATCTTCCAATCTCAAAAAACATAGAGAAATAATCTTAATGACCCAAAATTTCACAAATGCTGTTTTGCCACAGTTGATGGGAAAAAAATGACCTGTTTGTTGTCACTATACAAACCTCTCTCTTGTAATCAAACAAACCCCCATTTCCTGCTAGTAATATAGGGCCCATGGCACAGGGAGAGGACTACTGCTACCCCTCTGTCTTGTGCTTTAAAGCCCAATATTTGCATTTGGTGGGCAATTTCAAAGGGCTGCAGTTATTTGTACAGCGGGTAAATTTCTCTTTTGTTTTGTGGTTAGTTTTCCATTGTTTTTTTTTTTTTTATTTGGTTTCTTTTCCCTACGGTAATGGGGCTTGACAGCGTGAATCCCTCTTGGGGAAACTGGACATATGTAGCTTTTAATTTCTTCTGGAGAAAGGAGCAGCTAAATTAAAAGTAGCAGGATGTTTCTCACAAAAGGACAAATTTTCTCCCCAGCTTGAGTTGTGGCTCAACTTGAATAATTTTGTGGGAGAAGTCGTGCTCCATACTGGGGAACGATTGCCAGTGGCTCAGCACATTCCCAGTGGGCATGTCACTGTAGCACAGTTTCCCTGAATTCCACGCAGAGTGGAGTCACCACGGTGTTGCAAGAGGGAAGGTCCCAGTCGTTCCGGTGAGAATGTTGTTTGGGTGAACAGTTCACGATTTGGCCTTCAAACGAGAATGATCTTTTAAGTGACACCTCAGTGAAAATCTGGGTTGGATGGCAGGGTACCTCATAAGCACTTGTGTGGCCATGAATAAGGCTCCTTGTTTCCCTGTGTCTTGGTTACCTATCAGCAATACTTTCTTCTCTCACAGCAGCGTTCTGAAGAGTTCATTAATATTTGTGAAGTATTTAAATGAAGAACTTACTGAAGTAGAAATAATTCAGGGCTGGGCACCTGGGTGCACGCTATTATTCCCAGCACAAAACAAAACAAAACAAATCCCTAATTGATTGGGAGTGTTGAGGAAACGTTCTTCCACGTTCCTCAGATGGCAAAAAAAAAAAAAAAAAAAATATTACAAAATACAAAAAAAAAAAAAAAAAAAAAAAAAAAAAATCTCAATGTATACAAAATATCAATAGGACAAGAAATTGTGCTTGAAGCAGAAACTTCGACGCTGTGCCTCAACTTAACTAGAACCATCTGTTCGTGCATGAACAGTAGTAAAAGACTTGAACAAACACAAAGCAGAGAGCACACGCAAAGCCAGGTGATGAGCAAGTACCAGCGCAGCTCACGTCACCACACAGCCAGGAGAACAAGTTTATCAGGAGTACTCAAGAAGGGGCAAACAGGTCTAATTAAAAAAAGCCTCCACAAGTCCGACCCTGCAATTAATCGCGATAGCTTACTGAAGTAACGATTAACCGCAGCTTAAGTGATAGTCTGAAGAGTGAGCAGCTTCCTGGGAGACAAAAAGTGTGATGTGGGAAACGAGACTTCTGAATTTGGTAATTTGTACCTGCACTCAGTACCTCGCAAGACGACGTTCCCAACACGACTGGCCCAATTATCGGGCTGGACAGAGATCCCTTTGAAAATCTGGGTTTCAGTCAGACTGAAAAGATGCGCAGTGTATTACCAGAGGGAAAAGGCAGGGATTTGAATTTTAATGCAATGCTCAAAATTTTGATGTGTTTATTACTATTTTCCCTTAGATTTTCTTCAGTGTTTTAAACCACAAAAAAAGTAGATGTGGAGGTGAGGGAGCAGTCAATGAATATATCAAAAAAAGTATTTTAAGTTTTAGGCGGATGCTCTGGAGATGGACGTGGCGAGCAGGCTCGGATGAAATGAATACAGAATCTGAATCACATACAATTTACCTCAAGATTCCAGCAATATTGTCAGTGTTCTCTGGTACATTTGATTTCAAGTAATATGTTTTATATTTCATTATTCCATCACATTAGAACAGTTACTCTACAATTAATAAGAACTGATTACTTTCTCTAATGAGTCATTGTTTACCACTGGAGACTATTAGTTTAGCTTAGGGTCTTGAGCCTAAAAGCACAATTTTTGCAAAACACTTAAGGCAATCATAAGTCCATAGAAGCCTTCTGTATAACCTATTTTACTGACAAACAATTACATTTTAGATTGAAGAGGTGAAATGATTAAGAATATTTGACTTAGTTGCCATGACAGCATGCATTTTTCATCAGGCAGAGTGTAATTACTACAATTTCAATGATGTAAAATCAAGAAAGATGATAACAAACAGCAGAACCATGGAGATATTGCCATTGCAACCAGGTTGCCATGGCAACAGTGATAATAATCTCAGTGATAGATGTTTTCTCTTGCTCTTTCCATTTTGTACGGTTATAACATTCAGAGCCAGTTTTTACCACAGCTTTTTATAGTTTATTAGACTGTCAAAATAGTTTATGAGATGTTGTTGCAAAGGAAATGACTGAGTTCCGCAGCCTAATAAAAATGCCAAATACTCTGTTTACATACTGCTCCAGCATTTAGCAAACATTAAAAAATTGTATGAAAAATGATTTGATATTGTATCTGTATTAATCAATTTGCAAGGCATAAGCTCTGTCACTGAAGGTCAAACGAATACCTTCCAAGCATTACTTTTAGAGAGCTCTTTTAAAGTTTATTCTTGACACTACGCTGCCAACTCCTTCCACCTGAATTGTTCAAAACCTGCAGCTCACAGGAAATCCTAAGACTAATCGAGAGTTTGCTAGAAAAAGCATGTTAATGATTTGATCAACGTAGCATCATTTAATGACTTCATAGCAAAGAAATGGTCAATGCAGATTAAAGAATAGTTGCTGAAGGTCTCCCACAACCATGAGATAGCATAAAAAAAGTAAGATAATACGCACGTATTTTTTACATTATATGTATTCATATACATATAAACAAACTACTGTATGCATATGTTATTTCATGCAGTATGTCTGTATTGTGTATATGAAGGCAGAGAATAAATAACATCTTCATAATGTTACCTCCTGTGCTGTAGAGGTATCAGAAGGCATTGATTAGCAGAGGATGCAATGAGATTTACTTCTGAAGTAGAAATAAACCACCTTTTTTCTAGTTTTAAAGACTGACTTTCTGTATCTGAAACAGTAACTCTTCAGGGAGAAATGTAATTTCAATGGGAAATTTTAGGTATGTTTACAAAGGAAATATTTAAATATCCTTTTCTGTTTTCCCCTGTCTTTTTCTTAGCAACATCCACCACACAGCTTGAAAAAATATAAAAGTACATGATCTGGGGAACACACACATTTAAAATCTAAATATTTACTACAACAAATTATTGTCCTTCACTGAGGACCGACAATGGGACACTGTTGTCATAAGCCACTGGTGACTGACGGCATCGGGTCCAGCCATTCTGTTCCCACAACAGTTGTGTCAAGGAGAGCAGCTCCTTCATCATGTGGACCTGCCTCTGCTCATCCCATCATACACAGAAGCAAACATACATACTGTAATTCCTCCATGAAAACAAATACATTTCCAGGTAGGAGAACCGTTCTGACCTGTTAGAACAGGTCCTAAAGCTTTTCTGAAGTGTTGCAGACAACTGCAAACCACAGTGACCAGTGACTGCTCAATCTCAGTTATCTTTTTTGAAGATAAAATAAAATAAAGCAAAAGTACAGAAAAAAGATTTAGTTTGCTAACAGAACACTACTAAGTGCTACTGACAGCTTATTTCGTTGGTGTTTACACTTTCCATAAACTAGAGGGTTTTAAATTCTAACTCATGCTTGGGGAAAAAGAAAAAATAAATTGAAAGCTATCTACCTATCCCACACATAACAAGAATTTCAATGTACATGCCTCAGTACCACTAATGGATAACTTCTGTTTACATCATCGATGTTGCTTGGAAAACTTTTCTTCATTGCGGATGTGAAATGCGTGCGCAATGTGTGCACGGGTGGGCGAGTGAGAGGTAGAGCAGGGAGTCTGATCTCCAAGAAGTTCCACTCTAACCGTTGAAAAATGATCCGCAGCAGCCAAGATTACCTCATCGTTGACAAAAGCAGAGATGTTTTAAGACCTACTAACTTCACCGACACTAAAGAACTGATCCTAACAGTACACTTGGTAAAATTCCTTTCATTTTCTCGGATTCTGAGAGCAGAGCATTTTTCTTTTTAATCGAATGGCTTGTGCTGTGAGAATGGGGTTCGGGTATTCAAAAGTAATTTCCTTCTCTCAATTTCACTTCATTACTGCCTTGCAATTAAATAATTTGGTATAAAGTCTTGTTGTTAAGGATCAGATGTTTGCAGTTCCATCTTCACTTTTATTTACAGTTTAACTAAGCTGTATGTGCTGAGACACACAGCCAGTTTAATAGAAACATGCTTTCTCCTGTATGTCCTTTTGCTTTCTATTCTTACTCACGCCAGCTATAAATTCTGCAAAAACATAACTGAAAGAAATTCAAAGTAAAAAGAACCTGATTGGCCAGGGGAATCAAAGAGTAAGAGTACTTTAAGCTACTTCAATTCCTTATTTGAAACTAAGCAGTTCAGGATGGTGACATCTCTTTAAACCAGCTTTTCTTCCCAAGGATTTCCACCCCTCCAGCCAACTCACCCTTTCTGTTCCTGTTCTTTAAAACTCTTTCCAGACTCACTCTATCTTTTTTTGATAAAGCACAGGCAAAAAGAAAAAAAAAAAAAACCACCCAGGATGCAATAGTCAACTGGGATGACACAGGAGCTGCAGAGATCCTGTTACTTGCCTCCTCCAGCATACGATGTCTTTGTGCACGTAGCCTAAAACTGTGCTGCCCATTTTCTGGCAGCTGTTACCCATTGCAAACTGATGGATACTTTGCTGTCCACAGTTAATCCCCCGTGTTTCTTGCACCATTATGACTACCTAGGTTTGTCTCCTTCATCAAATGCACATCCTTGCGTTATGTCTGCCAAATATTATTATACATTAAGGCAAAATTAATTTTTCTTTTTGTTTTTGTTTGTTTGGTTATAGAACATGGTCCTTTTCATCCCTTTCTCCTTGGCCTCTGAGGTGTTTAAACTTCTTCAGGTCTTTGAATTTCACTAAGAGACCTGACTACTAATGACTTAACAGAAATTCTAAATAACTTGCACTGACCATCAGTTCTGCTTGCGCCTCGCTAGAGTTTCTCCAACTCAGTGGATTCCATTTATCATTACTTGGTGTTTATTGTTTTTTTGGTCACTTTTCAGATCTCAGATCAGTGTTTCTTTCCCAGCATAACTACATTCTCAACTCTTATTTGTATCAAATGCTGGTTGCCAATGCTAGCTATCACCCAGCCATGAATTTCGCAATTTGAAGGAAAAAAAGGAAAGAATGAAAGCAAAAAAAAAAAAAAAAAAATAATCTAGAAAACCATATGCTTGAGACTTGCCTGGTTTTTAAAGTCTAATTTCTTATGCATGGATATTATATTGGAGATTCTCATATCTCTTGTTTGGAATATACATAACATTTCCACTAATTGCAATGAACATTAATTACAGCCTTTAAGGGTCTGTCTCTGCTTTCTGACACGGCATTCAGTGCATACTGCCTATCATGCCATAGACAGCCTCCTATGAGGGATGTCCTTGGAGATTTTAAACAGCAAGGGGGCCCTTTGCTGCTTTTCCAGCCAACACACGAATTGCAATAACAATAATATACCGAAGGATATTGAAATACAGAAACAAAAATTACAGATTTGCAACTTTATTTTGTGCACTTAATTGAAAATCCATTGACATTCTCTAATCTCTAAGAGTTTCTGAGTGCAGGGATAGCAAATTGGACTGATAGCCTACAAAAGAAGCTGCAAGAGCTTTACCAAGAGTGAAGTGTGGCTGTGGAATGGGCTAACCTGCTCCTCCTGCCCTGCAGTTTTCGCTGGTGATGGTCAGGTCTGGAGTAGACCTGAAAGAATTCCTTTTGCTGGGTGTCTAAGTACACACTGCTGGAATTATATTACAGAGTATGAGGTTATCCTTCCCAACTTCCCTTGAAAAGAGGGGGAATTGGAAGCACTGAGTCTCAATAAGCAGTTCCCTTCTCCAAGCACAAAATGCAGGTGCCTGAAAAAGCAAGAAAAACCTAAAAAGAGGAGTATCCACACCTAAGTAATGGCACAGGTTTGCAAATCTGCTGTCTGCTTTGGGCTGCTGGTACCCGGGGAGACACCGTCCTTGCCTGGGATAGCCCGTCAGAAACGCTGACGGTGTTTTGCAGAGCATCTCCCACCTACAGAACACTGAAGGAAAGGTGCTGTTTTGCCCAGGGCAGCAAATGATCCCCTGGATTTGGTCCCGTGCTGACAACTGATTCACCCGGAGGCATTTTAATCTGCTGGCTGTGTGCCAACACCTTCCTCCATCTAAATGCAGGACCCATCTGCTTATGGGTGGGTATGTGACAAAAACCTGAGTGGCAGTAAGAGAGTAAGATAGTGTTGCTAAAGAGCTTAGAATGGCATTCCTTTTTAGAGAGGATTTCATCAATAATTAAAGTTCCCACCTGTCCGCTGTCCCTTCTTTTAATTATACCTGATGTCTCTTGTCCCACAAAATGCTGATGTATGGAGCCACTGCTTGTCCCTTAATTTCAAGATTAATTAATGTTGCCATTGTGTGTGATCTCATTAGGAACACTGTAGAAAGAAAGAAATCATAGCTACGTATGGATAGGAATTCTAAAATGTTACAGGTGAAGTTCTCAACTGCTCGAGCACGGTATTGTTCAGCAAAGCATCACTGATGTCACCCTACTACAACAGCAGTAATTGCTCTGGAACAATATGCAGACCAAGTACATGGAGAAACAAGGATCCAATATGTTGTAATGCACTTCAAAGCCTGAGCAGATGCTTTGCTATCGTTTTCCTCGATGAAATTCTCCTTCCCACCTGTCTTTTCCTGCACCACTGAAAACACACAACGGGCGGATGTTGGCATGAATGATAGAAAGACCTTGTGATGACCCTCTGCACCTGAGAGAATTTTTCCTCCAAACAATATTTGGATGATTTTTAAAACAGATGTGCAAGCCTTAAAACCCTCTTCCCAATTGCCTGAGATAGAGAAGAAAAACGAATTAAAATATAGATTGAAAATGTCTTTTGATATTAAAAATCATTTTCTGAGGAACATTTTAGAGCAATTTTCTGTCTTATGCATTTTATCTTGCCACTTTTCCCATTGACTATTATTTCCTTTGCTCTCATGTGGATATATCCTGAATAACATTCTGGAGGCTATTAAGCCATGCAACAGTAAGAAAGAGCTCAAGGAAACTATTGCAGCTTAGTCTGCCTCTCATTCTACTTCAGATTTACATGGCCATGGTATTTAATTTTCAGGGATCTTAGCTCAAATTTCTTCTTCCAACTTATAGAAACTGTTTGTGATTTCCAGCTGGTAACCTCTATAAAATCATTCATACCACTGCTAGTTGCCAGCATTTTTTCCAGGCACCTTGTCTTTACTTGTTAATGTTTCTGGATTTGTTTTTTTTTCTCCCTTTGCCTTTTCTACAGAAAAGGAAATGCATTTAATGATACATCCCACAGAAAGTCCTCTTCTTTAGCATTAAATGCAATCTATTCCATTCTGTAATCCTAAACCCCCTGAATGCTTGATCAGCTCTCTCAGTTACGCAATATGCACATTTTTGTGATGTTAAAAACCCAAATCCGAAATTCAAACGGATCCAGCTGAACTGCTCTTTTAAAAAAAAAACCCAAATTATTAAAACAGTTTGCTGTGCATTTTTATAGGAAGGTTTTAAATTTTCCATTACTGGTTTTGCAAATTATATATCTCTGAAAACTCTGTAACATAGCATGATAGCTTTGGTGTGATTTGATGTGTTTTTCACTATCACGGGTTACCTAGGAGAAGACACATATTGCAAAGTCTAAATTACTTTTATTTCAAATGATGTAAAACAGCGAAGAAAGAACAAATGGATATCATACAGGACAGAGCAATCAGCCTTTTAGTGGCACTGCATGAGTCACATTTGAATTTATTTCCACGGCTGTTTTTCCTATTGCTGCTATACATACATTCAGAGATGACTTGTGCTATGTGCCAGCAGACCATGGACATAAGCATGCCAAGGGCATCTCGGGAGGAATTTTCAGTGATCATACACCCTTTGCTCTGTCTCAGCAATCTGAGATCTCTCTGACACCTTGTATTCTCCTCCTGGATGCTGCTGTGGGGAAAAGGGAGCAGATCTAACTAGGATCCAGTCAGCGCTGCCCAGTTTCTCTAGCTTCAGAGCAGGTACACTGAGGAAACGGGCAAAATGAATAAGCAGGGGAGAAGAAAGAGAGGTGAGAAGAAAGAGGAGGAAGAAACGGGTGTGTGCCTTTCTGACAGAGTCATCTGCAACACTGCACACGCTACAGAAATACTACGGCAGTCATCGGCTGGCCACGCGACCTCTGAATTGCAGAGCTGCAAACTGCTGGGACTATTGCTGGTCCCTGGCTATTGCTGGTCCCTGGCTATTGCTGGCCCTGGCTATTGTTGGCCCTGGCTATTGCTGGTCCTGGCTATTGCTGGTCCCTGGCTATTGCTGGCCCCTGGCTATTGCTGGCCCTGGCTATTGCTGGTCCTGGCTATTGCTGGTCCCTGGCTATTGCTGGCCCTGGCTATTGCTGGCCCTGGCTATTGCTGGAAGACAAAACATTTCTGAAATGATTCTCAACATTTCTTCCACCTCTGAGACACACAAAAGTCTGTACTCATCTGACTGAATTGTACACACGGAAGCACTCACATCGGTATTTTCCTACCTTTAGGCTGCCACTAGAGAAAATGGAGTGAGATGGATACATCCAGGAAGCAATTCAGCTCACCTCAGACTTAAAATGTCATTTTAAAGGTCTCGATCTTTTTTTAGATAGGAGGTTGAATGAAACTAGGTTGTTTGGTTTCTGCATGGTAGAGGGAGATTTTGGGGGGTTGGTGGTTTGGTTTTGTGGGGTTTTTTTTGGCTGTCTGCAGTCTGGAGAAGCACTGTTACTGAGGAAACACTTCGGTACACGTTTGCTTCCAGATTTTTTCATAACTTGAAGTCTCAGACACTCTGTAGGCACAAAGAAGTTAAAATACCGGCGCTGCCTGGTATAAATATATAAGGAGCAAACCACTGCAGTATACCAGAGAAAGGCAAAAAAGAGGTTGTTCATCCCAAGAGCTTCCATTAGCAACAAATCTTGAAAAACAATACTGTATGCAAACGTTCTGCCTCCCAGCCAGATCTCCTTACACAAGCATGATGCATAAGAAACCATCACTCCTTATCGCAATCACGGCATCTTTCTCTTCTCACAACCTGTTCCTTTGTCATTCACAATACTTAGTGTAAGCTTCCTCTCAAACTGTGCTGGAGACTTTGCCCAATAATTTGACCTGGAGAAGGATCAACCTGTTGTCTTCAAAACCACGAATGATTTTGTAAACTTTTCTATGTTATTTGCTTGGAGGCAGAATTATCTGACCAGCTTTTAATCCACTTGCTCCTGATAAATTAAAATAATGCACCCAAAGGGCCTCTTCATTAAGGTACTGGAGAGTAAAAGCTCCATTTAAGTGACATGTTTGACTCCCATTCTCTGTTAAAGCTTCTACTTGTTGCTGATCTCTTCCCAACTCCTACTGTTTGTTCTACTAAACATGGTATAGAGATAAAACCATATTCTACTCCATAGGCTTTTTCTAAGATTTCCACATGCAGCAGGAGGTAAACAGAAGAGTCAGATAAAAAGAATTACAATAGGATGCTATTTATGCATTAGAATATGTGGAAGAACAGAGGAACAAGAAGAATATACTTAAAAGATGAAAATTGAGCTTGACAAGAAATACATGAGTCTTTAAATTCTTTTGCCAATCTAAATGTTGGAGATAAGCCCCTCTTTCAAAGGGAAATGATACTTAGAAACATTCTTCTAAAATAAAATAACCTGTGGGAGGTGAAAAGTTATTGTGGAAAAGCATAACTCAGAGTTTGTGAGACACTATCCCACTCGGGTGAGGAAGAGGAAACTGTTTTTTAGTGGGGAAACATGAAGAAGATTCATCACACAAATATCATAGAATGGTTTGGGTCAGAAGGGAATTTTAAAAGTCATCTAGTCCAAATAATGACATTCCACAGCTCTCAGGATTTCACCCCAAAATGCTTGATCTCAGATGGCTTGACTCCTTCTCCAGAGAGAACAGTGAAACACAGCTCTTCTGAGCTCAGCAACATCTCTGAGGAGACCTTAAATCTTCAAGCCATACATCCACTACAGCTTTCTCAGGTATGTTATGCATTATTTTCTGCTGCTATTATTCTTGCAAAACAGCTTTGGCACTCTGTTGGCCTGACTTCAAGGATTCCTGCTGTTCATTGGGGTGGAGAAGCCAGGAGCTGTACATCTCTGTCCTGCCTGATCCAGAAGAGTATGCATCATAATACCACATCAGAAGAAATAGAGAGCTCAGAATATTTTGATAAGGAAGGTAACTAAGAGAGTTTCTTAAATAAGCTTGTGTTGTTTTCTCCTGTTGGCTGCACACAGTATGGGTGTGCTCGGTCCTTAAAAATGCCATCTAAACATTAGAAATGGGTATAAATGACAGTAGAAATGGGTACAGTGTTATTTATCTGCCTGGAACTGCAGTTATGAGGCAGCATAACAGACTAATACAGTTACAGACAGAATGCAGAGCAATTAATGTTTGAGTACTGTACTGAAATTAATGGTCCCACAATCTGAACTGGCCCGTTGTGTACTGATCCATTCGATGTATGCATTGGAACTTATGGGTAAAGACAAGCCTTACAAGTAAAAGTTTAGCCACATGAAACATCAAAGTTTCTTGGTTTCTGGAACTTTCAGCGAATCATTCTTTTTTAAAACACAGGGCTGCTCTGCTCCTTCCTCTTTTTTTTTTTGGTAGGGTTTTTTTTATTTATTTTATTTTATAGAGATGGGATTTTTTCAGGGTCAGACATGTAACTGATGCCTTCATGTCTTTCTTGTATCTAAAACTCTTTTGTGGGAATCCTAGTTTCTCTGAGGCCAAAGGGGACAAATGTCTTCATTTTCCGTGGGGTTCACATTTCATGTGATGTCTTCTGCCATGATGTGGCTTTTTAGTATAAACAAGTAAATGCCTTGTTAAGTAAATGAAAGAGAAATTAACCAATTATAAAAACTCTATTGCCAGCATTAACAATTTTTTTTTTAGATATAATTTTATTTCAGTATTAGATTACATATGAGAAGCTTATTAAAAGAACATTACATTTGCAAAGCCAATTTCTGGAAAGTTGCTCAGTGCCAGGGTGAGGGCTGCAGGAACAGATTCCGTCAGCAGTAATACGATGTTTTAATGCTGCATTAACTGAGAAATGTTTATAACGCTTGGAATTCCAAGTCCAGTGCAATCTTGGTTTATGCAGCCCTACTTCTCTATAAAGGCAACTTTAAAAATCTCAAGAATTATTAAACACGCACCTTTTCTAGCCTGAATTTAAATACTCTCCTAGAGTGATGGCTATGCCTCAGTTCTTTGACAATAAAAAATGATAATGCCATCGTTACTGTAATTTTCCTTTCTGGTTTATTGAAATTGCAAACTGTGTGGCAAGGGCTGTATTTTGTTGGGTAGGTGCAGACCATCTGTTAAAGTGGTATCCATAATTTGGGAGGCGCTTCTAGGTACACCCATAACATATATGAAGGAATAAAGAGCAACTCGTTACAGCAAAACAATCTTTCAAGATAAGAGATACATGCCTTAGACCTCGAGAACCACAGTCTGATTCATGCAGCCGTGTGGCACATGCTTAAAGATCTTAGGAGTTTTTATGGCTTCCCTAGAAGTCACCAGGTACGTACCAAACTCGAGGGTCCACTCACTGCATTCATAGGCAGGAGTGCCATTGACATTTTCAGCGTTATAAAATCTGCTTCTGTGTGAAATCTCATAATCCAGAGACTTAAACAAATCAAGTGTACTAAGCAACTATTTGCTATTTTAATTTAGTTGGAAATATCTCAAAAGGCAGTAATGATGCTGTACGTGCCCTTTGTTTTGGCTAAAATAAATGGATGGATATTTTTCTGTATTTCCCTGCATTTGCTTTTGTTAAAAATAGGATTTCCACGCAAAACTTAAAAACCAAATTAAATACAGAACAGATTCAATGAGCAATTTAATTATCAATGTTCTGTTCGACTAATTGTCTCATGGAGACAGCGTGCTTGGTAAGAGGAGACTGCAAACAAACAAGTACATAGCAGAGTAAATATATCCTGCTATATATTATATACTATTCCTGATACAAGCCAGGATGCTGGTGGCCTTCTTGGCCACTTGGGCACACACTGGCTCATATTCAGGTGGCTGTCGACCAACACCTTCAGATGCTTTTCTGCCAGGCAGTTTCCAACCACTCTTCCCCGAGCCTGTAGTGTTGCAGAGGGTTGTTGTGACCCAAGTGTTGAATCTCATCCCACCGGTCTCAGCCCAGCAATCCAGCCTGGCCAGATCCCTCTGTAGAACCTCCTGACCCTCAAGGAGATCAACACTCCCACCTAACTTGGCGCCCTCTGCAAGCTTACTGAGCGTGCCTTTGATCCCCTCATCCAGGTCATTGATAAAGACATTAAAGAGCACGACTGAGCCTTAAGGAACACCACTTGTGACAAGCTGCCAACTGGGTTCAGCTCCATTCACCAGCACTGCTTGGGCTTTGCCATTCAGACAGTTTTTTACCCAGTAAGGACAATGCCCACCCAAACCATGAGCAGCCAGCTTCTCAAGGAGTATGCCCACCCAAACCATGAGCAGCCAGTTTTTCAAGGAGTATGCCCACCCAAACCATGAGCAGCCAGTTTCTCAAGGAGTATGCCCACCCAAACCATGAGCAGCCAG
>JANVCC010000261.1:10131899-10143926 GCA_025345505.1 Todiramphus chloris collaris | reverse complement strand
TCTCCCTTCTTTCTTTTTTTTTTTTTTTTTTCTTTTATATTTTTCTTTCTTTTTTTGGCAAAGTGCCCTTATTATTTTGTATCCTACAGCATTAGAGGCTAATAAAGAGAGCAAATGGAGAAGGAGATGGAAAAGGAGTTTGTTTGTACTTCACTCTCCATTGGCCCATTATGTTTAAGTCCATTATGCAGTTTACCTGATGCTGTGTTCAGAGCAACTGAATGCTGTACTTCTTTGTAATACTGACATTTTCTTAGCACAATTTAAATTTAAACCCTTTATTAGCCCAGAGAAGGCTAAGCACGAAACAATACTAGCTCTGGGAGAGTAATTATTTCTGTTCCATTGTCTGGGATGTTAGAGCTTTTGATTAGTTACACTATACAGTACTTAACAGCTAACCAGCCTCACCACGGTTAACAATACATAAGATTTTCCTCGTCCCAGCAGCACTCCAAGTACTCCTGAAACATTGGCTCTGTCTTTAATCTTGTTATTCACAAATACCTCTAATTTTCTGGGGCGTGTGTGAAAACTACTGCACTGCCAGCAGCACAGAACACCACGCGGCAGGCTCTGCTGGGAAGGGATCTCTGTAAAATGGATGCGTGAAGCTGTGGGTTGTAAGCCATTAAGCTTTCTCAGTACGCTTCTAATGAGCTTATGATAGCCTCACAAAATGACTGTTTTTACTGCAGCCTAGTAAATTACAGTATGTACAAATTAAATCAGTGGGACCCAACGCAAGCTGTTCCTCATCAGGTTCAACACTTCTTTTAAGAAGTGAAAAATTATGACATACTCGAGCAGCTATATGTTTCAGTCATGTCATATGCTGGAAGTGTAGTGTACTTAGCTAATTCCTACAATTATCTGCATAACACTTCTCATTGTGGCCCGCAGGAACCGAGTGCTTCCTCTCTTGTGCTGTTCCCAATTGGTGGCGTAATGCACGTGAATAATAAATTTGTCTCAGCTGGTAAAAGTTAATCGCCAACAAAACAGCTCTCCGAGGCCTTGATCCATCTCCCACTAAGTCCAGTGGCAAAATCCCAACTGATTTTTTCTTTTTTTTTTTTTTTTTTGGATCACTTGTAACCTTCTGCATTACATTAACACTGCTTTTCATATATTACCTCCTTGGCAGGCACGAGGTGCCATTAAAAGCGCTCGTGGATGTTATTCCTACATCTTCACATATTGCCTCAATTCTTTCTTCCACCGGTTTTATTTTGGTGTGAGCTGAGTGGATTAGCTCCTGGTGTTCATCACTCCAAGTGACACGGCTATGAAAGAAACCTTTTGGGGAACTGGTGTATATATTACACGAAAACCTCTCTCTCGCTCTCTTTCTTTTTCTGGCTCTCTCTCCACTTCTCTTTTAATCCTGTGGCATCTGAACACTATTAATTACAGTTTGCTCAACAGTCTGAACTGGTTTAAAACTACTGCTTAAGCACCACTGGAACCTGAACTGACTTGGCCCTGCTGAACCCAGCAGAACCACGCCAATTCACCCCCCCTGCAGACAGCTTTGGGGGTATTTTTAACCGAGCAGCCCACGGCATCAAGATGTGAATTCCTTGGAAAGTGTCTTCAGGTGAGTGGTGACATTAATACTCCATCCACATGATGTACAGTTGTTAAGACTGTACAGAAAGCATTCTGCAAGACGAGTCTTACTACAGGGGCTGGAGGCTGGGCAAAAAGCACCAGACACCCTGGAAGAGGTGGCACAGCGTGGACAAGCTGCTGAGTCAGAAAGGATTTCCTGCATTGGCAGGGGGGTTGGACTCGACGATCTCCAGAGGTCCCTTCCAACCCCTACCATCCTGTGATATTCTATGATTCTAAGTGTGGCCCCTCAGCAGCATTTTGCAGGCCCCGGGGCTGGGTCTGTGCTTCGGCTCTGTCCCAGGGCAGGCAGGGAGGCAGATTGGCTGCAGGGCTTCTTCCTGCTCCCCCTTCAACTCCGTGCTCTGGTTTCAGAGGGGGCTTCCACCTGGTCACTCCTTGGTGGTCCCAGCTCTGCTGCAGCTTAGCTGGATGGCTACGAATGGACGGGGCAGAGGAGAATGAGGAGAGAAACCTCATCCTCAGAAAGTCCTCTGTGTGTGCCCAGATTCCTACCGAAGATTACAAAATACCAGCAAATATCCCCACAGCAAACAGTTTTATGAGTATTGATGATCATTTTTAATAACGGCGTGAGTCGACGAGGCTGTGGAACGAGGGCAGCAGTTACCATCTGACAGGCAGTAACAGATCTTTTATCTACCTGAACTCACGAAATTTCAACACTTATGAAGAGAATAATGTTTCTTGCCTCCAGTTTTCAAGTTTTCTGTTTCCCATTTTCAAGCCTTCCCTAAAATCTCCAGAGTTAGAACTCACCTTCAGAACGCTGACATATTCAGTATTCCTATTCAAGCATCAAGAAAAACACCAAACAACCCAAGTTACACAAATTGTCCTTAAACCTGTCTGAAACGAAAATCAAAATATGTTGGAAAGAGAAAGCAACTAGAGTGTGAACGCTTGATTAAAGCAACACTGACTGCAATGAAAGGGCCAGATAAAATGAAAACAGTTGCTGCATTGCCATATCCCTCCAACACTCAAAATGATAACATGCATGCCGAGCTGGAAGCCTGTTAAGAAAACAATTTAAGTCTGTGAACAAAAAAAAAATAAACCCAACCCCAAACTAATTCTAATAATATATAAAAGCTAAATTAACTAGAAACAAAGATGAACTTCAGGTGATTTTATGGGCAGTTAGGAAAACTTGGGATAGTATCACTGCCCCCTCCTATTGAAATGACAGCACTTTTGAGGATCTGCATTGCAGATGGCAGCAGTATTTGGGGCAGCCTTCTAGTGCCCACGGTATTAAGTCAGTAGGATATATATTACACTGCTTCATATATCATTTACATATTGATCTGAATCCGAGTGGCAACACTGACATCAACCACTGCGTGACTATTTTCTGTATTTATGCAAATAGTCACACAGATGCATTTATATGTAGAAAATAAGGTGGTTTCTTGCCACGTTTTGCTCATATATATGTCTGTCTATATGTCTGTGTCTCCACTCCTGGGCTGTGCCTGCCATTAGTGGACCTCTGAGACATCCTGTCCACCACCACATATAATAGGATGTTATGTAGTTAAAACCAGATAATTCAGCCTGCCTGCCTGCCTTTTCCTTCCTTCTTTTCTTCCTGCCTGCTTTCTTTTCCTTCTTCCTTCCTTCCTTCTTTCCTCTTTCAGCTATGTTTTAAAACCTGGCATCATATACCATGCATATGTGAAACATCAGAGCTGATTAGTACAGACAGCAGATAGGAAAACCATGAAGCGTTTTTGAAACCCTGATAGGAAGTGACTCTTCCTGCTTGTTGATTTATTGATGCTGACAACATTAGTTTTTTTCTCAGTTTTAAAAAACTGCGAGTACCTTGGTACTTGGAAATAATACTGAAGCCAAGTAAATAATGGAAAAAAACCCCCAACCCTCTGTAGGATTGAATGTCCCTGCTCCTGAAAGAACCTGCATCTGTAGCTTAAAAAAAGAAAAAAAGAAAAGGTTAAAAATGAAAGGCTTTCAGAGATGCTGCTTTACAAGCATCCAATATAATTTTCAGATGCTTACAAAGATCCAGCCCAGAAGCTATTTTGTTTCTTTAGAACCAGAGCCAGTATTGTTCAACCTCTGTCAAGCCAAGGTCTGGGAATAACACCACCTTTTCAAAAGCTGTTTTCCAATAGCCGTACACCAATAAACTGGCTAATGAGGGCATTTGGCTTTAAAGTGTCTGGAGAAGGCTGAACACATGAAGTAGCAATTTTAAAGGTGAAAGTTACGTAGATATTTTATTTTAAAGAGCATAAGATAATTGTCTGTATTTTACTAGCCCTTTAAAAATCACTTGCAGACCTGTTTTAAGTCCTCTTAACACACGAAATGATGTAACTCCTGTGTCAGTGGATTGTGAAAGCCACCAAGAAGCCAGAGGATTCACACACTCTCAGTTAACTCTAGGAAGGAGGTGCATTCATGATAAGAAAAAAAAAAGTAAAATTATTTTGGCCTAAAAAAAAGACCAAGAATGAATGTTGCAGATTAAAGAAAAAAAACAAAACAAATCAAAACCAAGTAAAAATGAAATACAATGGAGAGCCTGAGCTTTCACAGCATTCATGGTGGTGATCACACGTACCCATATTTCATCTCTGGTGGGCTCTGACTTACAGCAGCAAGATCCTGAGCACTAGAGTGCTGAATTTTTAGAGTTCTGCCACTGTGGTCCCCCAAACACCTTCCAGGCACATCCCAGAAGTTAGCATGCTCAGGGCAGTCTGCAGGCACCCTGCCTGGAGAGCAGGAGACTTGCACAGTGTGGAGGTAAAGCTTTGCCCAGGCAGGCCCTTCAACAGCAGCCAGCTGTTTCCGAAAGAAAAATGTTCAAAATTTGATTTAGTAGCACAGACAGACACGGCAAATAGCTGCCATATAGTCAGGCCTGAAAGCAGCACCAGCTCACCAGCTCTTTGGACCTCAGGTGTCTCATGGGCAGAGGAGCTATAAGAGGCATCCTAGCAGAGCACATTGTCTGCCTGGGTTCCCATGGCACTCTCCAGAAGGCACTTCTAAGACAATAACCATTTCACATCTTCGTGCTCAGCTGTCTGATCACAGAATCATAGAATCAGTCAGGTTGGAAGAGATCTTTAAGATCATCAACCGTTCCCCCAGCACTGCCAGGGCACCACTGCCCCCTGTCCCTCAGCACCACAGCTCCACGGCTTGGAAACCCCTCCAGGGGTCACGGGGACTGCACCCCTGCCCTGGGCAGCCTGGGACAGCCCTGGACAAGCCTCACAGTAAAGAAACTGTTCCTGATCTCCAACCTAAACCTCCACTGGCAGAACTTGAAGCTGCTTCCTCTTGTCCTGCCACTTGTTCCTTGGGAAGAGAGACCAACCCCCCCTGGCTCCAGCCTCCTGGCAGGGAGTTATTGAGAGCGAGGTCTCCCCTGAGCCTCCTTTTCTCCAAGCTAAACAGTGCCAGTTGCTTCAGCTGCGCCTCAGAAGACTTGTGCTCTAGATCCTTCCCCAGCTTCAATGCCCTGACCACGCTCCAGTGCCAGTCCTGCACTCTATTTTTGATGTCTCTGGTGTCTCTTGATACGTTTACTCAGGCTCATATATATTCTATACACAGTTAGTGTACTATAGCCTGATTCTGTGGACAGCAGCAAAGCTCTCCAGCTCTCCCAATTCTTCCAAAGTATTTTCCCTAAAGGTGAAAGTCCAGAGAAACTTCTGGCGTCTTTCCTACCTTGCTGCTAAAGAATCAAGAAAAAAAGATTCCCCTGAAATCAGTGGCTGAATCCCAACTGTCTCCAGCGGGACGATGATTTTACGCACGCAGCCAAAGGCGCGGAGAGAGCCAGATTCCCAGCTGGTCTCCACTGACTTCCATGGAGACAGGCCAGGTCAGGGAGGCTGGGGGCTTTGCCAGGGATGTTGACAAAAGGAGTCAGCTAGGCCAGGGCTAGAGTTAACCTGGCACCTACCCAAGCAGGAGAAGCACCACGACCAGCGATACTGCAACAGGGAAAGGAAGTCTTGCCAGAAGGTGAACATTCTCAGCCCTCTCAGAAACCATGCTGGTACGTCAGGCTGAGATTTCCCCACCTGGAAGCCGTGGTGAGGATGACTTAGTTCTGTCTTTTTAATTACTTTGTAATTTAACCATATATAGTGGTAACTCTGATAAATATTATTCCTTCTGTGCTGAAAGTTCGTGCTGACTTGCAAAAAGTTAGGTCAACGGATCAGTAAATTTGCAGAAGGTGAAGGTCTAACTTCTTGATAATGGAGATTTACAACCTTGTGAGGTTTTTCAACCTTGAAATAATATTAATTATAATAATTCTTTACATCATACACATTTCTTCTTCCACTTTAAGGAGCTAATAATAAATCTATTTAGAACCTTTGAAATACATCTGAGTAAGGAATAGCCATATACCTTAAGGTAACCTCCTCTCCCTGAATTCAAATGCAGTTTTTATTACATTCTGGCAAAGTAAAGAGGCCTAATACTGTGAATTATTAATGCCTGCATCCATTTTAAATTCTCTTTAGAAAAGAGATAAAAGAGGCCTTGTTGCAAATGACAATTAGATCCACCATCTACGTAAGCTCATAACATTATCAAGTGGTAGCAATCTTAGAGAGGAAAAAGAAACCAATTAACAATTTTGAAAAGAAATAGTTAAAGTAGACACAGATGTTATCAATGAATTTGCCCATTTCCTTTAAGGAAAGAATAGCCTGTGTACATAAATTTGGAGCTGGGGTGACTTGAGAGCATGAAAACCTATCAGGAAGGCACACAAAATACTGAAAATAAGGGCTTTTACTGGGAGGGTTCTTTATAGGGCTTTTAAGTCTGACTATTCTAATTTATCATAAATCTTCCATACTGCAGGCGAATATTAGAAGCCACGGAGGACATGGCAGGACAAACTTGGTGGCCTTCAAAGAAGATTGCAAAGAAGCCATAAACACCTGCAGATTACCTGCTCCAAATGAAACTCAGCCCCGTACACATCATTCATCTGCCTGCTTCAATTAACTTTTTTTCCTGAGTTAAACCAATCAGGGCAGCAATATGCAACTGTGCATGAGGGATGTGCAAACACCATGAATATTTCACTCTTAAGCTTTGTGGGAGTCAGAGAAACAAAAACAAGTCTTGAGTAAAGACTTTGGAAACTATAGGCCAATGCTTGTAAAAAATCCAATTCCGATCCGCTCCTGTTGTGCCAGCTTGTGCCCTCTGAAATCCCATATGTCTATGAAAGCCACCTCATTCCTGCACAACCAAAATGCATGGCTGGAAGAACTAAACTGAATTTCGGTGCTGTTTGGAGCAATACAGAAAGTTTGCATTCAACTGGTTGGCTTTTGCCCAGCTAAGCATCAACTGACAGTCAGATGGGCTTGTCCTGTCCCCTTATGAAATGGGAGCCTCACACAGCAGCAGAGCTTTCCATTAGTAAGGATTTTGAGTATGTCTCGTGAAGATTTGTGTCCACGGGTGGACCTCCAGCCAGGAGCTGTGCTCTGAGCTAGATGCTGTGAGCTTCCCACGTTACGAGCCGTTCACTGCACGTCGGTTGAGAGCTGGAAAGGCAAATGCTGAATCCTCTCCCAGTTTCCGTGTCACTGGCAGAAGCTAGAGCACACCTCTATAGTTCTGCTGCTTTCTCAGCTGAATGAAGCTAGAAAGCTGGACCTGGACTTTAGAGCATTTAAACTGATTTACATATCAATCATCTCAGTCAAGTGCAAATCTTTACGACATCTTTTAGTTTAAAAGGTCCTGCAGGTTTTTTTATATGCTTCATTATCTAAAGTATGTTTTAGACAAACTTACTGAAAATTTTGCTACAAAAGTATGATCATTCACTTACACACGAAATTGCTTCCCTCAAGCAACACACAGATGTCTGTCGTGAGGGGGATTAAAGTTGGATTTGGATATATTTTTTTAGGTACACTGATATGCTTGGGGACTAATGCAGGCTGAACATTTAAGAGAGCACACAGACAATGAAGACAGGCAAACCCAGTTGCTGTGTGATGTCTGAACCTTGATCCTGTTCATCCAAGAAACTCCTCCTCTGTTTGCATCCACTAATATGGTACAGCATCATCAGGAACTCAAAACATTTTCTTCCATGGCCAGGTTCATCATCTGACCTGTATCTCCCATGAGCCCCTTCTTAAGGCTGTGAATGGAAGAGTGTTGGCATCAGAACTTGTGACCACAGGTTACCCACAGCCAGGAAAATCAAACACCTGAGATGCTTCAGCAGAGAGGAATCTTAAATCCCAGTGCCTCAGAGATACAACCGTATGTCAGCAGGGAGATTTTAGTGTTAGAAGCTGGCTCTGTGTACCTGTACCAGCAAACTACAGGGATATTTTGGAAGCTGTTGACAGACCCTGTGCTGTTCTGTAGCGTACTCGTTGCCAGGGCTCTGCTTGTTGCTGGGAAGGCATTTATGGGATTAGGTAACTTGCACGTTCTTCTTTCATGGCTGCCACATATGGATTTCATTGTATAAGAGAGCAAATTGACAGCCAGCTATGGCTGATAGGACAGTCAAGACAGAAGACAAGCAAGAGAGAATGGCAGATCCGTGAAAAAAGAAAACTTCAATAGAATATTATGTTAAATCATAAAAATAAAATCTGTATCTTTAAGACCAGGCCATAAATATCTTTTGTGTTGCTGAATGCAAATATTTGATGTTGTTGTTATTATTATCACTTGTCCTGTTCTTAGGGTGATGAAATTCTACTAAATGGTAGTTTAATCTTTATTAGTAGGTATTTAATTAACTGAATAGATTTATTGCACAGATTTTTATTAATTGACCTGTGTCAATTATATTAGCTATAAGTAAAAGGCAGGTCTAACATACAGCTCTTTAGCTGTTAGATGTCAGCATTGGAATGATACAGCATTGCAACACTAAGCAATTTTCTTATTAACTTCCATACTGAACATTACCCTAGCCCCTAAATAAAACAGGAGTTACTCCTAATACATAAGAGAGTTGAGTCGAACAGGATTATCAAAATGAGTAAGGATAAAAACTAAGAATAAGGAAAGAAAAAGAAGAAAAAAAGCAAACAAATTAAAATAACATGATACACTGATTTATATGACATGTTAATCATCTATTATTTATCCTAAGTGCTTTTTGAGTTCTCATCTAATTTCAGTATAACATCACAGATAGACTGTAGTCACCTTTTCCTGACTGTTAATAATTGATAAGCAATATTTAGCTTGCAAATCGGAAGGCGATGCGAGCTCCTCGGAAAGCCGTGCGCTGCCGCGGCTTCTCCCCTTGGGTGAAATCCGCTCCATCTGCCTAACATCATTCTAGCAAGCATGGAGGGCTTTGGGAAGCAGAATCCTTCCAACCAGCATCCACCATCCTCACAGCTGATCCACACGTTTTGTTCCTGGCTTACCTTCTCTGCTGCTTCCAACAGCCACTTACAGAAATAGAGGGTTTGGTTTGGCTCATTCTTTTTGCTCCCGAGGCCCGAGATGGACACTGAGCACTGCCAAGGAGAGTCTGCTGGATGCTTACACTGGGACAAATCCTGTGCAAAAGGATGCCTATAGCACTGCCTGTTTCTGTGGGGAGCACAGTGGGAATTTCTGATGAGGATTCTGCAGTACCTAATGGGGAGAACTCGGAGACGACAAAGAATTGTGGAGATTCCCATGGGCTGAGGGTGCACCTGGGGAGATGGGCAGCTCAGGGTGAATATTCACACTCTGGAGACGTGAGCAGTGCTTTTAGACTTGCATTTGTTCTTTACAAACTCACAGTTCCTTGTTTGAACAAGAAGGATCCAGTCCATTATAACTTCTGTTGTTCTCATGGGACAGATTTTCACACTTCGGACAAACTGGTTTTCATTAATTCTCACCTTTCTGCTCAGAGGTGGTTTTGTTTCCTTTGGTATCATATTCTGGGTATCAAGGAGAGTACAATTGCAAAAGTCTTTGTAATAATTTGTCACAGTAACCTGATGCTGAAGTTCTAAATAATTATATGGCTCGTTCTGTCCTGCCTGTGCTTCAAGAACCATATGGACAAAGATCAGTCCCAGGAATGAAATTTGTGATGCACCAAAACTATTCTGACTTCCAGCTGAGCTATAACATTTTATGCTACAGAATCCCAATCATGGTACATGCACCCAAGAAAATATTTTTGCTTAAATTCCATTTGCCATATATGACAATGACCAATTGGCTATATACTTTTACTCTCTTCTTCTAAGTCTTTTATTTCACGTGACTTGTTGGCAAAAATGTATAGATTTTGTTTACATCTCTCGGCGAAGAACAAATTCTTAATTATAAATCTTTTTTTTTTGTTTTCCTCTGTGTGTGGATTTGCCTCTAGAGCTTCCCACGGTGCCTGAGTTTTACTTGAGTCACTTGCTGACATTTACTGGCATACTGACAATACATAGATTAGTTGGCAATTATATTAATACTATAGTTGGGGTTTTTTTTGCAGGAGGGAATGTTTCCCTAATTCTGAAGCAGTTGCCTCAATTTGGGGAAGTCTATTTTGATATTTTACTGACAGCATTAGAATGCCTATCAATTAATCTTTCATCACAGTTGCTCCTACGAAATAGTCAGCGTATTTAGTAATCATATATCCAAATGATTTGGTTCAAAATGTTCCATTGTTGCCTCCAAATATGAAAATAACGTAATTTCACAACACTTGAACTGCTATTATAATGGCTTAAAACCAGCTTAATTTAGTTGTCTAAGTATTCCCATTCAAATAATTTTATCAGTAACGGCTGCAAATGAACCATGAAATTTAGCTGTTTTCTAGTCAAGTATAATCTAGTGGAATATCTCACGTAGCTCTAGATCTTGAGATACAGTTTTCTGATCCAGTTTGTTGATTCAGAATGTATGTGCCAACCTGACAAAAGGATCTGGAGTTGATTCCCATTAACACGGATTAAAATCAGGACAGGAAATGTCACCCAGCTCTGTGGAGAGCCAGAAGGGTTGCCAGAGAACTTAAATGCTTTCCTTTTTCCACACAGACTCTTAAAAAAGTTTATTTGAGGTTTATAAAATTAATGTAGACAGTTGAAAGGTAATGGTGAGAAATAATAGAATATTCTAGGCCACATAAAAATTCTAATTACTAATCCTGAGCAATCAGTTAATAAAAGTGGTCTGCTCTTCCTTTAAATTTATTGAGCTTATTAAGGATGTAATTCCTAAACCATGTATTTTTGGTCTCATATCTATATCAAAATACAGTATCTGCTGTTTACAAGTTTACATGTGCCAGCAATTACTACACATAATAACAACCAAAATACCATAATGTGCACAATTTGATTATGCAGATTTGATTAATTCTCATAAACAGATGGATGGTAGAGGGGGGTGAGCCAGAACTAGTCACTGTCAAAACACCAATACACCCTGAATCGATTTATTCAAGAGGTATTAACTTCAATTGCAACATTAAAAGAAGTTACTTTACCATCATTTTTATGGTCTTCCATAGGATGTTTTTTTATTGGTGTCATCATGGATTATAACAGGCCAGTTCTGCATGAGGAAAGTCAGCCTTCTTCATGCCATCTACGCATTTCTGATATTTTATACAAAACCTATGTTAAAATAACTTTACCAAGGTTTTAATCTGTGCCTCTTTATGTTAGAAAATGCCACGGTGCCAGTGGCCTGGAGAGCCTCTCTTCAGCTCCTGGCATTATTAGTGGTCTTCACTACCATATCCTGTATTTCGTTCCACGACCAACCACTAGCTGGGCTTTCCACAGGACCCTTTCCCCCTTCTGTGCACAGGCTGGGCAGTGCTCAGTTAATGAGTAGGCATTCCATTTTTGTTTATTTCTCAGTTTTCACCCTATGGCTCTAGGCTATGGATATACTGAACACAACAAGCACTAAGAAATAATTCTCCTTTCCCTTGGGACCATTCCTATAGCAATCCTTCCCGTACCACTGAAACACCTCACAAACAGAAACCCATTTATCTGCACAAAAGCCCTGGTCCGAAGACAGAGGTTATGCAACAAGCGGTTTACAGACGGGAATTTGAGGCACACAAGGTTAAAGTCAGCAGTTTGACCTAAATTTGGACTAATTTGTAAATGACCTGTTCTTCATGATGAGTAACAATGCGCAGAGCCCTGCGCAGCTGGCCCCAGCTTCTGACAGCTTCTTTCATGGGCGTGAGTATAGCATAGATCTTGAAGCAACATTTGCATTGCAGAGGTCAGGGTTCTGGCATCCACATGCAGACCACGAGATTTCAGAAAGACAGGTCTGAAAGGGAGGTTCGTATACGGGGCAGATGATTCTTGCTTCTTGGGAGGGTGGCTGAGCTAAAGAAAGAGACAC
>JANVCC010000261.1:10092501-10131889 GCA_025345505.1 Todiramphus chloris collaris | reverse complement strand
TCTAGATTCTTTCTTCTTGGGAGGGTGGCTGAGCTAAAGAAAGAGACCCATCTCCAGAGGAAGGTATCCAAAGGGCAGGGAGGGCTCAGCTCACCGAGAGAGGGATCAGTGTGAGCATTGCCACGACAGGATGAAGAACAGGGTAACATCAACGAGAAGCAGCAATGGAACCCAGGCAAACTGACCACAACTGCCTCAGCACACGTACCCCTAAAAACCAAACAAAAAGCATGAGATGGGTGAGAATTAGAACCACAGTCCCAGCAGGGGAGCTGCTCAGGGTGGAGAAGGAATAAACACGCGTGTGTGTGCGGGAGAGCTTTCCAGCAAGGAGGAGAGAGGCTACGGTGTGCTTTTAGGTGATCTGCACTCTCGAGACAGAAATTTCAGAAGGGTGCCAGGCAATTAAGTTATTTCAATTTAATTTTAACATTTTCTATTGCAACAGATGGATAGAGCTGTCTCATTTATGTATTTATATTATATTGTGTTAAAAAGGTTATACAGGGGACCAGGAAGTGTAATGTTTACCTTGTCTTAACTGTTATATCTTGTGAAATATTCTTTTGTTCTGGGAAGCAGAAGAAAGAGAGATTGCTCCTGCAGTAGCCCAAATGAGCATGACTGGTATTGGAAAACTTTCTGGAGTGTAGAGTGGGGCAGGTAGTGGCAGAAAGAAAAGAAGAGATGCCAAAAAATTGTCCTGTCCAATAAGGGAAGCAGTCCCAAAGCAGGTTTTAGGAGTGTCATGTAACAGACTTTCCTGAAAAGTCCTAGGGGAGATCTGTAGTAAAGGAGACTGGAGTTTTCCTTGAACTACAGAGATGCTGAAGGTTAGACTGAGAACGTAGCATGGAAAAAAGGTATAAACACTGCAAAGACACAGTGATTTGTTTCCAAACATCTTGCCTCATCTGTCTCACTCAGTGCTTCTGAGGCTTCCCCTACTTAGCGAGTTATCTTTCTGTAGTTTGGTTGGTTTTGTTGTTCTTTAAATAAAACATTAGCTGCAGAGATTGGATGTCATTACTGGTTTTTGTCATGCTCAGATCAAAAATGAGAAGAGGGGGAAGCGGTTTCACTAGGCCAAAAGATGTTCCCCTGGAGCCAGTTGCAATGTGATCCTCCCCAGCTTGAAAGGAGCACTAGCAGCCTAGAAAACTGCTGAAGTGCACAGTGAAGCTGTGGCAAATGTTCCTTTCCAATGGGGAAGCCACAGAACAACAGAGAGTTCCTTTTACCTTTCGCAGCAGCTGACACCCTGGACATTAGCTTAGGGTCTGCAGACCAGCAGAAACCATTGCTCTGTAAACTAACAGACGCTCCCCCAACATTAAACAAAAGAATTATTACAACAAAGCCTTTATCTGACTCTCCTACCACCTGAGTAGCTGTCAGTGCTGGGACCTTGCAGAGATGCTTCCCACCCAGAGGAGAAACCAAAGCTGCAGGGCTGCGCTTTGCCTTCTATACCTTGTATTTTAGTTACACAAACCAGTCATTAAACCAAGTACAACACCAGTCCAACACAGGAAAGTGCTGCTATCATTTCAGAGACAAATGCCAGGTCTCTAGAAAGCAACTTTTCTTCAAGAAGTGGCTCTATTTAGAGAACTGACTTAGAAAAAATTACTATTTTTTTTTCTATGAGGCCTTCTGAGAAATGATGTGAAACCCCCAAACCCTTGAACAGCATTTCCCCCAAGTCAGTATGCTACTCACAGACACAAAAAGGAAGTAGGTGACTATGTATAGTGATGCCATCCTGTAATGCTTGCTTTTAAAACATATTTCCAGCAAAGACACAACTCCTAAAGAAGAGGCAATCACATAACTCAGACAGAATACATGTTTTTTTCTCTTACACACTGTCTTCTATTTCAAGTTTTATTTTGAATGTAGCACACTGATTTAATCTGAAAGACAGTACTTAATATTTTGTAGAATTTCACAGATCTTGAGAGGGATTAGAAGAGATTCTGTGGTGTGTGAATGGTGTATTACCTCACTGCAAGCTCCAGCCTCCTTCCTACCAACAAACCTCTGAAAGAGTTCTGTTCTCTCTGTGTTTATAGGGTTTTAGCACTCAGGTTGCATATAGAGCATTGCTTATCTTGATTGCCAGGTATTTTATGATTCTTGCCTCATGTGAGCATTACCTGATTTGACCAACATGATCTTGGAATCTCAACACTACTGTCAAGTTTCAGAGAAGCTCAGATTTGGTCCTTTGGACTATGTGATGAGGCTTTTTCTTTATGTTCAACAATCTAATTGAGCAAGTTTTGAACAAAGAGCATCACATTGTCCGATTCTACACCTTCTATTCCAGCAAGAGTACAATGGCTTCTGTTTTCTGATTTTCCTGCTTTGTTCAACATAAAAAATAAACACTGTCCCAGTTGGTAGATCTCTTTGTTTCAGCTTCCCTGTCTTCGGTGTTGCTTATTCCTTCCTCTGTTGCATGCACATGTTTCATTAATTTATCCAATTTAGTATCCATTGCATCTTCCTTTCGTTTAAGTCTCTCCCATGCTGTGAAGAACGACTGTCCAGGTCCATTTTATTTCTCTAAATATTGTTGCAATATCTACAGGAGCTTCTTTTTCCCTAAAGGGCACTGAGACAGATGCTGTGTTTTCCGTAATGCCTGTGAATTCTCTTGAGCAGTCTTCACCGGGCTTCTGTGGACTACATGACACTCCAAAACTGTTGTTGCTCTTAATGATTTTTTACTCCACAGTGATCTTTTGCTCATCTTTCTCCAATGCTGGTAAAAAGTTAAGACCCAGAGAGAAAGGACTAATCACTTGAATATTTGACCAGTCTGCAATTGGCCTAAAGCAATGAGGGACAAGCTTATGAAAGTATTTTGGCATCTGCCTCCAAAGCAATTCACAACTGAGCCTACAGAGGTAGTGTGTTGCCTTTGGTGGGTACCTAGCCCTTGAGAGGACATGAAAAACAGGACATTTTTTTAAGAGGCAAGGTGATTCAGTTATTTTTTGGACAGGTCTCATTGAGCAGAAAGCAGCATCCTGCTCATTCCTTTTGCCAAGAAGCCCAGCGCTTGCCACGTGTTGAGAGCTGACTGGCTGAGGGGGCAGGGGGATGGGATGCCCCCAAATTCCTTTGGAGAGGCAAAGTCCAGATCAGATTTGCTAATAATACATGTCTGGATTGAATTTGCCATTTCAGTAGCCTTTCATTAAAGCAAAGTCTGTCCCTGTACAGATTGATACTGCTTGAACACAGATATATTGATACTGATAGAATAGATAACAAAAGCTTATTTTAAGTTGGTAAAACCCAAATCACAAATAATTGAGAATTTTCATAATCAGGATTTTTTTCTTCCATCAGCAGCTTACATTAAAAGTATTTTAAAAATATTTCTCCCAGGCAATGGTAGTGGTTGAATATTTTTGACACTTTCTCTTTAAGAAGTGTATACTTCTCAAGAATCCCCAGTGGGTTAGTTTCTACTTCAAATGTGATGCCTTTGCTTCAAATGCAGAAGAAAGTCAGAAGATGATTAAATATGCAGAGCTGCGGATAGTAATGGTCAAGGATGAGTCTCCAAAAGAGAGGAAAATGTGAAGTAGAAATACATGTCTTCAATCTGGTTCGATCACTGATGATTTGGGATTTTAGGGCATTTATCTGACATCTTTCAAGTACCAGGTTCTCTTCAGGAAACATATATCATTTACTTTCTGTACTTTTTTTTGTTTGTCTTTTGGATTTGTGGCTTGACCTTGAACTGAGACTTCAGCAAAATAAGTAGATTGTTATCAGGATTAAAAAACAAATGGTACACTATCCTGGCTGTCTGCATTTCATGATGCCCATTCTAAGAGCTCTGAAAGAGGCTTTGAATATGCTAAATATTTATCCTGTGAAATGAGGTCAATTTTTAGCATCTTTCAGAAACCGAGACACGCAAAATCATTGGACACTGCTGTAAATTTTGTCTGTATGTGGGCACGTGTATTTATCTGCATCTATGAGCATGTTAGTGTGGAAGTTTCAATTTTCTCTGATGTCCCTGTATAATTTTGCTGAAAAGTCTTCCCTTGTCACGTATAGCACCACGGGCTTACCAGGTAATTAAACGTAGGGTGACATACTCAGTTATATAAAATATTGTTTGCCTATTAATATATCCACTGAGTTTCAATAAATGTTTGTTTACTATATGCCTACACATCTAGTTAAATAGGTGATTCATTCCATTAGAGAGATTCTTAAAACAATTTGGTTTTTTTCTGAAACCTGGTCACTTTTAACACTTTCAAATTAAATCCTGATTTCAGTGACTATATTTAAAGTGTGACTTGAATTCCCTGTAGTTCACCTCAGAGGTTTTTTATTTTTACTCCAGGCTAATAAACTATGAGGCATACCAGTCATACCAGTAAAACCCCAAGCAAGCTGCCCTGTATCATACTTCACACTTCATCAAGATTCTTCCTTGTGTAGTAATACTATTCATAGGGGCTTATATTTGTTTGTTTTGTTTCTATGGTTATTTTTCCACTTACCTTAGGAAGTGTGATTGGTTTTTCTCAGCTTCCAATCTCCACTAGAACATTTTGAGTTGTCCAGAAAATCACTTAAAGCTCTTACTGGTCAAACAGAGCTGAGTGAACAGACACGTGATTTATCTACAGCTGCTTGAATGAGGTGAAAACAGTCTTTCAGACACAGGGAGGAAAGTATGGCAATGTTTCACCTCCTAAAACTTTTCTTTTTTTAAATGGCTTGGTTATTTCCTTTATAAACAGCATCCATCTAGCATTGTAGGCACCACAACTGTCCTTAAAATATAGTATCCTGCATCACTTTTTAGATAATAGATACATAGAAAAGATCAAAGTTAAGAAGTAACTTATTCTTTCTCACCCATGCCACGGGTGAGGGAGAATTTCTTTACCAAATGGGTTATCAGGCACTGGAAGCGCTTGCCCAGAGAAGTGGTTGAGTCCCCATCACTGCAGGTATTTAAGAGTCATGTAGATGTAGTGCTGAGGGATATGGTTTAGTCAAGGTCTTCTCGGTATAGTTGGACTAGATGATCTTAAAGGTCTTTTCCAATCTAGGAAATTCTGATTCTATGTCCCAATTCAAGCTACACTTTCTTAGAAAAAAACCTAGAAAGCCAGAGAAGTCTCATGGCACTGTAGGACTCTGGCAAATGAGCAGCAAAGCAAGTTCCAGAAGTATGAACTCAGCGAGATGGCTGAAAAAAAAGCCTTTACAGATGTGGCCCTTCCATAGCTTCACAGAGAAACTGGAAACTTGAATTATTCTAGTCACCATAGTAAAATCTCTGTCACACGAGGATCATGACAATTACTCAAGTAACATTAAGGACGTGACGGACAAAACAACCGGATCTTCCCTCGGATTTTAGTGGGGAATTCAAGCTGAGATTCTCCTTTGCAGTGTAGCACCACCTAAGCCCTGTATCCATAGATAACACATAGTGAAGGCCACTCATCCACAGCAAATCCGTGGACACCGTACAACCACCACCTCATAGTTTTCCCAAGCGTTTAATCCATAGCATACCTCCTGACGTGCTTTCGGACTGTGCCAACTCCTACTCCCCAGAGGGTGCTCTGTGCTCTGCCTCGGCAGCCGAGCAGTCTCTTCTGTTAGAGAAGGTAGACAACTCTGCACGAGGAAGCATGATGCCACCCCACATGGCTGCAGAGCCAGGGAGCAGCCATTGCCCATCCCACCGAGCTGTCACGCGTACCAAAATTTTCTCTTGGCAAACTTCATTTCTCAGTGGGTTACTTTATCCTTTTCTGAATTGATAAGGAACCAAATTCTTATTAAAAAACGCATTAAAATCTTCCAGCCAAGTAGAGATGAAATGTACTTTGAGACTGCCACCACATGGACAATCAGAAAGATACAGAGAAGTTCACAAGCTCTTCAGGAAGAGGATGCAGATAGACAAATTTCTTCAAGGCATGATAGAGAGATGTCCTCTGATTTCACTCCCTACCAGCTCATCAAACCTATCTTAGGCACGAGTTTCAGGTAGCTCACCTAAATCCAAATTCTCCACCCTCTTCTCCCAGTGAAAAATAAATCAAGCTGTAGAACGGAGAAGATCTGAGGAAGTGGTGGTAGAGGTGGTTACACTCAACATTACAGATCCTAGAGTTGGAGTCATCTCTCTGTCTTGGCTTCCTCTATATCCCGAACATGTAACCAACAGCTGCAGGATGTTCAGAGCCACTAAAAGCTCAGTCCTGTGTTTCAGGTATTAAATTACTCAAGCCCATGGAGACTTATTTTTGTTCTGACTTTCGGCATGTTGATTAAGTATATCTCATGTTGACAAGAGGGAGACCAAATTGGAAGCTAATTTGTTGCTGCCTAATGTCAGGAACAATATAAGTTGCCCACTGATGCCACAGAAAGAACTTTATTCCTAAATAAAGCATACTGATAAAAAGCCATCCTCCTCGTATAATTAGGAAATACAAAGGGCAAAGCGAGAATTTGAGTTTTACTAGTGAAAGATAATAAATCCTGTTTACAGCCCTTACGACAAGAGGCTTACTCTAACACAAAAGAGATGGAGAATTCAGTTGCAGAAGTATGCTGGAAGCATGTCATGTCAGAGCTATAAATAATGAATTGCTTCTATATGCTAAGGAAGTGAAAAAAAAATGACAACGTAGTTTGGCAATTTCAAACAACGTGCAAGCCTTTTTCCTTCACTGGGAATGCATAATTAATGCTACCAAAACCCCCATGATTTACTGGCAGAATATATTTTGACTACAGAAGATCCCAGACCGGTGTATTTAAAGAAAACAACTTCATTTCTTGGGTTAAAATCCTTAATGGGTGATAGGTTGTCTTTGGCCTCAGCATAAGAAAGCATTCACGTTTCCACCTGTCTGTAAGTGTGGATGTCACCCTTTTTGTGTAGAGCTGAATGACAGCTGGCACCATGGCTTACATGGAATATTCATGGGGATACCAGAACAGGTACGAGATTAGATATTCATGGTGGAATATTTCAATTACCCAAATACTGATTGGATCGATGCCTCATTAGGATGAGGTGTAGAGACAACACTTTTGAATGTAGTAAGTGGCTACTCCCAAGAAATGTAAGCTGTAGACTTCAAGAAAAGATGCTGTTCTGAATGTAGTCATCAGCAGTGCGCAGAACAAGGTTCAAAAAGTACCAGTGGATTAGTCTTTCTGCACTAGCAACCACATTACAATTGGTTTTAACACTGTAGGGTAGAGAGCAGGCTAAATAAGTCTATCATATAGCTATGCAATTTCAAGAAAGATTATATTTAAAAGAGAGAAAATTACTTAAAGCAACAACAACAACAAAAAAGCAAATCTCCAAAATCCAGAAAGGAACATTCCAGAAAGCAAGATGCTTAAAACAGCCTGGAGTCTGTAAAAAATACTATAGTGGGAACAGGGTAAAATGCATACTGGCACTCAAAAAGAAAGGAAAGCAGCCCCCCCCCCCCCCCCAAAAGCTGCCATGGGATGAATGGGAAAGCTTAGAAGGCTATCACGGGGAAAAGCTTAGCATTTAGAAAATGGAAAGCTTGCCAAAATAAGAACCCCATAAGAAAATCATAGGTTACACACAAGTAGGAAATTGAGAGGTCTAAAAATAATTTGAAGTATACCTTGCAAAGGATTTTCAAACTGATAACAAAAAGTTCTTAAAATACTTCAGGCAGTGTGGAATTGGTGGGAATATTGATGACAAGTGTGTAAAAGCAGCACTCAGGGCTGACAAAGGCCACAGCAGAAAAGCTCAGCGAATTCTTCGATGAAGGCAATCCCACAATGGAAATACTCTTTGCAGCAGATAAGTCAGAGAAGGCAGATCCAGTTGAAATAAATATAACTCGAGCACGAGACCGAACAGATAAGCAGGAAGTCAATAAGTCACACAGTCCAGGTAGCGTTCACCCAAGGTTGACCTCCATGGGGAACTGCAGAAGGGCCACCCCAGGCATGTGGCCATGGGGTTAGAGACAGCCCCTGTGCCAGGTGGATTCCCAACGTAAGTTCCTTATAGAATGAGGACCCAGGAGAAGATCCTGGAAACTACAGTGGTATCCACCTTAGGGAAGATGCTGGAGTGTATATTAAAGGATGGGATCAAACTTTAACAAAGTTAGTTTCCACAGGTTATTTAAGAGACAAGGTTACAAGAGACAACAGAAAGAAACCTCAAGACTGAAGGACAGGAAGCAAGAGTAGGACTTATTTTCACTTCCCAGAATGTAGAAGAGTCAAGTGGGGTCCCTCAAGGATCAAGGCCACCACAGTTTATATCTTTCATCATTTTTCCCAAGGCACCTAAAGGAAAGGGTGTGGGAATGTGGCATCTCTAACTTTTCAGATGAGCCTAAGCTCTTCTGGGAAGTCAGGTGTTGTGACAATGCCAAGAACTTCCAGAAGGATTTCATAAAACTGAACGAGTGAGCAAAACCATGGCAGACGAGCTTCAGTACAGATAAAAACACCTGGGGAAAACAATCCAAACCATTGCTACCAAAATGCAGTGCTCAGAAATGCAAACTGGGAAAGAGATCTCACAGTCATTACTGACAGGTCCCTAAAATCTTCGGCTTAATGGGCAAGAGTGGCCAAAGGAGACAATATTTACCATCCGTCAGAAGGTTCTTGAGAAGTGAGAACATAATTTTGCTACTGTATAAAAATTTGCCGAGCTCCTATCTCGAGTTCAATGTGCCCTCCTGGTTCTTGAATCTCAGGAAGGAAGCAGACTAAGAATGTAGAGGAGGTGGCAAAGAAGGTGACCAAGGTGCAGAGCAGCTCCCCTTGCACACAGAGGCCAAGGCTCTTCAGCTGGAAGACAAGATAGAGGGATATGAATGAAGTTTACAAAATCATGAAAGCATTGGGTAAGCTGAACTTGGAATGGTTGTTCTTGAAGTTCTGCAATGGGAGAACAAGAGAACATGATTAAAACTAGCAGAAGATTTATTTAAAGCAGTTTATACAAGAGCTTCCTTACACAGGAGGTGTGGAATTTACTACAAGAGAACACCGTGGAAGCAGCGAGTGTCAGCAGGATCAAAAGAGGATTAGGAAAAGCAACAGCCAGCAGCTCTGGGACTTGTTGGGGTATGCTGTGGCATGAGGACACGGAGGAGGGAGCAATGCTGTGCACCTAGATTTTCATTTCAACACGAAATCAAAACACTGACAAAGTCCACACGCACATGCATATAGGCACACCTGGGAACAGGAAAACGCTCACAGCTTCCCTTCCCCACAGGGACCTTAAGTAACTTTCTCTTAGATGTTCAGGAGTCTTGCAGCAGATTTAATCAGAAAGTCTCCCGTATGTGAACACATGAAGGTTTGTTCAAATCAGTTACCCACCAGGGACTTTTAAGCCTGGGCCATGCCTACATTTTCTGTGTCTTGAGCGAGGAATAAAGTTAATTCTGAAAGAAACTCTTTACCACAGTCATTTCTATAGAAGTGACAGGCAGTATAAAGTTAAGTATAAATATTATTGAATAGAGTACGTTTCCATTCCTCTTGAGCAGTACTTTTACTGATCATTATTTATTCATCGACTAATAGCATTTCCAACATGCCAGCCATTTCATCAAGAGGACATTTTTAATAAACTTTCCATTCTTTCCCCATAAACAAATTTTAAAAGTTGTAATAAACCAAGAATTATGGCTACTTTGGTGTTTATAATACGAAGCTCAGAATTTCCACAGATCTTTGACGATGACCAAAATAAAGACAAATTATAAAGCCCAGGGGGGAGTCAGAGATCAAACAGTCTGCGACTCTGACAGCTCTGTGCCACGAACCCATTCCATGTCTCAAGTTCCTTTTAAGTTCTTCTAACACTAGCTTTTTATGAAACTATCCCCAACCCTGCCTTATTTCTAGCTTCATAAAAAATGGGAAAGAAACTGCCTCTATACCCAGTACTACAGTCACAACTTTTTCAGCCAGAAAGCAGGTGCTTTGCTAGAGGTAAAAATAAAGCAGGAAATAAAGTGTCACAGAGAGGACCTGTGAGGCTGATGTTCACTCTGAGCTGGCAGTGATGTTTGCTCTCCCATCGGATACCACCCACATAATTAGCACTGTTCACTCTTTCCAGTGGAAGACTTTGGAATGAAGGGACAGAGCGTGAACTTTGCAGGAGGACAGCTCTATATTCCACCTCATCAAAAGCCTCCTTGTCGCACGGCTGTTGGGTTGGTTTGGTCAGAATAAAATTGGGTTGGTTTGCTGTAGTTTAAAGGCTAGATGTTTCTGCAGCATGCTGTTGGCTTCAGAACTGTGGACAAAACAATGCATGTGGAATACAACCAGCAATGTAAGTGGCAGTGTTCTAGAACAATTGATTATTTCATAATAGCATTTATTTTTTTGTCTTTAGAAAACCCTTTTGCTCATGTATGCTTGTCCACTGGACATCAGAAATGCCAGCTAAGAAAAATACTTTTCTGAAACCAATTTGTTTTGCGTACAGAGTAGTGCAAGCAGACTGAAGTGCTTTCCTTTCTGGTGAACATTCATATTATAGCCTCCAGCAAACAGGGGTAGTTTTCTTTTCAACTCCATTTTTGGCACAATGTCCTCACTTAACCAAACTGCACTAGATTTGCAGCCATATAAATCTCGACTACCTCTCTTAACTACACACAAGCTTATTGTACATGTATTCCAGAGACTGTGCCTAATGCACTCCCAGAAGCTCACAGAGTCATTTTTCTTCTATTATATCTGATAAATGAAAGATGAGATAGCTTGCACATTCCCGGGGAACAAACTTTTTACTTTGAACTTAAACTCTTTAGAAAGTTGAGGAACAATGAAGAAAAAATAATAACAGCTACCTAAGATGAGGGAAAATAATTGAAATGCTAAACAGCTGGTTTTGTCAGAAAATAGATATATTACAACTAGAAACAACTTCAGATATCTTATGATAATTACTATAAAAATCTGAACAGAAAAAGTCAGTGGAGTCAACTTTTCTGGAAACTTCAAACACACTTTGAAGAAAGTCTGTTTCCAGCCTTGATCTGAGCCAGAAGAAAATCAAGTAATTGAGTTTAAGATTAGAAATGAGCGTTACATTTTAGAATGTTTAAATGTGTAACTTGTCTCTGGGGAAGGAAACTTCTTTGGTGATAGAAAATGAGTTGGGTTTTTTTTTTTCTTTTAATACAGTATCTTCCTTCAACCCAGTCCATCATGATCACTGCTGTGTGTGATGGAACAGTTCCACATGGAACTGTTATATCCTCATTCATGGTTTAGCAAAAATAACAATCAAGTTAAAGCAATACTAGAACTGGTTTTTGGTTTGTTTCTGGGTTTTTTTTTCCCCTGGAAGGCAAGCAATAACATTCGTATCTGATCAGAGGTTGGTCCTTCCCTCTCCCAGTTCTATTCCTTTTCTTTTTCCAGCATGAAGCACATAAGTTGTAGCTGACACTTCAAGAAGTATCTCACTAACTCACACGAAGGGGCTTCCTTGTCACTCATCCTGCTATAGAATAAGCTGTTTGTTTGGTTTTTTCCTGAGAATTGCAGATGTAAAACCTTCTCTATAAAATTCCAGATTACGGAACCAAGTTGTTGATATGAAACTGCCAATGCATATAAAGTCTTGATCTAAAACTAGGATGAATTCTCCATCTTCCCAAATATTTATATATATATATATATATATATATCTCCTGGCAAGGCCAACTGTACATCAGCAACATATGGAAGCAAATAGAGTCAATGCATCGGTAGGAAACCACTAACATTATGAAAAAAAAAGAAAAAAACTAAAAAAAGGCAGAAAAAACCCAAGTGAATGCAAAATTGAAATGAAACATCCAGTACGATCCCACATGCCCACTGAAGAGGAGAGCACCAGACAGTGATTTGTTTCCTTTTGGGAGGAAATTCAGCATGGTGGGTTGGCTTCAAGAATACACACACACCACCCAGGGACGTACAGTTAGAAATGTGTTTCGTTAGCAGGACAAATCCTGCAGATGGATGGCAATTTTTATTCCACAGCACAGACTGGACCTGGCACGTTGACCAGTCAGGGAGAGAGTTTGGGTCCTGTGGATCCTTGCTGGGCTGGTCTAAACTGGGTAGTGGGACTGAAGCCTTGGTTTATGTGGGAGACTGAGGGTAATCTCTGGGCTTAGTACTACTACTAGTTTATGATTCTTTCTTCTTTCTTCTTTTTTCTTCTCTGTGGATTGCCAATATGGCAGATCTTTAGAAAAAAACCCCTTTCTGACCAGCTATGCGTATTGCAAATGTAAGCACACAAACACTTCTATGTGCTTGCTCTCCTCATACATCCTGACTCATTCCTCTAAAGCCTTTTCTTCATTTACACCTACTTGCTTTTGTTGTAGTAAGAAAAGAAAAAGGAACAGTGTTTCTTTGGTCTATAAAACTAGGGGGTTATTGGAGATCAGAAGATGGTCTAAATACACACAAGACTGGCCAGAATAAACCAGGTCAAAAGCCCATTTAGCACAAAAAACTTGTTTCCAATTTAGGAAAGAGAGTAAAAGTGGTGCAAGCAGATACAATTCACTAACACACTTCAAACTTCTTAAACTTAGGGCTTTCCGAGCTCAATGCTATTTATAAGAGCTATCTAATTAGCCTAAATTAATCCATTCTCTTCTTGAAAACATGTGAGCTTTTAAATCAAATCAACTGAGATAATATTTTTTAAGATATGCTCAGAGATCCATGCATACAAAGAAGCAAGCAAACAAGTGGGAAAAATAACACTGTGAATGAATATTCAAACTTCTGTTTATGAAATGAAAATACCTTTCAACAATACACAAGACAAGTCATAACATTTTTCATAAACTCATTTTGCAAACTATTGATAAACTGCACAGTTTCTTTATGTTTTGTACAAGACTCTTTTGGCTCAGGTACTTCCAAAGAAACTGTCCCATAATCTGAAATTACCAAGTGCTAGTTAGAAATAATAAACTAAACCCAAACCATCCCTTCTTCTAGCATTTTTGTACATACCTAATACATAGCATTAAAGTATTGTAATAGGAGCATTACTTCAGAGATAATTGGATGCAGGACCCATCCGGAGCTGATGCTGCACGGAGCTGGCACTAATGAGAAGCAAGGTAAGAGCCAGTGGCTGCTCTACATGGGTAGGATGTTAGGGATTAAATGATGCTGCACATAATAGGAGAAGAAGTTTGATAATAAGGGTGCTAATGAACAGCTTTTGCTAAAACCTTAAAGGATCTACTCACAGATGAACTGCAAATCTCAGCTCCTTACTGATACTTGTTTTTCTCCAGTTTATAAAACTTTTGAACTTGAATGTCTCACAGATGCCATAGTCGTTTGGTGTGATTAATGCATCGTCCTCCGGGATGGCTCAGAAACCGCTGCGAGCACACCACGGTCCTCAGGCACACAAGGAGCTCTTCACACAGACAAAATTTACTGTACCATCTTAGCATCTTCATGAAGTGACAGAAATTGTCTCTTACTGCCCATGCTCTTGCATAAAATATACGACCAGCTAGAAAATAATGTTATCTATTTAAATGCTAGCACAAAGGACATGTTTAGTTGTTTTCACAAATTACTGAGGCCTGGTACAACTGTAACTCAAACGGTTCCACGTGACTTCATAAATCACAACGGAGGCCTGACTACTTCAGACTGGAGACTTTCCACGAGATCTCAGAGCAAGCAGCATTAACCCTTCAGTTGAAAGAAAAAAACCAAAACCCACCTATGGATAAAAATGTTGCATGAGTGGGTTGATGAGAAATCCAAATAGAAGCCAAAAAGATCAGCATTCAGTGGTGCCAAAGAGAGAACTCCACTTTGCACCTGCTAGTCACCAAGTCACTGGCAATAATAAACCACAGGTCCTATAAACTCAAGATGTACTGTAAGAAATACAAGAAAAATATCCATTTCAATGGCTTTGGGCTCTTTAAAGAATTGTTCTTGGTACGAAAAGGGCAAAAAAATTGCTTGACTGCAGTAAATTTTGTTTCAGTACAACGGAGTAATCCATGCCTCGGTTAAGTGCAGGAAATGTCGGCAGGCTCTTTTCTTGCACTGGTCTTGGAAGGACTGAAGTAACTCCCCAAAAGAAACTTCGAAACGTGACCTCTGTGTGTCCCCTGCCTCTCCTCATTGTTCCTTAGTCAGAACTGGCCAGTTTGGCCCTTTTGTTTCCTGCCTCAGCCCACATCTCACTCATCTCTACAGGAGGAAAAGGAGATTGTCAAAGAAGCGAAGTGCATTGCCTGGGCATTCAGCTCCCCATTCCTACTCTGGTGCTCTCAAGCTTCTGTTTCGGGCAAGTTTTGAAGTGCTTCACATCTGCAAAACCTATTTAGGATGAGAACACAGCACAGTCTGAGCTCTTTCTCCATATTATCCCTTGATCTCAGCCCCTGCATTGTCTCCAACTTCAGAGCAGCGTAATTCTGCTGAGATGTTGGTATCATTTTTAGAGACTTTTAGAATCTGCGTGTTCATTGCCTGCACACAAAAGGGGAGATCGTTGGCCTTGTGGTGGGGGAAATGGCAAAAAGAGAAGTCATTGTGAATGTGGCAGGGTTTCCTGGTCAGGACGGTGTGCCTCGGGTGAACAGCCCTCTGGAAACCTCGCGCTCAGGAGACCAGGCACTTGAAAACAGAGGGGATTTGGAGTTTTTATGAATGCAGATTTTTTACTGTTTGTTTGGGTGCTATTTTCAAAGGCTTAGTTCTACTGAAAAGAAATGAAATCTTTCCCTCATGCAAATTTTCATGCACAGTGAGATTATTATAGGGTGCTGAATATATTAGGACTGCGGAAGACAGTGCTGGATTGATTTATGCTCTGTGTGCTAAACATACATTAGAAAAACGCAGCGAAGTTATGTGAGATTCTGAGCTGAAATTGCCTCATGTACACATATAGTAAAGGTATCTTAACTGGAACCTTGCCACCAATCCTTTACGGTCAAAAATAAGAGAAGGAAATAAGATAATATATATGTCATGTTATGTAAAATGAAGTAAAACTAAACTAAATTTCTGTCTTTTGGCTCAGTACTTTGCCATATGTTGTCTGAAACCTGTTGAGGTTTGAGTGCTATAAGTCATATGAAGGGAACATGAATTTGCCAGAGACACTGACAAAAAGAGTTTGGCCCTGCACCGCTGATCTACGCTCTCTGCACCCCCTCCATCAAACTCTGGAACTCTGGGTGCTCCAAAATTTTACCTTAGGAAAGACTGAACTTACTGACTTCAGTGAATTCATCTTTTTCTATTAAAAACAAGAATAAAATACTTGCCTTAAATGCATGCTACCTATTAGAAAATTCTGTCTTTATTAATCGTGAACTCAAAAAGGAAGGTTTTACTATGGACAGCACCAACATTTTATGCTGTCTGATTGCTCAAGATTCAAAGCACTTTGGAGAATGCATCTTCTAGCTTTTTCATTGAGTAACCTCAAGAGGTAAGCCCATTCTGCTTTGGGTGACTTCCTACAGCTGGGCTGGTATACAGCATTTGAAGTCCAGTGCACAGAAACAATGAGCTCTAACACAAAACCTACACTGTTCATAAATGTTGGAAGAAGTACAGAATATATGGACTGGCTGAAGCCTGTCCTCTTAGCTTTAACCAGCCATTACTTCTCAGCAGCAATTACTCAACATGTCACTCTATAGTGAATGAATTCCAGTCAATTACAAGTGATTGCACATCACTCTGCATCAATCAGAGTAATTCTTGATTCGATGAGGTGCAGTGGGTGATGCCAATTACACTTTGTTGATGCTCTTTGATTGCATATTCTTTTGCAAATACTATGGCACCTGAATTGTACCCCGCTGACTAACCTGGCTATTCTGCATTTCACAGGTTGTGTCTAAAGTCCTGGGCACAAACAGAATTAAGAAAGAGACCTGTTGGAGCGGGGCCAGAGGAGGCCACAGAGATGATCTGAGGGCTGGAACCCCTCTGCTGGGAGGCCAGGCTGACAGAGTTGCAGATGTTCAGCCTGGAGAAGAGAAGGTTCTGAGGAGACTTTACATTGTCATTTCAGTACTTAAAGGGGGCCAAGAGGAATGCTGGAGAGAGATCCTTTGTCAGGCAGTGTAGTGACAGTGAAAGATGGTAGGTTTAGATTAGATATTAGGAAGAACTTCTTTTCTGTGAGGGTGGTGAGATGATGGAGCAGGTTGCCCAGAGAAGCTGTGGATGCCCCAGCCCTGGAAGTGCTCCAGTCCAGGCTGGAGAAGGCTTTGAGCAACCTGGTCTAGTGGGAGGTGTCCCTGCCTATAGCAGGGTGTCGGAACTAGATGATCTTTAAAGTCCCTTCCAAGTCAAACCATCCTATGATTCTGTGAAATGGTAAAATAAAGCCTGTACAGTGCTTTTAGATGTTTATCTATCAGCAATAATACCAGTGCATACTGTGACAGATTCCATTGTGACATAGAGAGAGGAAAGGATCCACTGGAATATAGCCTATGGAAAAGGGAAGGAGATATCATCTCTGCTTTGTTTTTTCTTGGATTGTTTTGGGGGTTTTTTGGTGTTTTTTTTCCTTTAAGCTTGAGCTGTAAGCCAGTTTCTTGGCTTCTTTGTTGGTCATATCTGGTCATATAGCCATGCACAGGCATTAACTTCCTACAATCCTATCCTAAAGGGCTGTCTGTGGTTCGCTGAAGCCTCACACGTACACTTCATATCTCCATCTAATCCACTTCATGCTGTGACGTTCATCAGATGGTCTCGTGCCAGTGGAAGGTAGGCTCAAGCTATGCCAGACTTATGGGAACAGCCCACGTGTATTACCACACAGTTCCTGACAAGGCAAACCCTAAGTGAAGGAGGTGCTATAGTCTCCTCTCACTCGGCGACAGACTGAAGGGTGCTTGAGCTAAGTGAAGGCTACTTATCAGGTCAGGGAATAGCACTACAATGTGGTACCTGCATAGATATTTTTTCTTTCTTTATTTTTTTCTTCTCTGAATTCTACGTATCTTGAGGAGAAGGAATAACAAGCTTAACCTAGAGAATTTCTTTGGGCTTGCTCAAAGTAGCTTTCTTTGCCTGGATGAAAAGGAACGACAGGCATCACACCCTGTTATGGGTTTACCAGTTTAGCGTGAGTCGTGAGCACGTGAAAGAGAAGAGTGATTATGTACCTGCATCCAGACAGAAGTGAAGATAATCTGTGTGCTTGAGTAGCAGTCATAGAAGCCTAAATTACAGCTGTCTTTCTAATGATAACTGAAGGGTGGAAGCAATGCACAGAATCCAGTGAGATCTACTTCAGTACTTGCTCAAAAAACACAACCAGCCTTAAACTCGTGTTGCACACAGAGAGTGCTCTTAAAGCCAAACTGTAGGGCTACCACTGAGTAATGCTCAAGTGAGTATGACTTCCTTCTTATAGCAGGGTTTAGTCAGAAATTAGTGTTTCTAGTGGATTAATTTTGTGGGGTTTTTTCCCATTTGAGAGAAACCAGTCACTATACAGACAAAAGCCAAGTCAACTAGATTTTAAACCGAGGGAGAAGGAGAGGCATACAGAAAAGACTGTCATGTCAAATTCTGGTGTTAAATCTGTGCCTTTATATAGATTAAACATTCTGTAAAGAGACAGTAAATTATAAAATGAAATAGGAGATGAGGATGATCAGCAGATGTAAAGGCTTAAGTCCAGAGTGTTCCTAGAAACACAAAACTGACACCTTCTTGCCAGCACAGTTGGTACAGTTTGTACTTCTGTCATTCTGGGACAAGGGAACATCACCATAGGCCTTTCCAGATGACTGGAACACAAACAAATTATATAACATAATGATGTAATATTAACATGACATATAGGTTAACGCAAGTGAAGAGAAGACCTCTTCAGAGAACTCTATAGTTTCCCAAAAATAATCTGAATAATGAGAGACAACGTCAGCACTCCCACTGATGTTCTTCCTCCTGTCTCCATTGTGGAGGGATCCAACCTCCAGTTTCGAGGAGAAAATTGGAGACAGGTCCCAGAGAACGTATGAGCCTGAAATATTCCCAGCTACCAGGAGACGGTCGGTATTTCAGCCTCTAACCCATACCCTCTACAGTGCCCAAAAAGCAGGAAATCAAACTAGGGAAAGCATACTGAAATTCCTGGCACAAGAAGCTCTGAACCAGCTTCTACACCCGTGCCTCACTGACCTTGAAGTCCTGGAGTAAGCCAGACTGGGAGACCCACTGCAGCAGAGCCGAGTGTAGAGTGAGTTAAGTGAAAGCAAACCAGGCCTCTTCTTGACTGTATTTTTGGAACTGCAACTTTTGGCATCTACAAATGTTAATTTACTTCTGCCAGAAATCATCCTTTCAGCAGATTAAAATCTCTTTGTGGGAACAAAGTCAGAATTAAGTGAGGAGAAGTTTTTGCAGGTCAGTGTGGAACCTGTACTGAAAGCAGGAGGATTCAGCATGCAAAAGTAGGCAACGACCTGTTGAACCAGCACTAACCTGCCATGCCTGAGCACTCTTAACTAGATGGATGGGCACTCTCACAATCTATTGCTCTTTCCACTGATAAATTACACATCAAAAAGCAAGAGGAAAATCTGAGACCTCCAAATAGCGAAAGAAGATTTTGTGCCAATGGACAACCAGCCTCAAGCTTTTGATCTGGATCAGGCAGGTCTTGTCATGTACATCTCAGAAGTTATGGACTGGTGAGGCTCAGTCTCCTTTCCCTTTATTTGGCAGTTTGGAAAACATCTTCATGGGTTTTTTCCACATTTCAAGCCTTGTGATAGATCCTTGACCAGGAAACAGCTATGGAAGCCAATTATACAACCTTCTAAACACCACCAGGTCTCCTCTTTGACCATGGAGTATGTCTGTAGACCATGCTTCTGTGAAAGGTCTAAGGAGTATGAAGTGGGAAAACGCAATTAGTCCTTCTGTTCCCTAGCCCTGTTCTTATCAGATCTGATTCACTCACTTTCTTGGCATCGAGGGCATGGAGAGTCCCTAGGTAGAAGTGAAAGTTATTGTTAGAAAATGGATTAGAAAAATCTAGCAATTGCTAGGTTCATCTCCATGTTACTGAGAGACTAAAACAGCAGGGCAGGAAAGTTTTCCTCATTTGCCAGTAGCCAAACTGTGGCCAATTTGGATCCTCTTCTTCTCTGATGGTATCTCTGCAGCCACATTTCAGGCTTAAAAATCACTTAATTTTTGTTCTGTAAATGCTTATTTGTGCCTTAAATGTGCTAAATGAAGCATTTTAAAACTAAAGAGAAGATTTACAAGCCTTAGAGATGATCACAATGACTGGTGCCTTGCCCAGAAGAGCTGGCAGTTTAAATGAGTTATTGGAAACATCAGTTACTGGACATGACCAAAGGCAGCACAGCAGACGGAGTGGCTCCAAATCCTGTTGCATAATGGAAAATTTTGTACAGCCAATTCCAACTGTGAAAAGGGTACAAGAAAAAGTCAGACGAGGCTCACAACCACGTTAAAACCAACCTGCTTACTTTGAGTTTTGTGTTTCAGAAACGAAATACTGACTTGTTGACTATAATAACAACTGGGGGATAAAAATCACCATGTTCCTCTGAAAATACTTTGAAAGCAGCTCAGACTTTTTATGTGTATTTGATCTAGGGTGAAACTCCTCTATGTTTGTATAAAGACATGAGTACCGTTTTCTCTGGAAAACAGAGACCGAGTTTAAAATAAATTTTCTCCAAAAGAAAATGTCTCACCTTTAAAAGCCAAAGCAGGATGTCCAACTTGTGATGCCTGTCATTCATGTAAGAACTAAGTCATTAAGAAAACAGGTCAAATTTTGCATTTTCAAGACAATATGATTTTCCACAGACCTCTTAGGAGCGTATTAAATGTGTCATTTGTCCCTACCAGCTTCATATGCCAGGAGATATAGTAACTGGTTCAAGCATCTTGAACATTTTGCATTTAGAGTACGAGCAGCATATAATTAAACAAGTGCCTATGTCAGCAGGGAAATCTCCATTGAAGTGAGGATCTGATCACACTAGCAGTTAATTTTGCAACTGTTTTCATGAATAGAAATGCTTCTGGTTATGCAAGTCTCAGAGCTGCTTCTATTCAAGTCACTGGGGCTATTGGAATCATTGAGACTTCAGCAGAAATAGAATCTAAGTCATTATTATTTGAGCCGCCAGCAATTCTTGAAATGCTAGTGACTTTTTCCTTTCTGTGAAATGAAATTTTTGGAAGAGTGGAAAGTGAGTCATTTGGACATACAAATTGGGCGAAGTCTTTTGTAATCCAAGGAGCTGTCCTAATGGGATTTCATGCCCTTGCTGACCCACAGAGCTATAGCAGACAGTATATTTATTTGTTCAAAAAGAGCATTGATTTTAAGAAGGGAGTACACGATTTTACCAAATATTCACATGAGAGATTCTCTTTCCTTTATAAGGATCATTTGACCTGATAATGCAGACTGTAAATGTTGATCTCAAATGGAAAACAACGATACCTCAGAATGGGTGAGGTGGTTAGTTTTTGATAGGGCACCAGTAAGTTGAAAAAGCAGACTAATAATGCTCCCCCCGTCATTTCATCCCAGGCAAGTGAGCTAAATTTAGCAAATAAGCAGGATACAAGGTTCTCCATGCTTGTCAAAATATGATGGCAATTAAACTGGCATCTATTCTGTACCTCATTTTTTTAAGGAATATATTTTTCAAGGCTTTGACAGTTAAAAACTATTTAGATTATTTATGACATTTCCAATGAGTTAGTAACATTTTTTTTATTGCGTCGCATTTTGCATAATATAATTTGTCACTACTTCTTTATTAAGCTTGTTTTATATTCATAGTCGTCCCACAACACTATATTTTCCTCTTTGTCAGCTCAGAACTTCATTATGAAGGATGAGGTTTTATCGTTTCCTAGTGATGCAAATGTCTACAGTGAATAAGTGTCATTATGCAGGAACAGGAATTTAGTTTTCCTCCATTAAGCAGCCAGGCTAATGACTCAACAAGTTTATAGCCCACCACAAAACTTGATAGCTTGGTGTGAGTTAAACAAATGATGGCTACATATTTATATGAAAATGAAAGTGGCTGTTTGGGTGCAGGATGGTGTGCTTGTCTCATTTAAAGCCTAGACTCCCATTTTTAATTTAAGGAAGGGGCAGTCTCAGTTATTCCCTAGGATGAGCATGCCTTCTGTTTCTGTATGCCTGACACGTCTCCGGTGTGACAACACCATCAGAGAGAAACAAAAAAATACATATTGCATGGCCAACTTTCGAATCTCACTGACCCATGGAAACTTCCTTATTTAATGGCTTTGAATTTTCACTAGTTTTAATTATACTCTTAGCAAACGTTCAATCCAGCTGAAGAGGATGTATGCCATGGAATGCTTCCATCTGGGTACGATACCCAGTCACCACTGTTTCAGGGCCAGTGGACAACTACATAGGCAAAACCACTGCCAAGCTCTTTCTTTTCTATATACAGTCAGTTTTAAGTAATTAAAAGAATGTGTGAAAAAGACCTATTTGACTGTCTAATTCATCTCCCCTCCAGTACAAATTTGTCCCCACGGTATATTTTTTCAAATGCTTTGCCTAATCTAATTCCAAATATGTCCAGGCTTAAAGCTTTCAGCATTTCCCTTGGGAGACTGTTTCTCAATTTAAGGGATCATGCTGTCAGGATTCTTATTCAGATATTTAGCTAAAGTTTAATTTTTTTTCCTTAATTTCAGTCTATTTCTCCTGGGGACAGATTCCTGGCTGTCATAAACTGTCAGAGCTTCCCTAATTTCCTTTGGGTTTGGACAATGTACATCAGCTGAGAATCTGGTCAGGGTTTTCCCTTCCTACTGTGCTAACAATTCTTCTTTACACTATACTATTAATCATCATGCTCACACTTAGTTGTGACATTCTGTATTTAATAACGCTTTCAAATCCCACTTTCTAATACCACATTGCTTGCTGTGTCAATCATTCCATCCCATAATTCACTTATTAATCCAGACTTCATGTAGAGATTAAAATCAGCTTCTGAACTAGATGAAACTTCTCCATAGTGATGGTAGAACAACTGCCATGATCACACAAAGAGGATTGTACCGAGGGCAATGAAGTAAGATCCTGCTTTTGATAAAAACTGATACTTCTGTTTTCAGATAAAAGCAAATGGAACCAATAATATGAAATGTTTTTGTTGAGATTTTTTTTTTTAAAGGACAAAACCTCCTCTGCTTTACATCTCACTATCTGTGAAGGAAAGCTGGCTGTTTCAGACAACCTGCTGCGTGCCCCCAACACAGGCTCAGCTCACTTGCTGATTTAAAACTATCTCCTCTGCGCTAGCTTGTAAATCCACTAGTGCCACAATGGGTGGGTGTTTTTAAACAGAGAGGAATACACTGGTGAGACATGTTTCATGACTCAACTGTCCCACTCACAGTTCCTAGGTGTGTTTATTTCTGGACTAGGCTATCACTGCAGCAAGCCTCAGAAGACCAAACCAAACCGAACCTAACCAAACCTAACCAAACCAAACCAAACCAAACCAAACCAAACAAACCAAACCAAACCAAACCACACCAAACCAAACCAAACCAAACCAAACCAAACCTAACCAAACCAAACCAAACCTAACCAAACCAAACAAACCAAACCAAACCTAACCAAGCCAAACAAACCAAACCAAACAAACCAAACCAAACCAAACCAAACCAAACCAAACCAAACCAATCTTTTCCATTGGCAAAGTTCCCTGGTCATGAGATTATGTTTAAGAGCTATTTTAAATGTAAGCAATTTTGCCTATTTTAAATGAAATCCCAGCTCTCCTGTGCCTTTCGATGTGATAAAGTGAGCTCCCTGAAACCAACAGTTCTTGAGGTTGCCATATTCAAATCAAATAAATTAACTAGACTTTCATCAGCTAAATTTGCTCCCCTAGATCTCAGCTCATTTAGGCCAGTAAATTAGAGTTTTTTTCTTTTCTTTCCAACATTCCTTAGACAGTGACAAAACAAGAACGCTCTGGAGTATGGTTGAGCGCATATTTACATTTGGCAGTTTCTTGCTCAAGCCACTCCACATTCTGCCATGACCCAGGTCTGCCTGATCTGTTATTCTCATGAGATCTATCATGTTTTATAGCGGAGACTTCTGAAGAGTACACCTATTTCTGTCAGAGTGTCTTAGCCAACCTCTTTCAAAAGCCAGGGAGAGGTTCACTTTTTGAACAACCCGTGATGAATTTTTTTGTCTGTGCTAAGTGAGGTTATCACCAGCAGGAGCTCGGTGGCTACCTTACTTATTGGAAACACTGCAACAGCAATGGTTGTAAATGATAACAGTCTACAACTCAATGGTCCATGAATGCCTTGACCTTGCTCTTCTCTGGCCTAACGCTTACAGAGGTTCATCTATAACAGGACCTACTGTGACAGTATCAAGGCAGGACACATTTTTGAGCAACGTTCATGGTGAGAGCACACCAAAGTTTCTCTCTGGTTCTGTGAACTTCTTCAGCCACGTACCTTTAGTGCTCGGATCCCAAACAGTATTTTGAGGGCTTGAGCAATGTGCCCTTAAGACATACCCATGGCATTGAGAAGTACATTAGATAAAATTGCAAACTATTGCTTCACTAGTTTCTTGTGAGCAGTAGATCATTTAATCATGTTCCAGACTGTAGGCTTAGATTGGTGGCATTCTTTTTGCTACAGCAGGAGAAATAAATCTCCCAGATAGAATGTATAATGTTAGTTTTCATAGAAAGAGAAAAAAAGCAGGAACCAGTTCACAAGTTGGCTTTCAGTTAGTTCTACATATTAGCAGTCACAAAAATGAGGTTTATGGCCTCAGGCACTGTATTCAAGCACTTCATCTTTCCAAGTAGCAACCCTATTTTTGCTTCCCTCCAGGCACACACTCACAGGGCAATCACGTTGAATTCTCAATTCAAGTCTGAACAGTTAGCTCAGCTTTTCTCTCAACAAACCACATTACAGAAAATTTAGGAAAAATCAGGCAGTTACAGAAAATCACAAAAGCTAGCTTTTGGTAACATGATAGCTCTAGGGTTCGAGATAAGAAAATCAAACAGCTGATCAAGAGTAATCTGTGATACAGAAGTCTTGTTTGATGCTGTCTTCTAATAGATGTTACAGACTCTGTGTGAAGTGAGACAATGGTCCCAGCTCTATAGCTAAAGGCCAGGAGTCCAAATAACAAAGTTGCAAATGCAATTAGACTTTTATTGACAGGTTTTAGAAGATAGATTATGGACATGTTGGAACTGGGGATTTGAAGAAGGTACCTTTAGTTCATGTTGAGGTTATCAGTGAAATATTCCTACTGCTGATGCTGTCCTGGGCTGCCAATGGTTTCAGAACCTTTTTCAAGGAGCTGGGTTTTTTTTTCACAAGAATAAAGGCCAGATAGGCTATTTTGTATCATGGAGAGTTATCACCTCTTGTTGGTGCAAAACAGAATGTTAACAATACTGTCATGTTGTGTATCAGGTAGGTAGGGACAGCATGTTCTGAGGTCCCTGAAGACCACCAGCAAGGACCAAAAAAATTATCCTCAGATTCTCTTGAAGAGTAAAGTAATTCTTTTGATTTTCTAGTATTTAATTTAACCATAGTATATCATAAGGTAAGAATAATTGCAAACCAAACCCTTGGTGTAATAATGTGACCACAAAATCTAATGTTAATAGCATGTTCTGTCCTGTCTATTACTTAACATCAGTGAAAAGGTGGGGGTTTTTTTTTTGTGTTACATAATTATTGTTTCCATTTTATTGATTGAGAAATCCAGGCCCAGAAAGACCGTGTGATACCTTACAGACATGCAGAGCTTCCTCATCTGAGTCAATTTTTGTCAGTCCTGTTCCCATAGGTCAAGCGTTCAGCTCATTAAAATGTTCCACCATCCCAATTCAGTGACCTTGTGGGCAATCTTTGCAGAGGATAATGACTTATTTAACATCGACATTGATCTGCCAGGTATGGTCTCTTTGAGCTAGAAGATCTATAAATGCAGCTTAATCATTCAAAGGGCTTAACTAGCTACTGCATTACTGCAGTTCTGTGTTGATGTAATATTATTTGGTTTATATGAGATTACTGGAGAATCACAGTGTGATTTAATATCTACTAGCTAGTCTTTCAAGCACCTCTGGTTCATCACACCCTATTTTCAGAGGTGCTGCTATCTAGTGCCCATGGGCTGAATGGACGTTAGTTTGGGCTGGTGGCTAGTCAGAATTTCTGTGTCTTGCCATGCACAGCAGGTCTAGATCAGCATAGATACAGAGAGAGATTAATGTGAAAAAAAGAAATCCACACACAAAACTTGGCGTTTGTGTACACAAATACTCACATCCCTGGAAAAGTGACCTACAAAGATGACTTTTCTTTCCAAAATCTTTGGTCAATGGTATGTTAAGGAGCTTGCTGTTCTTTTCCTTAAAGGACTTCCGTCTCCCGTGTGAACAGCCAGAAAAACACGCTCCCATTTACCTCTGGCAAAACTAAAAATATGTGCTTGTGTTCATAATCCTTATACTTCAATTATATTTCATGGTAATATTTGCTACTTAAATATTATGCAAGCTTTGCCCAGTTTAATGACTGTTTGCTCCTGTTCACAAAATTTCAAGGTTAGAGCAAGGTCAAGCTGCACTTTGCTGAAGAAGCCAGTTATAAACTTCACGGATGGAGTTAATCATGTGATGTTTTTCTGGTCATACCGGTGATTGTTCTGGAGTAGCAAGAAGTTAGCTGAGCACACAATCCATTGATTTCTCCTGAAATCCTTATCTTCATAGATAAAATAAAGATAATATTACTCCTGTGTCTCTCTTTCCCGTTGTCATATTTGAGCTAGGAACTCACTTCTCGCTTAAACATAATGAAACTGTTTTAGCCTGATGGCAAATAAAATGGATTTCCTTTTAGGTGAGAATTTTAGTTGCTTCTGGTAGTTTCTAGGGACATCTGCAGTGGACAGCTTCTGTTAGCTATTTGCTAATTAGCAAGAAGATGGGTTCTGGATTATTAGCTGATTCCTGATAGTTTGGTTCTGTATTAAAAAGGCTCCACATGTTTAGATTTTACCTGGCTGCCAAGTAGAGGATAGCTGAATGAGAGACACTTGATTACTTAGTAAGTGATCATACAGCAAAGTGAGGCTTTAGAGTTTGTGTGGAGGGGGCAGAGATGGATCCAGATAGTGTGTGAGCAGCTCTGGTGGTTATGGGCCACGAGGCTCAGTCCCCAGCCTTGGCTGGAGAAATCAGCCCTTGGAAAACCAAAAAACATGACCCAGATGGAGTTCTGGAAGGAGGCTGCTGCTCCACAGGTCTCAGGCATCATCACTCTTAAGATCTTTAGATCTTTTTTTTTGTCAAAACTGGAAAAAAATGAACAAATGATTCTCTCTTTACATTTCACAGAGTGGAGGGCATCTAAGAAAAAGAACTGGATTTCAGAAAACTGCACTGGATTTCAGGGAGCCCTGGCCCCAAAGCAGGAAACATCAATTCTCTGAGTGTCCCTTTGGCTTGCCAGTCTTCCATCTCTGATTGTTCTTCAATGGTTCAGGACCAAATTAACGATTTCAGACAAATACTTACCTTATATGCATGGTAAAATACTTTAAAACATTCTGCAGGCGTGTTTGGATGCTAACGGTCATGCATGTCCCCACTAGCAATGTGGATTCAACTGACGATAGTGAAGATAAAGAGCCAAAATAGTTGATTGAGTTAATAATGCACAGGCTGAAGTATTTTTATGTAGCATTCACAAAATAATATCACATTATGGCCTGTCTGGTCAATTGCCCATGAATTATGGAGAATTAAGCTGGGTTAGGGTGTGCACACCAACACGAGCAGCAACGTGGCAATTGGTTTTATGGTGATATTCACAGCACGAGAAATGAGTCAAGTGTGAGCACAAGTGTCCCAAGTTTTTCATCATATTCCTGTCTTTTAAATATTTACCTGAAATGCTGCCATCATTTTCACAACAGAGTTTGCAGCTTCTCTGACTTTACAATTGGTATGAGATGTTCCAGCAGGTATGAGATGCTGGAACAGCAGCGTGTGCCTCCACAACTCACTGCCACAGCTCTATGCAGCAGGTGCCTATTTATATAGTAAAAGCTCTAAGCCCAGCGTTCACTGAGCGAGCTCTTTGAGTTCCCCCCCCAGTCGCATGCTGAGGATCGAGCAGAGCGCAGTTGGCCCGGCGCCTGTGAGCCGCTGGAGTCGGGTTGTGAGAAGGTCCCCTTAGAACGTTTCCCTGACAAGGCTTTGCACTGCCTCGAGCAGAAAATCACTCGCCTAACTACTGCCTTTCTGACATCACTGCTAAGCAAGCCCTGGGAGAGCGTTTTAGGTTTGTGTTTAAGGAAAAAAGATGTTTGCCTTGATGTGAAATGTTGAGCTGTACTCTCTGGAGTAGAGAGTAATCTTGATCCACTGGAAAAAAAACCCCTTCAGAATTGTAAAATCCAACAATTAGATATCGTAATTACGATTAGATATTGTAATCACAATTAGATATTGTAATCTGCAACACAGATATTGTAAAATAGATATTATAATCTACATGAAATAGATACTGTAATGCACATAACCTCATCTGGAAATCACTGTATGTAAGAACAGCAGTAGCTGAAGCATTGCGTGGGGGCGGTTCGTAACCTACGCTAGCTCCTCCTGGATTAACAGCACCTTCTTCTCTGAAAGAATATTAATCATCATTAATGGGCTGGATCCCAGGCTTCTGCCACCATTGTGTTTCTGATTATTGAGGACTCCGAGAGTTAAGATCTATGGGCTGTGAATAATGGCTCACTAACCAGTCTTCAGCCAGTTACAAAGATCTGAAGCTGAAGACTTGGGTGCTCTGCAAAAAAATCTCATTTTTCTGAGATTTGAATGGATTTTTTTTACATTTTTTGACATTTTTATCTTAATTGACAACAGAATCACTACACAGCAAAATGTATTTTTTAAGTATGCATGTTATGTAGAGTGTGTATATGTATGCTAAGATTTCAGTGTGGTTTTTTACTTTGCAGTCCAAGGCCTCCTGCAGCTGGACAGCTGGAAGTAGAGAAGACCACAAGTTTTATTTCTCTGTTCATCAAGATAACTTTGGCTAAATAAATAGTTACTTGTACTGAGATTTTGTTTAACCAATTCCCTGGGGGTTTTGGTTGTGAAATTTAGATTAGGCTTCAAAGCAAACTTTAACTCATCTCCAGGCAGAGTAATTTCCTCCAGTGCTCTAGGCCACATTTATATGCAGTTAGAAGTATCCAATAAATATTGCATTTTTTATCCATGTAAACATGGTCCTTTTTTTTTATAGCAAACAAGAGAAGCTGATGGGCATTGACTGTTCATATTTTTTTTTCCTATTACCTGAGAACTGCAGTCCTCTAGTGACTTTTAAATCTAGGTTGGTAAAAGGCTCTAAAATAAATACAAATTTACTATTTTCAGTATATGCATTTTAAATAATTAATGCAGATTTGCTAAATTAATGGCGTGTGCCGTTCGCATTAGAATGTACTGTATATTACCCATAGTTATGTTAAAACCCACTTTTTAAAATTAAAGCAGTTAAAGCTGTAGGTTGGCCGAGTGCAGAGCTCTCAGCTCCCTTGCGGCTACGGTGCAGTGTTTAATTTCAGGATCACCTGGGATATTTTGCACGGAAAAGATGATGCTGTGTGAATAAGGAGCTACTGGGCTCTGCTGCCATCCCCAGCAATGTCCCAGGCTCTCAGCTGCCAGACAAAGCCTTGAGAGCAGTGAAAAGCAGCATCTCCTCTCCAGTCACAGCTTCAGAAACAGAGCAGTTGTTTTGGCTCTAGTTTAAGAAAAACATACAGGGCTGATACCTGTCATGAAGAATATTAACCAGAATGCACAGAAGTTAGCAAATAAATAAGCAACAAGGTCTTCTGCCTGTATACAGTACTTCAACAAGCAGGGCTGTGAGTCCTGACTGCAGTCTGTTCTTAGTACACACATTTTTTGGCTCAAAACTAGAAGGGCCTGCAGTGAGGATGTGGTTTTCTAACTTCAGAGCAGGAAGACAGGTCATGGCTGAGATAATTAAGGGAAGCTCTTGAGTGAGGTAGTAGGGCAAATTAAAGGACAGGCATCTTTACCTTCCTCATTAGCACAAGTATCCTTTCTGGTGGAGAAGAAGACAACCCTAAGTTTTCCAGAGAGCATGTTCTGGCCAATGTTTAATTAGGATCTAGAGCATTAACAGCCAGCACCTTTGAAAGGAAGTTGGAAAGTGCAGCTGCCTGTTCACGATGGGATGAACACCAGCTACCAGGGGAATCTGCTCTGTTTACCTTCAAGGGTATTGTTAGTCAAGTGGAACGAAAAGTGCATGGAGCAAAATGCTCGGCAAATGAAGGACCTTACTGTTGTAGCTCAGTCAATCAGAAATACTGTTTCCTGGAGAATAAACAAGTTTTCTTCTGATAAAGTGTTCTTACAAAGGAACCAGAAGCAATGTCAGTATCATAAAAAATGGGAACCTATAAATAGAAAGAACTCTTGTGTCAAAGATGCACCTACATATAAGAAAGACAGAATTAAAAGTATTTTTTACCTCCCAAATACAGCACAACTGGGCAAGCTGCTGTCTTCTGTCTGAACAAGCTAGACCCAGATCTTAAGTGATATTTGTCATCATGGCAACATCATCTTCACATGAAGGAATATAAGAGCCACGTATTTTTCAAGCAAAAAGCAAGAAGATTGTGCTTCTTTGGGGTTTTTGGGGGAGAAAAAATCCCAACAATATAAATGGAAAAAGTAATCAGACAATCACTACGAGCTATCAACAGAATCAAGCTCCAGGGCACAGTGTTTGTACTCTGTGCACAGGCAGGTAGGCCAAGGTGTTCCACAGAAGAAAGCAGGCTCATGTCAGATGAAATGGCCCAACAGGCTTGAACCAAGTCCAGAGGCCAAACTATCCAAATCAGGCAGTTAAAAAGGTGAAATTATTGAAAAAAAAACATAAGGGGAAAAAAAGGAACAGTGGAACAAGAAAGCAAAACCTACTTACAATCCTAATTTAAAGAATACACAAAAAGGTAGACGTTTAACCTTATTTTGCTCTATATTTCTAAGCACTTTAACCTTCCCACGGTGGCAGAGCAAGTCCCGTGCTTCCACTGCTGTATACGCTCAGAACACCTCCCTTCCCTTCCTTGTCTGCATTGGGGCTCCCTACTAAGGAAAAGTACCAGAAGTGATTTATTTCCTGTGGCAGTCCTCCCTTTTTCTCTTCCCTCTCTGACAATCCTTGGTAGACTTTACAGGCTCTGGCTATATTTGTCTGTATTTATCATTTGTCGCAAAGCTTCGACATTACAGACCCGAAGTTCACCTCATGATATCAGGTTCAGTCGGGCTGTTTTGCAGCAAGAGATCCCACGTGCCTTTGTGCTCTCCTGTCACCATCACTGAGAGCATTTTTGGTCTCCACGGCTGTCTGTTTGAGCAAAGGAAATAGCTAGGCCCTAGATTTGCTGTTTTATTTAACCCTTTATATCAGTCTTGACAAAAACCGTTTCCTTAGACAGCACTAGGATAACACGACCTGTCCTGAGCTAACTTGCAAGTGTTGAGAGCTTTTGATGCTCCTGAATTTGCTGAGTTGGGGTGATGCAGCTGTGGCTGTCAATATATGAAAAAATATTAACGTCTGTGTCAACTATTTTGGACACAGTCCAAAAGACAGTCTAAGCACGTGCAAGGACGTAACAGAGTGCCCTCCCAACCTGGGTTTGCTTGCCTTCAGGTGAATAATTTCTTCCGTCAGCTCAAACATACAGAAATTGTTTGGGAGATGCAAAATTCCAGCACAAGCCTTGAACAGGTGTTCTTGTAAACCCCAAAATATTTCAATGAAACATTGCAAAATCGGCTGACAGTCTAAGAAGGACTGAAATAAACTGTTAATCCTGTGATTCCTCTGTCAGCTACAGTGCTAATCTGAAATATATTTCCTCTCTTATTTTTTTCTGGTACTGTGTCGAGCTTTGCTCAGAATAACCTCTATAAAACCGTTGCATACGATTTCCAGTCCACATATCGAGTTTTGCAGACTTTCCACTTCTGCATCACCAGTTTTCCTCGAATTCCTCAGTTCCCTCGGTCAATGGCTACCAGCGTGCTGCACATGCCAGGCAGTGTACGTTACAGCTTCATTTACTTTGTGCCACCTCTCAGGCATTTTTAAATTTAGATTTTCCTAAGTGCTTTTCGAAGCTTGTGTTGGAGCCTGGTAAACAAGCTGTGGAGGATCAGCCACCATTAACACAATCTGTCTACCCTGCACCAGAGAGCCCTCGAAGGGAATTTACAGCGTGATGCTGCAGAGTGCCTTGGCTTCTTGGAATGCTGCAGAGTGAATGGCAAAGAGTCTTCCCTATGCCAACACAGGCAACAGCTTTGGTTCCGCTCGCTGCTGAATCTGCTTCACAAAGATTCAGTGAATGGCAGTTGTTTAGGAAGAGTAAGCACTGTTTACTTTCTTGCTTTAGCACACTGTAGTTTTCCCCAAAACTTACGTGCCGTATCAGCTCCATTAATCACAGTATTCTGGTTTACAGCCTTGTGATAACAAGCATTCCAAAAATCAAGTCTGTTTTAACTCGTGTCTTCTCATTCCAACTTTGATAGTTCGGAGAATGCTCCTAAGCAGTGAACCTTTTCTAGGTACAAACGATTCATCATCGCCCTCAAGGCAACAAGCTTACCGTCTGGTCTGCTTTCATATGAACATCTTCTACCATATTTCTGGTGAATTCTGTCTCAGCACACTTTCTGTTCAGGAGCTGGCACTGATGACTCAACCTCACAGTCACTTCTTAGCTTCAGAGATACTCATCTTAACCACCTTCAAGGAAACTGTGAACATCTGCACATCTGCTTCTGCATTGTTCTCCATGTGCTATGTCTTTGTTGTCATGACTCTAAAGGATCCAGTGAGTCATGTTTCTGAAAACTGATTTTTCTCTAGATGCTTTATCAGCCTAAGGATGGTGGGAAGTGCCTGATTAAAATTGCTATAGTCGTAAGAGGGCCATACACCTCTAGGAAGAGCTCTGTCTTCTTGACATACATTTTTGAGGAGACAGAATGGGATCACGACCATCCTATTCCTTCATTTCATCACCATCTGAAAAGGATGACTCAATAACTGAGATCTGTTCTTTTTCTCATGGTTGAACACATAATGGCTACATCTCAGCTGCAGGACCCATAACCACTTCCCATGTTTTGGATCTGCATGCACGTGAGCTTCAGCTCCGTTCCTGCTCCAGCTTGTGCTGAAGATCTAGACATTCACCACCCTTTCCCTGAGCTTTGGTTTTGTGGGGAGGGAAGCTGGGTCTTCAGGCAACAGAAGTGTCTTGATAGAATTCAGCCAGACTCTCAGTCTAGAGAGTGATGGTGCATCTAGAGATGTGAAAGGTGCATACCCAGCCACCCACTTTCTGCCCAGCTTAAGCAGAGCCCACCTGCCTTCTGCTGCAGTCCTAGAATGAGCCACTATTCAGATATCAAAGCCAACTCTGCAACATGAGCACTCTTACCTTACACAGGATTTAAGTGTTTCCTGCTGAGTTACCAAAACAAGGTCAATACTTAATAAACAACTCTGAAATTCATTCTCTCCTTGTTTTCTTTTTTTCTTTTTAATTTCACTTGGGTCTCTGTCTAGCATCTTTGTCACCAAAAATCAATGTCACTTACAGGTTGTTGATTTGGAGAAGACGAGAATATTTGGGGGATTTTTACATGAACAATTTCATGTGACTTCATCGTCCTCTCAATGAGACAATGCCTTCTCTAAATATTTGTTAATCTGATTTATTTTATAGTACACTACCACATGGACATTACAAATGTGTTAACTGGTCTCCTAATGCCATCGCATTCAGGAATTATTAATTCCTCTTTGTCTTCAGACTTCTTCAGACTTTAGAGTTTCAGTTTCCACAGAGGGATGTGGTTTGAAATTTGCAGCTAGTACCTAGTTTCTGGAGAATCAACTTGGACTCTTAATTCTAGCCACAGCTGAAGCCCCAGAGATGATATACACTGGTCCTTCCTCGGGGAGAAAGGGAATGTCTGAAACTATGGAAGTGCAGCTCAGTGCCACAGTTTCAATCTCACTGAGAAAATTTTGATAAAGGATAAGAACAGGGTATCAGCAACCCAGCCCTAGCCAAAGTAAAATTGCCATTCTTTATATTCTTTAAAAGATCAGAACTGGAAGGCAGTTTTACAGGGGTTTTTTTTGATGTTGCAGACAGTGATAACACCCGAACACCATGAATTTCATGAACTCTTGTCCTCTCTTCACCTCAGCTCCTACCCCTTTCCTCAGCTTCAGAACACAAAGCCTTCACCATAGCCCTGAAAGTATTTTGTTGCCTGTTTTCAAATAGCCAGTAAAGAACAAACTAGTATTTGTCAACTGCCAGCTTTCATCTGAGAAACTCAAAGCAATGAAGAAAATTTATCATATTAAACATACAGAAGGAATGGATCACTGAGATTTATTTGCATCTCATTCGCGGATATATCGAGACTCAGGTACCTTCAGCAAGCCAACAGCAAAGCTAAGCCTGGACCATTCTGCCCTCCATCCTCTGTTCTAACTATGCCATACACAGAAACGATGACATTCTGAAGTATGAGAAGCTTCAGACAGTGAGGAGAATGCCTTCAGGGAAGAGCTAACTTCTCCCATTCTTCTGTGCATGTGTTTGGCTAACGATAATTTTAACTATTGAACAGTCCACGCGCAACTTACACTCACATTTTCTTGCTTGCATTGCAGTTGCATAGGTTTTATTGGTACTATTATTCAACAGTTAGCCTAATATAACTTTCAAATGCATAGCTTACCTGTAATTTTGCTTTAAATTAAATATAGGCATTCAATATTTGTTGCTAGCTTCTCATTTTTCATTAAATCCATGCAATTCTTTAAAATTTAATAACGTGAGCTTTTTGAAACCATTTGAGAATATGGGTCATGTAGTTAAAACACTGTGCAAATAATTCATACCATCAGACTAATATAACTTGAGTCTTACAGTCGCTTTAAAAATTTTGGGATTGTAATTCAGCTACCAGGAATCCATAACCAATCATCTTCACATGGTCCTGGGTGACTATTCCTTCTCTAATGAATGAGTCCGGAAACCTCTTGTTCTCAGAATACATAGAGTACATAAAATAAATTAAGTTGCAGTTTTACCTGATGATTTTCTTACTGCAGTGTCAGTTGGAACGTGGATTCTAGGTTCTGTTTGTATTACTGCATGTGTTGTTTACAGAGCAGGGAGGACTCAATACTCAATAGCTCACTTAGTGATGAAACATCTCCCTGAGAGATACCAATGTGTGGAATTTAGCTCATAAAAACCAAACCAAAAACCAACTCATGGGTTGAGTTAAAGATGTTTTAATAAATAAAAGAGGAAAAGACAAAAGAAAGAGAAACAAGTGATGCAAAAATCACTTCCTCACCACCAGCAGACCGACACCTCGAGCAACAGCAAAACTCCCTCTCCTCACAGGAGCTACTATGAAGAAAATCAACCCTACCCCAGGCCAAACCAGTACACTTATTTAAACAGAATCACCAAACACCTGCCTGTATAGTAACCTGAGAACAAATCATGCAGTATTTGCAAATAAGTATCATGTATTTCCAGTTACAGTTGACCATAGGGATTATTTTATTATTAAGTTCTTATTTTTAAAGAGAATTATTTACATATATAGACTTCTGGGCATTAATTAGGTTTTTAAGGAAATCAACCATTAGGTAATGAGGCAAATTTTGTTTTGGCTCAAGGATGTAACCCCCAGATTTAGGATAAATGTTCTATTTGGAGCACTTGAAATACATTTTGGAGTGAACAGGGAAAAAAAAAGGCAGAAACAAGCTGGCGTCATGGTCCACAAATAAACACAGAAGAGTTCAGGAAAACATACTAATGTTGTGGCAGCAGTTATTAACTCATGATGATTCTGACAAATGCAAAACTGTGTTTAGTGCAAAGGACTGTTTACCTTATTTGTACTCACTGGTGGGTCCTAAAAAAGGCAGTGAAGCTTAATGACAATATCTTGCAGCTGAAAAGGAATAAAGGCCTAAGAAATGGGATGGAAGAAAGTCCTAGAAGACATTATAATGCCAACAGCAAGCGGTGCCTGCTTACTTGTCCCACTGGCTGAAACCTGGCCTTAAAGACAAGGTGCCAAGAACCCGTGTTGACTTTGATGGTACCATCAAGGTACCAGTATCTTGCTCACTGCATTTTGTTTCTCAAAAAAATTCAAAGTATTCAAAGGCAGGATGGTTACAGACTACAAGTCATTTCTAAGTGGTTGAAGAAACTGAGATGATCAGGACTGCTTTTTTTCTTTTTAAAAAGAATGAGAGCTAGACACATCAGAGTGAATATATTTGATTCAGATAAAACAACAGATGCTGCTGAGAAGGTCAATAAGGAACTCCTGTTTACTCTCTAACAATACAAGACCCAAAGCGTTTGATGAAATAGAAAAAGCAATATACTTTTACACAGTTTGCAATTAACCTGTGGGACTGGCTGTCACGAAATATCAGTGTGCTCAAGAGTTTAAGAGCCTTTGAGAAAGAGATGACATTTTATCTGAGTAATGAGAACATCCACAGTTAATTTAGGAAAAAAAAATAATATTTCGGCCAGGATGCAAACCCCCGTACTTCAGGATATTAACCAATTTCCATTGAAAAGATTGGGAGAATTTCTGTCCGGAAAGATCTTTTAAAAATTCTCAGTGTGTTTCACAGTTCATTTTGCAGTGCCCGCAGCCAGCCAGCCACTGTGCCCACAATTGTGCAGTGTAGCATCGTGACTGCATGGGCCACTGACAGTGTCTTGCACTCATTGTATCCAGAGATACAAGATTCCCACTAAAATTACACTCTTTGTATTACTGGAAAGTACACACATTCCTTCTGGAAGGCTTTCCAGGCTCTAATTTACTACTGGGTTTACATTTGTATTATTTTCTGGATATCAGAATTTAATTAGACTTTTAAATGGTAGAATTAGTCTCTGAAAGCTGGAAGACTCTTTTAGAGTCTTAACACGTGCAAGATTTTGGTCTCTTGCTTGCTGCTTACAAGGTAAATAATATTTCACTTTTTCTTATCAACACAATTCACTGTTTTGCCCATTGTGTCTCTTACATTCTTCGACGTGACTTTCTCCTGTGACTATTCTTGCTCTAAACTTTTTGTTACTGAACAGAATGGAAGCTTTATTCAGTCCCCTCTCTTTCCATAGTGTTCCATTGTCTGGTTGTTTTGTAAAGAATTGTAAATGCGAGAAACTGTTCATTAAAATAATCCTTTCAGTTCCTACATCCCTCAGTTCTACAGATACACACACACACAGAGTCATGCATTGCACCTGCAGTTATCAAGATAAAAAATAAGCTTTCAGAAGCCTGCTGTAGCCTACATGGAAACCTTTACCTTTTTGCATCTTTTTTTTTTCCTTAGTAAAAACTAAGGGTAGACAGGAAAGGTGAGCCTGGGAACAAAAGGATTTACTAAAAAATTTCAGTATTTTCCCTTGTTGAGGAGAAGGGAAAGGGCTCCAAAAGTCATTTCAGAAGGTGAAAGGCTTGAACAACGAGCCAAAATTACTGATGTCACACTGCTTTTGCTTGTTGAATCCAAAGGCTTGACCCTTAGCCTTTCATTTCCCAAGCTACTGACTTAACTCCAACCTATTGAACTGTTCTGGAAATGGTTGTCTAACAATTTAATCCAGTAAAATAATTTGAATAGCTAACTAGGAACTAGGCACAGAATGGGACTGACCCCAGAGGTGGGGTTAGGACACTTGCCTGTTGCACGGGATAACTGGAGGCTTCTGACTGTGACTCCAACTTTGCTTTTTTTTCTCTGGTTTGTTGGTTGCTCTGCTCTTGGGAAAGAGATGCTGAGGTCTACAAAGCACACTGTGCTAAGCTGTTGCTCTGACTTACCCTTTTCAAAAGTCCATCTCTAATGACATTTTATGGAAAGCAGACTCCTAAGACTAAATGACTATCTATGTTGTTGTTTCTTAACATCACATTTATTCTGATTGTAAACGAGAGTATCTGAGTATTTGATGAAATTATCATTGAAACGACATGTTCTGTAACCCCATTAAATCTGCATTTTCAGATAAAAATATTCTGTTGGAAAATTCCCAAATGGCTTTCATAGTTAATGCATTCTGTTTTCTTGTTTTTTCTTAGAACACCTAAAATAACAACAAATTGCACTTTGTATTTTATCAACTCAAGAGCTCTATCCCAGCATTCATGAGCCCTTCTATATTCATGTCCTTCTCCTCTTCGCAGTATATACATTTTGATTCATAGTATAATGCATAACCATCAAACATTGCAACCAGAGAGAAAATTCTGTGGTCAGATTCTGCAAGAAGTTTTACTGCATCGATGGTCTTAATACAATCAAGATGCAATGAGAGGACTGAAAAAAAAACCAACCCTGAATATGTGTTCAAGCAAGTGATTGCAGAGGACCCAAGCTCTTAACATGTCTAAGGAAAGACTGTCTTAACATGGAAACTAGACAGTTACACAAAGGCATGAGCTGTCTGTGGCATAAAACCTCCCCCACATAGGATGTTCTCAACATTCCATTCCACCTGGGACAGTAAGGGAGGTAGGTTAGCATATGGTGATGGTGGAGCAATACCTCTTTGAGCCAGAGTTAGTTTTCTATTTTGCAATCTGTTGGCTACCTGTTATCTCACTATACACAAAATCCCACTGGTTTGCAGGAGTTAAGTACTACTGAACGTGAGTAAAGTGGTAAGGTTGTGTCTGCTATGAATTTTGAAAAAAAATTAGATGTTTTGTTCTGGACTCTGCCATTTCCTTTGGAAGAAAACGGAGTCTTTATCATCATATGTAGAACTAAGAACATGTAATTAGTCAAAAGCATCCTTCTTCAGATTACTATCAAACCATCTATCATGTACACCCAACTGGGTATGGGGAGATGAAAAGATTCTCCCCAGCCCTGATGCTACCTCTACAGGGAGTCTCTTTACAACAAGCTTCCTGGGGAGGCCCCATTAGCTTAAAACATATCGTCTTGCCATTCTTTTTTTGTTGGTGTTTTTGTTTTGTTTTGCAGCCAAAAATCTTCAAACGCTTTTAAATAACGAGGCCAGGCAAGATTGTTGTCTGAATTTTAAAAGCAGAAAAATCAGCAGAGTCTCCTGTACACATGATTCCTTTCACTCTCTATTTCTCGCATTAAGTCAGTTACTTAATGGACAGAAAGTTATTTTAAAATCCTTCGGAGTGTGAGGCAGATGACAGAAAAATCTCCCTAAGCAATGGAAAACAATGTATAAATAATAAGAACCTAATCATTCCCTTTAATGAAAAACTGCTCACAAGGGAGGAAAGATAGGCATGCATATGCACTAAAATTAAGTCATCCTACTTATATGCTCGTGTCCCCGTGAAGCATGCTCTTCAAGCACCATTCTGAAGCTTAAATGCTGCTATGCTTCATGATCCAAGACATATGTAGGGAGAAGACAGTGCTGTACTTGTGTCAGCTCATTTTTGGCAGCTCTCCTGACTACAAAAAAAAAATAGAAAAAACAACAAGAGGAAACTTTATCTTTCTATTTCTGTTTTGACAAATTCTCCAGACGCCAGACATTTCTCCCCTCCCTCCCTCCAAAAAAAAAAGATAAAACCAACAAACAGCCCCAAACCCAAGCAATGAAGACTCAAAGCAACTGAGGAAGCCTGAGAGTCAGATACTTGGGTACAGGTGTAGAAGGCTGTAGAGTTTAAGTCTACTCCAGTAGCTTGAATTTGTGTCCTTTGGTTGCAGCCCTCTGTACTATTTAAGGCAGACACAGGCTCTGGCTACTTATTTCAGACACAAAAAGTCCAGCTTCAAAGCCTTTTCAGGTCAGATGGAGTAGATTCAAACATCCAGCAGCTTTTCTCCATGCAGTATTAATAACCAGTGTCTGGCTGTAAGGAGACAGGAACAAAGAGACACTAAAGACTGTTTATATGCTTATTAAATAACACTTGTTATTCCTTGGTTTCCTTCCTTCCTTCCTTCCTTCCTTCCTTCCTTCCTTCCTTCCTTC